>JAJEJO010049425.1:1446040-1470373 GCA_020662805.1 Glaucomys volans | reverse complement strand
ACTGAGCCACATCCCCAGCCCTATTTTGTATTTTATTTAGAGACAGGGTCTCACTGAGTTGCTTAGTGCCTCGCTTTTGCTGAGGCTGGCTTTGAACTTGCGATCCTCCTGCCTCAGCCTCCCAAGCTGCTAGGATTATAGGCATGTGCCACCAGGCCTGGCTATAATGCTGCTATTGATAGAGATGTATATCTGAGTTCCTGCTTTCAAATTTGTGAGTACACCTAGAGACAGAATTTTCTAGATCTGCTGGTGCTACTGTTTAATATAGTGGAGAGCTGCCAAACTGTTTTCCACATCAATTGTACCATTTTACATTCCCACCAGCAATCCACATCCTTGCTGACATTTATTTTCCATTTTTGAAAAATTGTAGCTGCTCTAATGGCTGTGAAATGTTATCTCATTATGGTTTTGATTTGCATTTGCTCTATGATTAATGATGTTAAGCATCTTTTATGTGATTGCTTATTGGTCATTTTGTGTCTTCTTTGGAAAAATATCTATTCCAATCCTTGCACGTTTTAAAAATTGGATTGTTTATTTTTGTTGTGGAATTGTAGAAGTTCTTTACATATTCTGGATATTATCTCTTATCAGATATATTATTTGAAAATATTTTTCTCATCCTGTGGGATGTCTTTGCACTTTCTTGATAGTGCCCTTCGATGTAAAAAAGTTTTAAATTTTGGTGAAGTTTATCAATTATTTTTCTTTCATTGTCTGTGATTTTGGCGTCAAAGCCACCTGAGTGATTTTAATACATGTTCAAGATTAACACTGAAAGAGGCAGAAAGGAAGAGCCTTCCCTGGAATCTGACAATATCTTGCTGAAGTCCAAACAAACTAATAGCAAGTCTCCCACCTGTGATGCATTTGGAACTTAGAAATTCTTCTTGAAGAACAGATTCAGCAGATTCTCACAACTCAAAGAGACAGCCAATGTAGACGTGTTTGGCTGAGTTTTGTGGGTTTTTTAAAGGGCTGTCCTCCTCTCCATGACCTAAGAGCTTGAGATGCAGGCTTCCCTGGGCTCCTCGGATAGATTTGTGTAACCACCAAGGGATGGAACAGGGATGGAGGGACAACGGCATGGCTCCAAGGTCGGTGTTGGAGCTTGGCGAGGAAAGAGAAGCTGCAGACAAATCTAAAAGAATTGCTTCTAGGAGTTAATGACAAAAGCTATTATATGACACATGCCATTCTCTACAGGGCCCTTTTAACAGACTGTAACCCCGGAGACTCCCTGGCAGATGAACATACCACTTGGCACATCAGGTGGTGGGAAATTTGGTGCCCGGGGATAGCCATGGTACCTGGCATTAGGGGCTTGTTGGTGAATCTATGGTAGAGATCTCCTGGGGATGTTAAGAAATAGCCAAGGGATGTCGGATGCTGTGGTGCACTCCTCTCATCACAGTGGCTCTGGAGGCTGAGGCAGGAGGATCGCAAGTTCAAAACCAGCCTCAGCAACTTAGCGAGGCCCTAAGCAACTCAGTGAGACCCTGTCTCTAAATAAAATACAAAATAGGGCTGGGGATGTGGCTCAGTGGCCGAGTGTCCCTGAGTTCAATCCCTGGTTCCAAAAAATAATAAAATAAAATAAAATAAAATAAAATAAAATAAAATAAAAGGGGCTGGGGATGTGGGATGTGACTCAGTGGTTAAGTGCCCCTGGGTTCAATCCCTAGTACCAAAAAAAAAAAAAAAAAAAAAAGGAAGGGAAGGGATACTGCATGGGTCTGGGATCCTGTGAGCAGGTAGAGCCAGGGCCTGTATTTGCACTATCGTTCTCGGTAAGATAATAACCCATTTCTCCCCTGGAGTTAACAGGGGAGAAGCAGGATCTCCCCAAAGTCTGTAGAGTGCACATCTATCTTTACGATCTTCTTTTCTTTATAGTACCCTGTAGTTCCCTCTTGGAAACCACACATCTCCCACTCTCAGCCCATGGATTTTGAATTCTCTGACTTCATCTGTAGCTCCAGGCATACACACGCTTGGCCAGTTGGGAAATGACATCCTCTAGGCACCAGATATTGGATCTGAGATGAGCATATAACCAGTCAGAGGCAGTGAGATGCAATCCTGGGACTTTGGTTGGGGCTTTCAACAACAAAAAAAATATGTTTGCTTTTCTGCTGAAATTGGAACCATGAGGAAGTCATCTCGAATCTGCTAGTGAACATCTTGCTAGCATGGAGACCACCTGCCTGAGGATGATGGTGACACCAAAACACAAACCCAGAGATGGAAAATGAACCCTGAGACATTGTAGGGTCTCCTGAATCAACCAGTCCTGAAATTAGAACAGCTACTAGAATTTCCATTACAAGAGCTAATAAATTTCTATTTGCACCACAATAATTTGTACTGGGTCTTCCATCCTTTGCATCTGGAAGAGTCTTGATGGCATAGTTCATCACCACTTCTATCTTTTTCTCTTCCTTTCCACCAAGTTGGACTTTCCACTGATCCCTGTCCTCTATACTTATTTCTATTGAGTATCATAGAGCTTCAGTCCCAATGGTCCTTTCACTCTAAGCTAACAAAAGATGTGCTAAATTAAGTGATCACTCTTTGGTTCTCCCCTAGCTAGTAGGGGCCCAAGTTGCCCCTTATTTCTCTTGCTGAACCACAGGACAACAAGGACCTTATTATGAAGTGTCTGTCCTTTTAGACTCAAGTGACAATGATACCTAGACCACAGAGAGAAGTGAAAATACCCAGTCTCTTATACCACCACCAGATTCATTCATGGAGGGGACGGAAAGAGCACAAGAGGAAGGTACTGGAGCCATTGGTTGTATACCTAGATCACTCTGGACTGGACTCCAGGTCTTTCCCTGCTCTCCCTGAGCAGGCCACTATGTCTGCACTGGAGGAGTGTCTTGCACAGGTGGTTCTAATAACAACCCTCCTCCTCCTGGAACCTCTAGACCAGACTCTCTGTGTGGCGCTCCTTCCCCTTCCTCTGATGTTGTGCAATCCCATGGGGCACCATGGTGTCATTGAAGGGACTCAGATTTAAGGACCAAATCCTACTCCCACTTTCTGCCTCTGTGTCCTCATCTGTACCAAGGAGATGATGACACCTTTGCCACAGGAAATAATGGCTTCTGGGCTGGGGATATAGCTCAGTTGGTAGAGTGCTTGCTTTGCAAGCACAAAGCCCTGGGTTCAATCCACAGCACCACAAAAAAAAAAAAAAAAAAAAAAAAGAAAGAAAGAAAGAATGGCTTCAGAGATTCCCACATGATGCTTGCCTTGTAGGAATTGCGCTGTACCCAAGTGTTATTCCAACGTTCTCCACCAGGAGGAGCCCTCTCTGGGGCAGTGACAGGGCCTTTGCTGGAGTCCATGGAGCCCATTATTTCAGCAGCCTCATCTTAGAACTTAAGGCTGGAGAATAAAGGGACATTCAGAGCAATGATCCCAGTGATCTTGGAGAATCCACTCACGGAGTTCCTAGGCATCCAGGCCCTGGAGCTCTGAGGAGCAGCGTGGGCTGGTTGGTAGCACCAACCTGGCCTCTCCTTAGGAGCTGGCTGAACTTGGGCAAGCTGTTTCCCACCCCTGGCCTCCCTTTCCCTGTCTGTGGTTGAGGGTCCTAGAGCTCAGTCTTCCCCCATCACCAAGTTGAATTTCTCATCACCCTCTGAAATAAGCAACCCTCCCTGTGACTCCCTTCTCAGCAGGTGGCGGCACTATTTGTACAGTCCCAAGTTACAGCCTGGCTACCATCCTTTCTCTTTCCTCTTCCTGCACCTGCAACCAGTCAGGAGGATGCCATCGCTTATATGTGTCCCTAAGAATCATGTCCTTTCCATCCAGATGCCGTCTCTGGGTCCCAGCCACTGGCAGATTGCAGAAGTGTCATAGCCAGCCTTGCTGCCCCGAGTCTTGCCCCCTTGCCTTATCTCTACCCTCCTAAGGGCTGCTCTTACAAATGTCAGTTGTTCCTACTTTAAACATAATGCTACCCCTCCATCCCCTGTGAGGCCCAGTGCCTGCCAAAGGCTGAAGGGGACTTTCCCAGGTCTGGCCCCACCTACCTTTCAGGCTCAGCTCACAGTTCTCTCTCCCTCCCTCCCTCTGCTCCCCGTTCCAGCCACCCTGGCCTGCTCATAGTCCTGGAACTAAAGATGCTCATTCCTGCCTCAGTGGTACAAGCTTCCCCATCTGCACCCCATCCTCCACTACGATCCACTTGGTCTGTCATCCCTAGTCCTCTCCAACAAGTGAACCTCCTCCGTTACATCCTCCCCTAGTGCTCTGAGTGTCTCCATAGTAACCTTGGCCACTGGTCCTGGCCTCTTCATGATCCGTCATCCCCTTTGGACGGCACAGTCTGTGAGAGCAGAGAGGTGATGTTCTCTCTGAGCACTCTGCAATTGCAGCACACCCTTGTCTCTGAGGTCAAACTGACAGAAATCATTTCCTTTTTCCTGTTCAAGAAAGACCAGACAGCTGGGTGCTCAACGCCTCTTGCATTTATTGAACCTGCTTATTCAGCAGTCCACAAAGGAGCTGACGTGGGACTGCCGCTTAGGACTCCTGTGACCTAATCCTGGGATTACCATAGGGCCACAGACTGGTGGGGAGGTGGGGGGGAGTGGGGTGTGATGGGAGGGACACTAGAAACAGGAAGAAGAAGTAACTGGTGGATTGCTAAAGAGGCTTTGGTTTGTAGGGTGCTGTGCTGGGGTTTGGAGGCCTCTCTCGTGGCCCTGTGCATGCGCGTGCATGGCTGTGTGCGTGTGCACCTGCAGGTGTTGAAGTGGGTGGTGGTAGGGAGAGAAGAGCATAGTAGTTGGCATCAGGGTTTCTTCTCCTTTAACTTTTCCTTCACTTTTTGAGGCTCAAACTGGATCAGTCGCAGAATATCTTTATTAGCCAGGGTTCCTTCAATGAATTCGTCCTCTGTAAGTTTATCTGTTCAAGGGGGAAAAACATCAGTCAGGACTGGCTGTCTCAAGCTGCAATGAGGCTGATATCCAGCAGTTTTCTATCTGTTGTGATCGTATTGAATACTCAGTGCTCCCTAGGGTGTCCCCAACCCCACCCCAGATCTCCAACTCCTCCCCAAGATCCTTAGGCCTCACCATGAACCAGCAACAAGAAGGTCAGTGTCTGGCACTGTACAGGGACCCCCAAGATACCATTCTTGTGCTCTGGGTCTCTTCTGATGGGTAGTGCCTCTGCCTTGCTAGCTATTACATATTTGGATAATTAATAATAATAACTATTACTATTAGTATACTTTCAATATTGCCCCAAGTCTCATGCCTCAAGTTCTGGAAGAACATTGAGAGAGCTGAGCAAAGCAAAATTGATGTGGTGGGCAGGCCCAGAGTTTTGGTGGAGGAACCACTTCCCCCCAGGGAGTAGGGAGTGAGAGGTGAAGGGCCCATCACATGGCAGGCAGAGCCTGGCTTGCAGAGTGATCCCATCGGTCCTCATAGTGCTCAGGCTGCCCCATGAGTCCCGACTGGTAACTGTGATTCCTTCCCATGCATCCAGCCCCATGTCCTCCTATCTGCTTTACCTCCTCATTTGGGATCAGGACTGAGAGCGAGCCTTGCTCCTCCAGCCAGGCCCAGCTTCCCAGTGCTTTTAGCAGATGCCTACTGAGTTCAGTTGGACCCAGCTACATGCATGTTACTGAGCCCCTTCTCTCTATGTACCTGTGTTTGGGGTTGAGGTTCATTGCAGGGGCAGAGGTTGAGGTGGGGCATAAAAGGTAAAGTCCCTCCAGAGGAAGCTCTTAGTCTGGTGGGAAAGACTGTCTTATGCAGAAATAACTGTACAATGCTCGTGGTTGTATATTCATGGCTCCTAGCACCTGGTAGGTACTCAACAAGTGTTAGTGGGCTGAATTCTATTTCCATTGGCTTAAGTTCTGGGCTTTTTATGTTTGGGGGTTGGGGGGAATAGGGGAATGAACTCAGGGACACTTGGCCACTGAGCCACATCCCCTGCCCTATTTTGTATTTTATTTAGAGACAGGGTCTCACTGAGTTGCTTAGGGCCTCACTCTTGCTGAGGTCGACTTTGAACTCGCCATTCTCCTGCCTCAGCCTCCAGAGCCACTGGGATTACAGGTGTGCCACCGCACCTGGCTATCCTGAGCCTTTTGGGGCATCCTTAATCCCTTTTCAGTTAGGATCTAGGATAGTAGCCTGCACAAGACCAAGTGGTGATGTTTGGATTTATAATTCCAACTGACCCCCGCACCCCAGCCTCACACAGCAACTGAAGCTCCCACCATCAGAGTCTGGCACTGTCTCTGTGACACATTGTCTCCAGATGGGCCACTGGCAAACACGCACATGGCCCAGCAGGAACAACACCACCCCCTTCTGCAACATTTATTTGGGTCAGTTCAGCAAACAGCAGCACCAGGGACTCAACACATGAACCCAGAGGGAGGTCACGAGGGAGACTGGAGAGCGGACAGAAGCAGCGGGTGCAGCAGCCCAGGGAGGGGCATCAAGCTGCCAGGGATCCTGCAAAGGCAGGGGATGAGGTGCTCTGAGAAGAGGTCCCATCTGGGCTCCACTGGGGCGAGGTAAGTGAAGCGTCTGGGCACAAAATTTAAGGAGACACTCACTTTCCCATCCTGTGAGCACAGGGCTGGTGCCTGAGATCGGTGCCTCCTTGGGCTGTATTCCCTGGGCACCAGCTTACCTCACCCTGGCTGCCACCCCAGTGGCTCTCTGCCGACATCACTGGGCCGTGGATGAGTAGGGTTGGATCTCTACCTGCCCTTGGTTAACATCCTGCTCAGGCCTTTCCTCATGAACCCTGGTTAGAGAATGTCCCAGAGGTCACAAAAGGGGTCGTAGCTAGCCCTGCAGATGTGTTTGGGACATGCCATGCTTTTTTAATTGAGAAACCTCAGATTTTTTTTTTTTTTTTTTTTTTTTGGAACCAGGGGTTGAACTCAGGAACACTTGGCCACTGAGCCACATCCCCAGCCCTATTTTGTATTTTTATTTAGAGACAGTGTCTCACTGTCTCACTGAGTGCTTAGGGCCTCACTAATTTGCTGAGGCTGGCTTTGAACTCGCGATCCTCCTGCCTCAGCCTCCCAAGTCACTTGGATTACAGGTGTGTGCCACCGTGCCTGGCTGAAACCTCAGATTTTAAGCAACTCAGTTGTTGACTTCTCTTTAAAAATAAAATAAAATCAGATGGTGTGACACAAATAGGCTCCATATTCCCATGAGGAACGTACTAGAAGCCATCAGACCTATGTGCCAGTCCCCGTCACTTAGTGAGGCTGCGGTTCACTATGTCCATTTTCATCATTCTGGCCCTGTGGCCCTGCGGGTCTGCAGCCCTTGCCTGACCACAGCTCTTCCTTTCAGGCCCTGAGCATCGTGGTCAAAAAGTTCAGTTACCAAGTTCTAGAATCCATCGCTGCCATCAGCACACTTCCCACTGGCTGCTTCCTGTCAAAGCCTGAACAGGGCAGGGGCACCCCGACAGTCCACTGGGGACATCACATTGGCCATGAGACTTACCCGACCTTCCTTCTTTCCCTCTCTGCCTGACAGAAGTCAGATCCACATGACAGTCTGATGGCTTTCCCAGCCTCCTCCAGACAGTTTTTCCTCAGTGGCTTTCCTCCCAATAAATCCCCAGCAATCCAACTATCTAATCCTATGTTGGTGGTGCTTCTTGGAGATCCCAAACTAACCTACCAGAGTAAACTCAGGTAAATTTAGATTCCACTAACTTGGCACTTTTTGCTCATTTAAGGCTAGGCTGAGCTGTGGCTTGCCCTTGTTCTAACTATGCAGAAAGCATTTTTAAAAACAAGTAAACTGAAGTATCTGAAAACATACTCTCCATTTAATGAGAAACTGGCCATTTGTGTGCCAATGGTTAATGAACTTATTGCCTTCACGTTCATGTAGGTTAACTTCATTATTAAACAAAAGTATTTTTTTTTTCAAAAATGCTCTGTCATTTAGGGCTTTCCTTCTTCCCCATGAAAGTGGTTTACTGGTGGTGAACCAGTTTTGGGAGTGATGGGGCTGTGGTGACATCTCCCTTCAGCAGCATCAGCTCTGGGGTGGCAGCAGAACTGTCCCCTGCTGAGCCTTCTAGCCATTCATTCCCCCCTCAAGCCCCTGCAGATAGCTCTGGATGAATGGTGCATGTAGGATGACATAGGCATCCCCAGGGTGCTGTGACTCAGAAGAATAGGTCCCACTGGGGTCTCCATGAAGCAGCCTGAGACTGTAAAATCAAACACAATGAAGAAAAAGGAATTCACCATCATCTTTCTTTCCAAAGAACCCCCAGATCTTCTCAGTCCGCTTTTCTGGTGTGTTCTCATCATCTGGAAGGAGCTTCACATCCTCAGGATTGATCATTTTGAAAATTGCCTGCACCAGATGGAGAGAAAGAACTTGTTAGAGGAGCAGGAAGGGGCTGGCAACCCCAGGAACACCCATGTCTTACACCACACACACAGATTTTCTCAAGTGGACTAAACACTTTAAACATAGGACTTGAAACTACAAATCCTAAAAGGAACTAGGAGAAAAGCTTCCTGATGTTGATCAATGATTTTTGAGTAAGTGGAATCACATCAAACTTTAAAAACTTGTGCATGGCAAAGGGAACAATTAAGGAAATGGCAAGGCAACCTATGGAACAGGAAAAACTATCTGCAGACCATATGTCTGATAAGAGATTAATATCCCAGCTATATAAGGAGCTCCCACAACTCAAGAACAAGAGAACAAGTTAACTCAATTTAAAAAATGTCAAAGAACCCGAAAAGACATTTCTCCAAAACAGACATTGTTGAATGGCCAACAAGTTTACAAAAAGATGCTCAATATCATTAATCATTACAGAGATCCATACCAAAACCACAATGAGTTGTCACTTCCTATCTGTTAGGATGGATACCATGAAAAAGATAAGAAATAACAAGTGCTAGCAAAGATGGAGAAAAGGGAACCCTGTCACACCTCAGGGGGAATATAAATTGATACGACCATTGTGGAGAACACATCAGGGACCTTGGGCCTCCTTCACCACAATTTCCCTTTTTCAGTGCCAAGAAGCCTGGGGCACTCACTGTGAGGTAGTGGTTGCAGCACAGATGCCCAGGTCCCCACCTAATCTACTGATGCAAAGTTCCTGGGGAATGTTGGGTGGGGGGCATCTGCATTGTTTGAGATTCTCATAAGGGACAGGGTAAAAATGGCTTTTTCTTCTTCTTTTGTACCTTTCTGTTTGAATTTTTGAGTCATATAATCACAATACTTTCATTTTTTAAAAAAATGCAAATGAGAAATAAAAACTTTGCAGTGATAGTCCCACAAGAGCACTGAAGTTGGAGTTTGAGAGCCACTACCACAGACCCTACAACAAACAGGTTTTAGAGTATCGAATGGTTTCTTCTGAGTCCAGCAGGACTGGCTTATGGTAATAATGGCTAACATTGGTTGTACACTTATGTGCTGATGTTCTAAGCAAGTTCACATCTAACTCTCACCACAGCCTTACAAAATAGATATTATTGGTCCCATTTCACAGATGAAGAAACTGAGACAATTAATTTGCCCAAAGTCAATCCAGAGATTCTAACCCAGGCAATTTGGTTCTAGAACTTGCGACCTTGTGTTACATCAGAGTCTTCTCATTTCCCTATTGCTGAAGAGCATAGGCAGGTGAGGCTGGGGAAAGGGGAGGGGAGATGTCAACAAGATCTTTACAAAGGTCTTCCCAAGGCACAGGAAGCCCCTCACTTATTCTCCCCCTCAGGGAGGGTTACAGAGTGCTCAGCTCTGGGCTAAAGGATCGGCCTCACCTTGTTAATCCTCCTCTCTAATCAAGGCACCAGGTTCACAGCAAAGAGCAAAGCAGCAAGTGCCTTGAGACTATAAAATGACGTAAAGGGACAAGTGACCTTAACATGTGCTTTCAGTTCCAGGTTTCTAGGATTCTAGTAGCTCAGTAACACCCAGAGTGGACACCAAGGTCCTTGGGTGTTGGGCAGGCTCATGGTATGGGTAGGTCTGTTGACATGGAAATTGGGAGGCTAGTGTCTCTCCCCAGAGCCTTCTGCCTTCCTGAGGACACCCGAGAACAGGTCAGGTGGAGGCAGTAATGCCTGAGAAATCAGCCTGGAGTATGGAAGGCCAACAGTATTGAGAAGTTTTTATTCAGCCTCCTGTTGCTAGAAAAAGAGGAACAAGGAAATGAATTCCAGCAGCTGAGGGCAGCATACAAAGTCCCCCAAGTGGATGGAAATGCAGGTGGCTCCTAGAACTACTCTATCTGTCCTGAGTCACAGACCCCATGTGCAAGTGTGAAGGAGTGACTGACTGGTTGCCCCAGCCCACACCCAACATGGGCAGGGGAGACAGACAGCCAGCCTCTAAAGAGCCCTGGGGAAGGTCACAGAAAGCATTATATCCTCACCCTGAATCCAAGGAGTTTATATGGCTTTCCCACCACCACTCAGCTGGTTAGTGTCAGAGCTGGGACTAGAACTCATTACTCTCAGACCAGAGCTGTAACGCTGATCTGAAGATCTGGTAAAGAGGAGGGTCTTGTGCCCTCTGCACAGCCTCAGTCTTTGATGCTATCTTCTTCCCTCCCTCCCTTTTCTGTTTTTCCTTCCTCCCTTCCTTCTCTTCCCTTCCCCTTTTCCTCATGGAGCACCAACCTCCAGGCCTCTGCAGGGCCCAGCATTGTTTAGGTGTCTCTGAAGACCTTGTCCTCATCCCACACTCCCCAGAGACCACTCAGCCGACCCAGAGGAGCTTGCTTATCTGACTGCAGTTGACACAAGTCTGCCCACAGCAGGAGACCCAAGCTGAGCTCAGACGGTGACCATAAATAAAAGCTGCATGCTTTGCTATTTTATTTATGGTTTCTCCTAATAAGGATGGAAAAATTCTGCAAATAAAAGCATGATTACAAATGCACAAAAAAATTATATCAAGTATGAGAAATATTCTCCTTCCTAACAGGAATGGAATTAGAAAAACAAAACACCATATTTCACCTCCTAATTGTTGCCACCACATTAACATATATTTATAAATATTCTATGCATCTTAATCTTGCACCAAAGAGAGTTTAGTAATAAATGATTTTAAAGTAATACTGGCATATTTTTTAAAAAAGAGATTCATATAATGGTCACACCCCACTTTTTTGCAAAAAAATTTGGCATAAAATCTGTGATTATTATGCAGCGAAATACAGTAAGTGACATGGGGCAGGGACTGAAAAAGGAAAAGTAAAAAGTAGTAAAGGAAGGAAATTATAACTGATATAATAGGAAAAAAATTGAAACACTCTAATGTCCAAAAATATAGGAAATGTTTAAATAACTTTAAGGCATTACCAAAAAGTGGAATTCTAAACAGCTATTTAAAATGTTTTTGAGGACTGGGGTTGTAGGTCAGTGGTGGAGTGCTTGCTTTGTGTGAGGCACTGGATTTGATCCTCAGCACCCTATAAAAATAAATAAATAAAATAAAGGTATTGTGTCCATCTACAACTAAAAATATTTAAAAGCCACTGAAATATTTGAAAGAACGAAAATCAGCATGCTATAGTAATACATGCATACCAATGCTTACAGCAGCGTAACTCATGATAGTCCAGTTATGGAAGCAGCCTAGGTGTCTATCAAAATGGAGAAATGTGTGGTTTCTCCATTTTGGAGACAAATGGAGAAAGTGTGGTTCATATACACAATGGAGTTGTTCTCAGTCATAAAGAAGAATGAATGCATGCTGTTTGCTAGTAAATGGATGGAACAGAAGAACATCATGCTGAGTGAAATGAGCTGGACTCAGAGTGTCAAGAGTTGAACGTTTTTCTCTTACATGTGGAATTAGAGAGAAATAAGGAATTAAAAAGTATGTGTGTGGCACCTTATGGGAACAGAAGGGAGAACAGTGGTGTAGAGGAAGGAGAATGAAGGGTGGGAGGAGGGCTGGGGACAGGGAGGAAGAGCAGAAGAAAATCAACCTAACTCTGCCATGTGCATCACAACAAATTCCACTTTTATATAGAACTATAATGCACCAATTAAAAAATATGTCAAAAGGAAAAGAAAGATGCTAAGATGAAATGTAAAAACAGGTGTTTTTGAAGGCTGTGTAGTGATACATAAAATGCTCTTGATAAAAGAGTAACTGAATAAAGTATGGTAAGAACCATATGTGAATATGTTATAGTTTTAAAATAGTTTAAAACGATATAGATAAAAGACTGGAAAGGCATAGAGCAATCTGTTAAATGGTAGTCTTCTCTGGATGTTGGAATTAGAAGCAATTTTAATTTTCTTTTGCATATGTTTCTACATTTCGTGGATTACTTATAGATCAGATAAAAAATTATTTTCAAGGCACCTACAATATTCACAGCCAATAACTGGATACTAGGGCAGTATGGGCAGAGGAGAATTCAGGCTGGGAAACCTGCGGGGGCAGGAGCCTGTGAGGAGCCCCAGGGTACCGGGAGTAAGTGTAGGACACCTGACAGCCCAGAAGCTGAGGCTCAGAGCTGCAGAGGAAGAACATTAGGACCAGAATCCAGATTTCACACTCCCAATTGTGACCTGCTTTTACTGTATATATGAAACATGTTAGGTGTTAAAATTTAAGTGTGGTAGAATTTGAATGTGCAGTGCTAAAAAGGTTGAATTAGATTTAATAAAGAAAGGGGCAATGGAGGGAGAAAGTAAAGGATGGAGGAAGGAGAGAGGAAAGAAAGAAGAAGAGGAAAGAAGAGAGGAAGAAAGGAGGGAAGAAAAAGGGAAGGAATATGGGAGGAGTGGTGCAGGAGGGGAGGGGAAGAATTCCAACTTGAATGCTCAGAAGCACTCAGGTTCTTCTAGGAAGAAAACTGAAGCTGAGGGGAAGTGTCCAGCCCTCCATTCCCATCAGGATCGTGGAGACCCTTCCTTCCTGCTCTCACAGCAGCTGGCCTGGATCCTTGCTCCCCAACTGGGCCCTCTGCAGCAGCAGTAGCCGTGACACTGACCAAGTCACAATGGGAAGGGGGACACTGACCATGACGATCTCCAGCACTTCATTCTTGCTGATGGTCCCATTGCCGTCCACGTCGTAGAGGGAGAAGGCCCACTCCAGCTTCTGGGTGGGCTTGCCCCCGGTGGTCATGTGCAAGGCGACAACATACTCCTTGAAGTCCAGGGTGCCATCGCTGTTGGTGTCGAAGCTGCGGAACACATGCTGGGCATAGGCCTTGGGGTCCGAGTCAGGGAAGAATTTGCTATAGATGCTCTCGAACTCCTTCCGGGAGATACGGCCGCTGGGGCACTCCTTCAGGAAGGACTGGTACCAGGCACACAGCTCCTCCTCTGTGAACTTGGTGTTCAGCTGTAGCTCTTCCAAGATCTCCTTGGACAGGGCCCCGCTTTTGCTGTTCCCCATGGGTGAGGGAGAGTGGGCACTGGCTGGGCAGGTGGGTGGGACGTGCCTGTCCTCCTGGCTGTCTGGGCTCTCTGCACTGTGAGATGGAGACTGAGGTGCCCGGAGATTAGGAGGATTAGGAGTCCTTCCCAGTCTTCCGAGAAAGGAGGAGGGGAGGGAAGGCTGGGGGTGGGGTGGTGGCTTCCCAAACCATCCTGAGATTAAAAGAGCTGAGAGCGGGCCATCAGTTCATCTTGACCTCCTGAAAGGAAAAGATAGGAGGTAGGACCTTGGAGGTAGGACCCTGGGGCCAAGGCCATCCCAGCCCCAACTCCCGCCTTCTAAGGACGGTGATGGTCACTGTTTGTTTTCACAGCAGTGACCCCCAGCATCTCAGGGACAGGGATGGCCCCCACACTGAGCCTTACAATGTCGTGTTTAGCATAGGTTCTGGAGCGAGCCTGTTCAGCCAGCTTTGCTACTTAAACAGCTGTGTGACCTCAGGCATGTTTTCTAACCTCTCTCTGCCTGGGATGCTCTCCTAATCCTATGCTTGACTCACATCTTGGCTTAAATGTCACCTTCTCAGCAAGACCTACAGTACCCACTCTATTTCTAGCCCCATCTCCCTCCTTGCGCCCCCACCAGAATGAAAGTTCTGGGGAGAAAGGATTTCGTGTTGCTCCTCTTGCATCTCCATTGATAGAACAGAACCTGGCAGGTTCGGGCCCTCAGTAAATATTTCTTGAGTGAATGGGCACAGCTGGGCCTGTCTCATTGGTACTATGAGGCCGACATGAGTCAATATGTGTGAAATGCTTTGAAGAGACCAAACCTTCACAGCAAGCGCTGAACACCTGTGGAAGGTCCCTGACTGAATGACGGTTCCCCTACAACTTTTTGACTTTACACTTGCGCAGAAGTGTACCCAGACAACCATTTTGTCTTCCACTTTTACTACAGTACTCATTAAGTTGCATGAGATATTTAGCACTAGCCAGCGGCGGTGGTGGATGCCAGTCATTCGAGCTACTCAGGAGGCTGAGGCAGGAAGATGGCAAGTTCAAGGCCAGAATGGACAACTTAGTGAGACACTGTCTCCAAAAGAAAAATGAAGGGCTGGGGATATAGCTTAGTTGGTAGAGTGCCTGCCTCACAAGCACAAGGCCCTGGGTTCAATCCCCAGCACCACCAAAAAAAAAAAGAGAGAAAAAGACAGCAGATAGAGCTCATCAGTAAAGAGGCCCTAGGTTCCATTCAGGGTATGAGGCATTTTTTACCTACAGTAATTTCAGCTTACAATGGACTTATCAAGATGTAACCTCACTGTAGGTTGAGAAGCATCTGTATTGGTTTTGTTCTTATTCATCAATAACCAGGATCCAAAATGGCACTGCCAACAGGGAGGCACTGCCAGCAGGAAGTGAGCCAGTGAAACCAGTGGACCAGGGAAGCAACAGCGGGGAGTGAGGGCTTGTCACACACAGAAGGAGCTGGCAATGAGTGTGGCCATTCAACTGGTCAGAGGGGACTGTGACCCAGTCAGTCGTGGTATCAGGATGTGTGTTTTTTGGGTTTTGTTTACATCTCCTGGCTCACACTTCCCATAGCTCTTGTTATTTTATTTTTTAAAAATATTTTTAGTTGTAGATGGACACAATATCTTTGCTTTATTTATTTGTATGCGGTGCTGAGGATTGAATCTAGTGCCTTCCACACGCTAAGGCTAGCGCTGTACCGCTGAGCTACAACCCCAGCCTGCTCTTGTTATTTTCTAAAGGACTAAAACAATGTTGGCATGCTTTGGGCCTCAGAAAGCAGTCTTGTTCTCTCTCTCTCTCTCTCTCTCCCTTTGTCTCCTGTCCTCCTTTCACTTGCTCTTTTTTTCTCTGTAAGGTTGGCTATAGAAACTAGATTTTCTCTTTCCCAAGGCAGGTAATTAATGCAAACTAAAATACACACTTTCATTTTCTCCTGCCTTTCTCTCTTAGAGCTGGCCATAAAGGAATCCTCTTACCTACCTTATCTGACAGTAGATCCTCGACCTCCGTTTCCACAGGTGCTCAGCCCACACCTGGGAGGCAGGAGCATTGCATGGAGGCTAGAAGAATCTGAAGAGACAGGTCTTGCAGGGTTTCCCCACCCAGTATGTAATGAAATTTTCATAAAAACCCAAAGGGACAGAGTGTAGAGAACTTTTGGACGCGTAGAGGCACACAGGAAGGTGAACAAGAACTCACCTGTCAGGAGCTGGTGTACCTATCCAGAACTTTCCTGTGTATTTCTTCCTATAGCTGCTTGTATGTGGCCTTTGAAATATCCTTTATAATAAACAGGTAACCAAAGTGTTTCCCTGAGTTCTGTTAGCCACTCCAGCTAAGTTACCAACCCTAATAAGGGGTCTGGGATCCCCAATATGTAGCCAGTCAAAAGTCTGGGAGCCTCAACCTGAACCTGATACCTGAAATGCAGTGGTCTGAGGGACTGAGCCCCATCCTGGAGCATCTGGTGTTACCTCCAGATGGATAGTGTCAGAATTGAATTGGATTAGACGATGTCCAGCTGGTGTCTGCTGAGGAACTGATGACTTGCTTGATGGTGGGGAGAAATCCCCACACCTCTTGCTATCACAGAAGTGACCTCTGTCATGAGTGTGCAAGAGAAGAAACTGAGTTTGAATTGTTTTTTCCTACCACTGTTGCAAGATTTTAAAAATTGTTCTAGATAAATCAGAATTTTTTATGTAATTACCATATTTTTAAGTGTTGGCCATTCATCTGAATTTTTAAAAAATCACAGTGTGGACCAAGCACAGTGTATCCGTGGCTCAGCTCAGCCAGCAGGTTGCTGGTTTGCAGCCCAGCATGGTGCTGGGAGCTGCTGGGCAAAGTACACATGAGTGAATAATAGAGAAGGTGGCCAGAGGCAAGAGCCAACACAGGAAGGCCCTGCCGCACTGCAGCAGCTCAGGTGTGAACACAGGACACCACAAGACCCCTCATGTGCATGCTGGACCCTTGGGTTCTTGTAACCCAGAGTGTAGGTCAGCAGTGCTTTTGGCTTAGCTGAGAACACTAGAGGGGACACACTGAGGCACACAGGAAAGCAGACAAGGACTCACCCAAGTGTCAGGAGGGTGGTGCACCCCAAATCCACATGTGGAATTCCAGCTTGGCCCCCTAAGATGGGGGAGCTGTCTTCTCCTTGCTAGTGGACAAGTCCCAAAGTCTCCAAGCAAGTAAGTGGGGTTTGCACCCTATTACCTAACAGTGAGGTTGGAGGGGAAAGCAAATCCTCGCTGCTGGGAAAGGCCACCTGCCAGGCCCACTGTGTTAGCTCTCTGTCACTGTGACAAAATGCCCTGAGATACTCAATGTAAAGATGAAAAATTTATTTGGGCTCATAGTTTTGAAGGCTTCAGTCCATGATCAACTGATACCATTGCTTGGTGGTAAGGCACCCATCATGGTGGAAGAGCATGATGGAAGAAGCTGCTCATGCCATGGCAGCCAGAAAGCAGAGAGACAGACAGAGAGACTGACAGAAAGGGGCCAGGGTCCCAACATCCCCTTCAAGGTCACACCCTCAACAATATCACTTCCTCCCACTAGGTTTCTCTCAGTGTCCTACCCTTCCCAATAGTGCCAAGGACTGGGGACCAAGCCTTTAACACATGAGCCTTTGAGGGACACTTATCCAAAGCACAGCCCCCATCTTGACATTGCTCAGGAAAGACCTAGAAGGTCAAGCAACCGAAGTGCTGACCCATCCCTCCTGCACGTACCTCCTGACGTGGTCCCAGAGTTCTTCCCAGGGACTCTTAATGTGAGGAGTGTGTGTGCATGGTGAACTCAGTTTTTCCTACAAATTTGGGAGAGAAAACTTTCTTAAGAAGAGCCAATTCTCTGCTAGACTTCCACCATGCTGCAGCAGGCATTTGTTCTTAAGAGTCATTTGAAACAGGACAGTCACCAAACCTGAACACCAATGAGCCCCCCGCCTACCACAAGGGGTCACGTTCACTTATGAAGCTTCCCTGTGGCCTAATGCATCCCTGGGAAGAGGAAGAGAGCAAAGCCGGGGCCTGGGGTCCTTGCTCTACGCCCCAAGTGGGAGGTGATCAGAAGAGCCTCTGGGGAGCCATCAGACATGCCCACGAGGCAAGGCCAGTGGTCACAGGTGAGAAGCTGAGGCTCCAAAAGGCAGGTCTTCCACTGTGGGTCACATGGTTGCTAGATGGCAACTGGAGAGCCCAGGTCTGCCAGCTCCTAGTTCTGGGCTCTTTAAACTTCAACTGCCTCTTTCCCTAGGAGGCTGAGGCGGGCAGAATCTCCATTTCTATAGGCAAGGAGCTGGGGTAAGTGGAAGTCTGCCAGAGCCCCCAGGCTTCCTGTCCATTTCAGGGGCAAAGAGGGAGGAGCTGGAAGCATCTGGGTATAGTCCACATTCTTCAGGTTGCTGTGCCCAGAAGGGGCCTCCATGGGAGGGGACAGGGCAGGGAGGGGGCTGCAGGCAGCTGTGTTGATGCTGCTCAGAGTGAGGGGTCATGACCTGGAGGTTTGTTTGAAAACCTGCATAAACATCTTCTATCAGAGGGAGAGCTTATGCTCCTTAGCCAAACAAGTTGCTGGAGATGATGTATTGTGAGCAGATTTGTTAAGTCTGAGTGAGGCCATAAACTCTCCTGGTACCCAAGACCACTGGCTGCTGTTATTGGGAAGAAGGTCATGTCTCCAGGCAGAGAACCTCCCTTTGTGCCTCCCCCGACCACCTTACCTGAATTGAAAGAAGCAAATGCTTCCCAGAGGCTGGAACTGTTGCTCAGAAGAAGCAGCTCAGCCTTGACATTCTCATTCTTCCATCTCTCCTGCTGTGAGCTAAGGACAAGATGACCCTCCTGCCCACTGGCCTAGAGTTAGGGACTTCAGAATGTTTGCACAGAGAGGGGAAAAAGGAATGGAGGTGGTGGGGAGACAGACTGGGGAAGAGTGCTCCCCCGATGGCCATAGCCATGCAGTAAATGGCCATTGGTCCTTTTGGTTGTCGGGGTGGAAAGGCTTGGTGTCATCCTCAGCACCTCTCTTCCTGCCACACCCACACCCACTGTCAAGACGTTGTCTTGGTTCTATCTTCAAAGTCAACCCAGGACCCAACCACTCTCCCCATCCCCATGGTGAGCACCACTGCAGGAGGCATCGTCTGTCCCTCCTAACGGGTCACCCTGCCTCTGCCACTGTCAGTCTTTGCACGTGGCTGCCCATATCCCTGAGTCAGTCCTGTGACAGCCAGCACAGCCCTGCAGCTCCTATCACCTCCCACCACCATTTCCCTGAGCTCATCTGCTCTCTTCTTGCTCCCTCTGCACCAGCCACACTGGTCACATTTATCCTGGCCATTCCCTCTGCCTGGAAAGTTCTTCCTCCAGCAACCTGCCAGGCTCCCTCCTGGGTCTCCCCACCTTGTATCAAATGCCACCTTCTCAATAACCCTCCTGCTTCATATTGCCATGTACCCACCCTCACCCTGCCCTGTTCCTTTTCCCAGCACATTTAATATCTTCTGCCCCCACATCATGAGGCAGTTATCAGGTCCCTGGGTTTTGTCTGTCACTCTCCACTACAGTGTAAGCTGCATGAGGGCAGGGCTCTTATGTGCTCCCAGAGCCCAGAGGTGTGTCTGGCATATAGTAGATGCTCAATGATTTCTGAATGAATAAATGAATGGACAGAGAAGGAAAGTAACAAGAGCCAGCAGCCCCAGAGGCAGAAGGGAGGCAAAGGGCTGGAACCCACAGACAGGAAGTCACCGGGGAATGGAACTGGGGCTGGCAGTGTAGTATCCATCTGGGCATCAACATCCAGGTGCCTTTCATTCACCTGCGAGATCAGCAGGAGTGAAATAAGTGATGAGTGCTGAGGCCAGGCACCCAGGGGAGTCTGGCAGCCCTGGAGGACTCAGTGTCTCTGGACAGTTTATTTTACATGGGAGAATCTAAGCATCTCAAGTGTATACCCAGAACTGAAGGGGGAAAAATGAGATAGCCCTGAACTTCCTGAAAATGCTTTATAATAATGCAGGACAATTATATATAGCCAACACATTCAAAATTTAAACTCTTTAAACATTTAATTCTTCAGCTTTAATACATACAAATGCTATTAGGGGGGTGGGGAGGGCCTGAAGAGGGGTGGGTTACAGTCTCCATTGGATCAGAGTGTCAACAGTGTTACTTATAAATTATATTACATCAATTTTATTTACTGATCTAGGCAGCCAGAGGATGGAAGGATATACAATATGAAGTAAACACATTCATCCCGGGGGTAAGGGATGCTGGCAGGAGACACAGCTTTTTAACATCAAAAAATGTATAAAGTATTTAGCAAAAGTTACAGAAAACAGACCAAACAAGCAAGTTTATTTTGTTAGAAAATTCCGCTTTCATAGGGTTTACTGATGTGCTTGTGTCTGTGAAGGGGAGGCCTCCAGTCATCTCCTTCCTAAGGGAGGGGAAAGAGTTGCAAATTTGGGGGCCATCTCCCAGGATGGCTGGAGAGCCTTGGAATGTCTATCCCTGGGTCCACGTGGCTGCCTGGGAGTCACAACTCCAGAGTGCCCATCTGCAGAGGGAGATGCGGGGAGGAAAGCGACCCATTGACCAATGAGTACAGAGGTCCAGATGGGTGTGCGTGAACAGGCTGCAGGATAAAGGAAGTGGCAAGGCAGGGCAAGTCCTGGCTCTTCCTCGAGTACTGCAGGCTTTCCCTCTCTGTCCCCATATCACACTGTCCCCATGAGAGAGCCCATTGGTCCTGACCATTTGCCTTCCACCATTACAATCCCATGAAGAATTCCCCTCAAAACATACAAGATTGTATGTACTAATGTCCCAAGCACCACCAAGAGAATTCAAAGGTCATCACCCCCACCCCAAGACACTGCCCAACCCACCTCCCCCCCAGAGCCATGTCTAGCCACCAGGAGTTGGGGAAATGGAGCATTTGTCTTTGTCTCCTCTTAAGCCCACCTTGACCTTGAGGAAAGCCACAAAAGAAACATTGCTCCTGTGGGGGAGATCCGGAGAGTCCTTCCAGGCAGAATTCAACTCTGGAGAGTCCAACAGCCTTGGCTCCCTCCTTGGGACCCTGTGAGTTCTGGTTTCCCAGCCCTGACCTTCATCTGGCCTGAATCCAACACTGTCCCTAATTCAGACAGAAAGGTTCCCAGTTGCATTCTAGGACTCACTTTTGACTGAGCAGCCCATGATCAAGACCTTGCTTAGAGATGTGGTCACCAACAGCCTGGCCTTGGTCCTGTCTCTGCCAACACCCACTGGAACAAAGGCATAGGGCAGGCTCAGTATGACCACCAGTTGGGCAAGACTTCAGCAACAGAAAGGAAGACAGAGTGACCTCTGTCTTCATGCCTGTGTTGGCTCCTAGGGACAGACCCACAAGGTAGCCACTTAATATTCTTTGGTGGGGCTGGTCTTAGGAGGGACCACTTCATTCTTAGCTTATGAAACTCAGCTCCAGTGGAGTCTAGACGGAGAAGTCTTCCCTTGTGAGGATTTTAGGCAGTTCTATGCACAACTGTGCAGGTGACACTCAGATTAGGCATGACCTTGTTTACAGGGTATGGAATAAGAAACAAGAAGCAGGGAGAACACCATAGCTGGAGGCCTGAGAGACCATCTAGAACAATACCTTCACTGGCAGGTGGAGCAACAGATCCAGGAAAGATCATGGTGCGCCCTAGGGCCAGCACCGGCCCTTCAGCCCTGTTCTTCCACTTGCTTTCAAGGCCCCACTGTTCAAAAAATGCAGAGACCCACGGAACTGAAGTGAGGGTCCAGGAGGGAGCACATCTTCAGCTGAGATGCAAGCTTCAGGTTGCAGCAGAGGCGGGAGGCAACTCTGACCCTGCCTACCACTTACCCTCTGATTCCCGGCGGCTTCCTACATGGCAAAAACCTAATACAAACCAGAAAGGTCAGTGTGTGGGTACTGATGGGTACAACTGGCATTGGAGGAGCCTTGGGAGCCCTAGGAAGCAGTGGGCTGGAAGCAGTGATGCAAACAAGGTGAAGCTCTGGGGTCATGTACTTCCAGGGCAAATGACCCATTTTAAGAATAAGGAAGCAGTGTGGTACACCCGGGAGGGGAACTACTTGGCAAAGAAAAGGGACATGTTACTGACAGACACATATCATGGGCGATTCAAAACCTACATCCATGTGATCCCACTTCTACGACATTCTGAAAAAGGGCTGTTGGGGTCAGGGGTTGGGAGGAAGGAATGGACCACAATCAGATAAGCAGGACTTTCTGGAGTGACGATATGTTGATTCTGATGCTGGTTACAAGACCATTATTTGGTCCAGATTCTCAGAACTGTATACTTTAAAAAGGTGAATTTTGCTTTGTCAATTATACCTCAATTTTCCTGGAAAAAGGAGGTGGCAGTGAGCTCTGGTGGGGGTGGGAGAACTATGGGAATTAGGTGGTAGCCCAGCTCAGCGAGCTGGCTGCTCATCTATTCCCCACTGAACACGTGAAGTACTTTCCCCTACCTGCCCCTACCTTGACAACAAGCAGGTCTTTCAACTCCTGCTCCAACTCTCCTTGCCAAGGCTACTTCACAGCTGGAAATAAAATCACCTAAACAAGCCAAGGTCTTTGACAACCTTTTAATTTTATGGCTTATATTTCCAAGAAGGGACTTTGGCTCAGCCAAGATCTTTATACACCCATCCACTAATCTAGTAATTGACTGGTTTTCTTCAAAGGGAATAGAAATGAACCCCTGGCCATGAATTTGTACAGTGTCAGCCTGCCTCTGTCATTAATCAGCCTTGACAAGTGACATTGAGAGGAGGCCCAGGGTAGTTCTTCGAGGGCCTGGGGCCGTCCTCCACATGGTCCAAATGGCCTATGCATTGCAGAACTGCTCAAAAGCACTAGAAAAAATGAAGGGTAAGAAATGGCTCTTCTTGGAGGTTGTCATAGCAACTGATTTGCTTTGAATACCATTCATCTTGGAAATAATTTTTTTTAAAATCAGGATTTCACTGAGCAAACTTAAGTACATCAGTCTCCCAGTAGTGGTGGGGCTGACCTGTTCTCAGAAATCCACCCCAAATAAACCAGCCAAATTCTCCCACAACCTAATTACCAAGACTTACACAAAAGACCACAGGGCTGGGGATGTGGCCCAATGGTGGAGTGCTTAACCAGCATGAGACCCTAGGTGCTGATCCCCACCACCACAAAACAAAGACGACAATCCAGATAGTGTGCTTGTTATTCCAAATGCACTTTTAGATTTCCTAGACTTCATCCTGATTCTGATTTTACTCACAGTGCAGGGGAAGGGTCCCTTATTAATAGGGACAGTGGGCCTGGATTCTTGACTCCAGCCCTGCTCCTAATTCTCTTGTCAACTCATGCTATACTCTGGTTATCCTTGGCCTTCACTCTTCCTATTTGCAGAGCAACGAGTTATTAAAAACCAATAAAAGAGTCAGGCACAGTGGTGTGTGCCTGTAACCCCAGCACCTCAGGAGGCTGAGACAGGAGGATCATGAGTTCAAAGCCAGCCTCAGCAAGAGCACGGTGCTAAACAACTTGGTGACACCCTGTATCTATGTAAAATACAAAAGAGGGGTGGGGATGTGGCTCAGTGGTCCAGTGCCCCCAAGTTCAATCCCTGGTACACACACACCCAAAAAAAAAAAAAAAAAAAAAAAAGAAACCAAAACCAAAAAACCAATAAAAGAAATTTCTGCAACTGGAGTTGGAAATGAGCTATGAGGTCTGGTGACCAGATGATCAAAATGGTGTTACTGTCCACCTTCCACCCACTAGGTAATTACCTCATGGCAGTAGTTTATAATTAATCTCAGGGGGTAGATGTGGCTCAAGGGTGCAATGCTCTTCCTCTCGAGAAAGGTCTAAACATCTGCCTGTCCACATGGGACAGAAGAAATAGTGTCCACCTTTCATGCAATTAGTTTCATTCCTCAGCACAATGTTGGGATTGCTCTAAGCATTTGCTGAAAGAGGAACGAGTGAATGAATGAATGTCAGCACAAGACAGAATCCCTGCAGACCTAAATTCTACACAATACTTCCATGTGAATGTCAAAGCTACTGAAGGCCAGGCCCCCGGGGAAAAGATACCTCTACACACTCATGGGCTTCCCTGATGAGAGCTGCATCTTGTCTTCAGATTAGATCTCAGCACGCTGCTTGGCCTTTACTAAATGCTTGATGAATGAACAATGGAGGGAATAGGTGTATGTGAAGAGGCTAAAGAGGAGGAGGTGAGGGGACGAGGGGTAAGCATGACTTCGGAAAGTGGACTGGTCCAGACTTGGCTAAATTGGATTACCCTGGAAGAGTTAAGAGTTTATTCCACATTAGGGACAGAGGACTCGGGGACCCTCAAATAAGAGATAAGAAGACAAAGTCAAGGAGCTGGACTGTACTCAAAATATGTTAATTACAAGGCTATTGGCTTTGACGTTTGAAAATCATCTAGAGATTAGTTTACTAAGCCACAAAGCAATTACCACTAGCACCCATTTTTAGAGAAAGAAGCCAAGAAATATCCTAAAATTGATAGCTGGTGTCATGGTCCAAGCCCAATCTGAAGAGTGGTTCTCCATCCACTCGAGGACAGATGCCACCAGATCCCGCCCTTCACACTGGCTTTTGTGCTTAGGATGTTTCAGTAAGAAGATCTGGTTTGCTTTAGTATACTGGACATCTGATATAAACTATGAGAAAGCAATTCCGATTTAATGGAAGAGATGCCGAAGGACTCAAGATTAATGTTATCCATTATTAGCATGTAAAACTGAGGGAAAGATCAGTAAATTGTGCTCATAGAATTTTGCCCCCCCCCC
>JAJEJO010049425.1:1429659-1445640 GCA_020662805.1 Glaucomys volans | reverse complement strand
GGGGGGGGAGATGTAAGGGTCAACTCAAAGCCATTGATGGAAAGATGAAGATGGACTCTCAAAGCATGGGTTTCTGGCTAGAATTTGTTCCTTGCTCACTATGTCAATTTTTTCTCCCAGTCCCCTCAGGCTGATTCTCTAGGTTAATATGGAGATCATGTTTGTTGTCGTAGAGAAACGGAGCAACGGGCTTTCCCAGTGGCAGTGTTGAAAAGCTTCCTAGATCACACTTGGCCCAGGCTTCTCCAGAGAAGATGGACAGAGGGAAAGGAGGTGCTGGCACCAAGTGAGGGCTTGGCATAGGGCTCTGGAAAGTTCAGAGGAGCTGGAGGCCCAGGTGGCAGGACACGCGTGGATAGCAACGAACTCCTATGGTCGTGAGAGTCTGCAGTGCCCATACAAGGGACAGCAGTCCAACCTGCCCATCATGCATAAGCAGATGGAGCCATATGGGGAATGACAAAGGGACTTGCCCTAATCTGTCTCCCATGTGGGACTGACCCAGCCCCATTAAGCCCACGGTGGGCAGCCTGGGAGGGTGGTGGTCGGGGTTGCCCAGTGTTGGACAGGACACCATGACAGACCCCATCTGGTTTCTGAGGTGAGCTGGTTCATCTCCATCCCTCAAAGTTTTCAGACATGCAGAGAACTAAAGGAGGTCTTGCTGGCTGAGAACTTTGGAAAGCTTCCTCTAGTAAGACTGGGCAGGGGTGGCAGGGTGGGGACTGCCTTGAGAAAGCAGCTGAGGAATGGATGGATTAGGATTTCCAGAGACTTCAGAGACAATGCCTGGTCTGATAGGAACCGTGATTCAATGCTCTGACTTGGGGCTAATTTGCCGAATGAGGTAGTTCCATCCTGACTTCTCTAGGCAGGGTTGGTCTAGGAAGACAGAAAACGGGCCTTCCCAAGACTCATGGGGATGAAAAGTGGCCAAGAAAAGCTAGATTTGGGCTCCCAGAATGCAAAGAGAAAAACAGAGGGCTGTCAAGGATTCTAGGTGCAGACTGAGCTGATGGTGCCTTCTATCCATGATTCTGATCCTGACATTGGTTTGGAGGCAGAGACGGCCCTCCCTTGATCTTCCAAAGCCCCAGAGATAAAGGGACTAGCTGGAGGATGGGCCTTGGGACATCCAAGGGCACAAATGTGTGACAGCCACCCCATGGAACTCATCAGGGACCACAAAGTTTCAGCCTCAGTTTGTTCTCAGAGCAACAAGCACAGTACAGGGTTTGGGGGGCTTCAGTCTTGGAGACAAGGGCAGGGTTGCAGGTCTGTCTTCTTGGCCTGGGAATATTTGGGATCCCCCAGTTGGGCCATCCGGATCACCCTTCTGGAATCGCCAGCTCTTTCCTCTCTCCTCAGTGGACAAGAGAGTGGGTGGGAGGGCAGCTTCACCCAGTGGGAGCCACCATCTCCTCTCCGTGGGACACCCTGCCCCTCTCCTGGGCAGGACCCCCGGGGCCGCACAGACGTGTCTAGATCTCCATGTCCACAGGGCGAATGTTGCCCGTTTTGTGCTCTCTGACCCACAGCTCTCTGTCCTTGGCCGGGTCCACTTTTCGAAGCAGTTGGTCCACAGGCTCAACTGTCTGCAAGGGACAGAGAAGAGGGGATACTGTCAAAGGCGGCGGCCAAGCTGGGGATGTTTCCTCTGCACCATGCTGCTCTTGCCCAAGCTCTGTTGAGTAGTCTCTTTAGAATGTTCTAAGGCCCCACGGGAAACCCATCTGAGGTTCAGAATGTGCAGAGAGTTATGGGAGCTGGAACCTGGAACTGGTCCTGACTGCATCCTGCAGAGCCCAGGCCTGACTGAGAGAGCAGGAGGTCCTGAAGGCTCAGTGGCCTGTGAACTTTTCCTCCATGTGCCTCCACACCAACCGCCAGAGAACAGAACCATTGCACCTTTAGCTTTAGGTACTTTAGATATTTCTAGAGGTTGTATTTCGTATCATTTTGTTTAGGAAGTTTACCCAGGGAGGCAATGATGTCTGGAGCTATTTTAAATATGGTAAGGTTCTCCTCTTCTGGTAACAGCTCACTGGATGTGCACAGGATGGATTTCATGGACATCTAGAAATCCTGTTAAGTCCATCCCAAGACACCACTCACCTGCCCACTGCCTGCTCCAGAAATGATTCATTTGCTACGGTCACTTAACCTGCCATGGCATACAGCCAGGTGGCTCTCCCCTGGCCCCTCGTCCTGCAGGGGTCCCGTTGGTCTCTGACCCAGGGTGGGGAACTCACGCTTTGGTTGAACATGTCGGTCTCATGCCGCAGCTGTGTGTACTGGCACAAATGTTGCCGGATCATCTCCACCCTCTCCACTTCCAGCCGCTCCAGCTCCTGCAGAAGAAGGCCAGAGACCTCTGAGAATATTCTGTAACTTTGGGACCTTCCCACCAAGCAGGTCCCACACCACCATGTACCCAACATACAAGTCCCCAACCCCATTTGACCTTCTGGGCTCCAATAAAGACTGTGCCCATCTCTAGGTTGAAGGTGAAGGTTATGAGACCAGCTACTAGTTTATCCTGAAAGACTACTTTGCCCAGCAAGGTGCAGAAAGCTTTATATACAGTATGTTAATTGTCCTCACTATAATTTTAAGAGATTCTGTGAGATTTCTGAGCAAGGGAACTAACACCGAGAGAGGGAATATCACTTGCCCCGAGTGACACAGAACAGTGGGACTTAAACCATGTTCTCAATCATGATTCTGCAAGCCCAGCCCCAGCCCTAGAACCCTGATGTGGCTGAACAGAGGCCAGGAGGAGGGGCACGAGTGGAACAGCCATTATCAAAGGGAAAAGTGGAAAGCCTTGTCCTTTAGTATCTAGATGGTTCTGTGGAATTGAGGGGATCAGGCTGCTACTCTAACTAGGTCACTGCCCAGGTGATTAATCAGGAAGGGGGATAAAGCAGGGGACTTAATTAGGAGATTAACAAGGGGGGAAAACAGGTCACTGGTGGAGGCCTTTAATCTTCCCACCTGGGGAATCCAGCCGGTCAGGGCTGGAGGAGGGAAGGCAGATGGTTTTGGGCAGTAGCTGAATGGACGAGTAGCTGGATGGCATCTCTTCTCCCCTCTGGCCACAGTACCAGCCACACTTCACTGTCTCACTCCAGCAGGTCCTGACCAACATGGAGCTGCTTTTCAAGAAATACTCAAGACAGCACCATGAGGTCTGCCGCCTTGGTCGAGCTGCGCCCCCATGGTCCTCACCTGCAGGGCTCCCCCTACCATACCTGTTCATGGCCTTCTAAGGACCGCCTGTGAGGGACCTGCAACTCTCCAGTGGGGTGGGGGAGATCGTCTCTCTTTCTACTACTTGGCTGTTTATCCTAAAGGGGCCACTCTCTGCTCACTTAGGGGGATTTCTGGTTGATCCTAGCCCTTCAGCAGATAGTCCAAGGAGGATACGGCACCACCCAGACTTTGCCTGAGTGCACACAACAGGAGAAGCTAGAGCAGGGATCTGAATGCACAGGCAGGTCCAAATGGAGTTCTTGACCTCAACACTGGAATAGATCCAATGACCATCTCTATGGTCAGCTCCACTCCATCCCCATCCTGTGTCCCCCACCATGTGCCCAGGGCTCCCTGTGGGCCAGCCCCTGTCCAACATGCTCACATGTCTCTGATCACATACCAAAGTGGTGGTCACCATCTCTTCAAACCACTTGGACTGGGCCTGGTTGTAGAGGTCCACACAGCGCATGAGGTCATCACCTGGAAAAGCCAACGGCCACCATCATGCTCCGTCACACTCTATCCCACCATGATGCCCTGCCCCCACCCCACCCGAGCCCACTTGCAGGCCCTCTCTGCTCCCTGTGATCACGGTCATTGGGAAGTTGGGGGATAAGGTGATAAGAAGAGAAAAGCAGAGTAAAAGCAAGGAAGGGGGTAACACAGTCCCTCAGGGGAGACTAGCTTCAGAGCACCCACCTGAACTCAAGAGCACAACTCAAGAATGCAGGGTAGGGTTTCTCATTAAGAGTATGCGTGTAGGGAGACGTTCCTAGGTCCCTGAACCAACCGCAAGCCTAGAAAATGCTTCCTGCTCTAAAGATTGTGTTTTCACACTGGAGAATTTTGATTAGTTAAAACGCATGTCACAAGCAATGTGGTACTAATTAAAGAGGTTTCCAGGCCATGTCTTTGTGTGTGTGTGTGCAACAGGATATCATTCTGAATCACAAAATAATGTGCTCGATGGCTTACAGCTCATTCACTGTGTAAAAACATGCACCTGGGCTGGGTGTGTAGTTCAATGGCAGAGCACTTGCCTAGCTTGTCTAAGGCTCTGGGTTTGATCCCCAGCACTGCAAAAAACAAAACAAAACAAAGTAAGAAACACCAAAAACAAAACATGCTTTACAGTCTACACACAAACCTCAGGAGAGTAGGTACCTGGGGAGACAGGATGAGAGTAGGGAATGAGCTCCTTCTAGAGCATTTTCTTTCATAACAGAGATCTGAACAAATACAACTATTAAATTTCGATGGCTAGTGTATCATTTTCTGTAATCACATGCATGTTTGAAACATTTTGTAATGAGAACAAGAGCAAACTATGAAGTAATTGCAAACATTACCAAGTGTGCTAGCACCCTGGCACCTTGCTATGCAAAACGTAGTTCACGGACCAGGAGCATCGGCAAACCTCTCCTCTGGGAGTTGGCAAGAAACCCAAGAGGTGCCCAAGACCAACTGGGCCAGAAACTGTGTTTTCAGCAGATCCTACAGCAATGCTTGAGTGAATTGTAGTTGGAGGAGCAACTGCTCTGGCACACAGCTTTGTTGATATGCAGTTTCCTAATCATCACAGCCTGGAAATTGGATCCTTCTGAACTGTGCCAGAAGATGGACTCCAGAACCAGAATGCGCCTGCTGTCCACCTAGCTCCACTATGTGTTAGCTGTGTGACCCGGGACCTGTCAACTAACCTGCCTGTGCCTCAGTGTGTTCATCTATAAAAGGGGTATATTAGTTGCACCTTCATAGAGTTGCTGCAAAGATTAACTATGCTAATATATGTAAAGTGCTGAGAATGGAGATTAGCAAAGATAGCAGTGTATTAATAGGAGTTATGGTGGCAAGGGTGGCGATGATGAATTCAAACTTAACCCCCATGAGGATCCAGCAACAATGAGTTCAGATTTAGCCCCCATGAGGATCTAGATGGCCTCTCCTCCAGCAACCTGGAAAAAGATGAGGGAGAGAAGGGAAGGGAGCAGGAAGAAAGGAATGACAGCAATTTCTGAGCAGCAGGGTGTCTGGCAAAATGGCAGGAGCAGAGCCTTTGGAATAAGGGAGAACTGAATTCTGAAGTAGCAGTTCCAACATGGAGGTGCTCCCAGCTCATCTTCTCTCCCATTAGTTTTACAGAGGCTGTGAAGATTAATAGGCAATGCCTTCAAGCATGCAGCCTGGGGCCCCACACAGGAAGGGTTCGATAAACGTTGTATTCTCTCTCTCTTTTTTTGCAGTGCAAGCCCTTTATCACTGAGCTCCCTCCCTCCCTCCCTCCCCCAGCCCAAGGTAGTTGGATTTTTTATAGTAGGTCTAAGGATTAGTTATTTTTGCCATAAAATAATTCCAACCTACAGGAATAAGTGTCTGTATCATGGGGCTGGGGCTGGGGCTCAGTGGTAGAGCACTTGCCTAGCATGTGTGAGGCACTAAATTCAATTCTCAGCACCACATATAAATAAATGAATAAAGGTCTATCAACATCTAAAAAAATTAAGTCTGCATCATCTGTATCATTGATGATAATGCAATGAAACTAGGAAAAAAAAAAATCAAGAACAAGGGTAACAAAGCCCTTGCTCCTGAAAATATAAAGGTTTTCCTTGAGACAACTCTTGACTCAAAGATGAAATCAAACCCCCAGTAGTGAAATGTCTTGAGAAGGGCAAAAATGAGGACAGAAATTAGAAGCTATGGGGTGTAGTTAGGGACCTGGGCAGAGGAAAAAGAAATGTCTGGAGGGCTGAATGCTTTAAAGCAAAGACAAAAGTAAATACCTAAATACCTCCCCAAATAGGAACAAAAAATTGGGTAATTAAAGAAAAATCTTGGGAAGTTCTAAGCTGTTCCCCCCAAAACTTACATGCCATAGGGAAAAGATACTATACACAAAACAGCAACAAAAGCCAGGCAAACAAGCTTAAAAAAAATGACGATAAAAGAAAAAATGGAACCTAGGTAAAATATTTGCAATTCAAAGTGTTAATCTCCATGTAAAGAATTCTTATCAGTCAGTAAGAACAAGACCAGTCACTCAAAAAGAAAATGAGGAGAGGAGACAAATTAATTTGCTCACAGAAAAGTAAGCCAGGAATAATTGATATTTTTAAATGCTCAACCCTGATCAGAGAAAAGCAAATAAACAAAACATCGTTTTTCACCAGCACACCAATGATTTCAAAGCTTAATGGCACACAATGGTTTAGGGAATGGATACTCCTAGATGCACCTTCTCTGGACAGCAATTTGGAAATATCCATCATGAAGACAACCTTTTGGCCCAGCATCAGTATTCCCTCTATGTGCAGATGGTCTTACATATACACAAAGTTACAGTTCCGATAAGAAGGCATTGCTGGCTTCTTATCTAAACGTGGCAATCTAAACGTCCTAAAAATCAATTAGGGGAATGATAAATCAATTCGGATGCAATCATATAGTCAGACATTGGGCAGTTGTTTAAAAATCTAATACGCATAGATGGATGCATAAATAGATTTAGAGGAAGTGAAATGGGCCACTTCTAAGATGTATTAAGTTCAGAATACAGAGTATAATGCAATCCAATTGATATACATTTAAATATTTACAAAGTAAAAGCACTCTGAAGTATTAATGGTGATTATTTTTGGCAAATAATACTTTACACTCTCATATGCTGATTACTTTGCCATGTACTGCTTTGCAATATATTTTCATTTTTAGATAATTTAATAAAGTAATTTACGTGCATCTCTTTCCTCTGGGTCCCACTCCTAATAAATATATTAGAAATTTATAATAGTGCTTCTGGATCTAGTAATTTATTGTGATGCATTATAAGATCTGTATATTAAATATTATTCTTATACCACATTAGTTTTGGTTGACTTGTTTCTGACCCAATTTATTATATTATAAAATGTCTGGAAGGTGGTTTCTTCATTTCATAATGAAATCAATTATAAGAGTTTCACCAGAAGTTGAGATGAAAGGGACCGAAAGAGCATTCAGGTCATAATTCCACAGCACACAGACTAATTCCACAGGCAATATGCATTGCTGTCGCATGTTGTGAAAATTGATTTCTTTTGGAAACAGTAACAACGTTTTAAAATTTTTCTAAGCAGCCCTTTCTTCTTGTGTATTGGCTAGCCTTTACCACTAGGTGGCAGCACAAACCAACACACTGAGGGAAGGGCTTGACTGCAATCTGGTGGTTATTTAAACAGAATGCCGGGAGCCCACTCCTATATCTCAACCTTCACAGTAGCGCTCCCTGGGGAGATGGGGCAGCTTGGATGGGTGGGTAGAGGTTTGAATTTCTGTGGATTTTAAGCAGGGACAGGGCCCTGAGTTCCTGTCACAAGGAAGAATTTATCTACCACCTGGTCAGAAATGCAGAGCTTAGGTCAGAAAAAGCCATCACCTGGCACACCCTGTGTCATCCAGCCCCCCACCATGGCCTGGGAACAGCATGGCCTGCTTCCCCTCTACATCCCAGGTTTGTTCTTTTGAGATCTCTGGATGCTGAGCAGAGATGCTGGGCACCCAGCTCCTGTGTGCTAGTGTGACCAGGCTGGGTGGGTGGTTCAGGGGCTCACCAGCCTGCGTGGACTTCCTCCGTGCCTTCTTGATGTCCTCCTCCGTCTTGTTGCTCAGCTTGATCTCCAGCTGCTGGGTCTTCATCTCCAGGTCTCTCTGCCGTTCTGTGAGGGCTTTCCGGGCCTGGGGTCCAATGACGCCACACAGAGAAGCTGTTAGAAAGCCTGCAACCCCGGGGTGGCCTCAGGGCCATGTGGCCCAGCCTCCCTTTTTTTGGCTCAAGTCCTTCATTTTTTCTGTTTGCATGAATGATGCCCTAGTGGCCCTAAGGGGCCAGACGGTCCCAGCTAGCAGTCCTTCCCTCCAGGGCGGCCACCAGTAGCTCCACACAAGGTATGACTAACTGTAGGAAGATGAGCTGTGGGGCCTCTGGAAGCGGATGATTCATCAGGAGAAAGTCTGCAGGAGGGGCCGGACATGGGGACCACCACATACAGCCTCGCAGCAGGCATGGTATCCCAGTGACCTTTGCAGCTGTCATCTGAGTACCACAGGGAAGTGTCTCCTACCTGCCCTCCGGATGGGTGGGGTTCTCAGGTGGGGCATGAGGTTCGGATTCCCCTTCCCCCTCATCTGGGGGACAAAGGTCCCTGTTGTGGCACCCAGAGCCATAGCTGCTTTCCTGGCCCACCCTGTTCCAGCAGCTCCCACCTTCTCCCACTCCCACCCCAGTGTCCTGGCTTCTCACCTTCTCCACAGACGCATAGCGGCTGGCGAGTTGCTTGCGGAGGTCAGCGATATGGTGGTCACACTTTTTCATATCTTTCTTGAAGTTCTCACGAAAGTTCATTAGGGGCTTCTCTACCTCGCTGTGAAGCTGTGGAGGAGGGTGGAAAGGACACTCAGGACCCAGGGCATTAGCTGCAGGTGGTGGGGACCATTCCTTCTCTTTCCCTAGCAGGTGAAAACGGGGGCTGGGGCAACAGCTTGGCAGGACTGGAAGGCTCGAGATGAGTGGCAGCTTACCAGGTCTGTTTACAAAAACCACCTGGGCTCCCAGGCCCAGCCTTTGTAACTATGAGTAGGTCACAGGAGTCTTCTGATTCCCCCATCAGCTAACTCCTTCCTCCTCCAAGCTTCCACATCTTTACTTTTTTTTTTTTTGAACCAGGGATTGAACTCAGGGACACTCGGCCACTGAACCACATCCCCAGAGTTGCTTAGGGCCTCGCTAAGTTGCTGAGGCTGGCTTTGAACTTGCGATCCTCCTGAGTCAGCCTCCCAAGTTGCTTGGATTACAGGCGTGTGCCACCGCGCCTGGCAACATCTTTACTTTTTAAAAACTTTGATTATGCCTGTAATCCCAGCAGCTCGGGAGGCTGAGGCAGGAGGATCAGGAGCTCAAAGCCAGCCTCAGCAAAAGTGAGACACTAAGCAACCCAGTAAGACCCTGTCTCTAAATAGTGTACAAAATAGGGTTGGGGATGTGGCTCAGTGGTGGAGTATCCAAGTTCAATTCCCAGTATCCTCCCCAAAATTTTTCATTAAGTTATTTATTTATTTATTTATTTTTGCGGTGCTGGGGATTGAACTCAGGACCTTGTGCTTGCAAAGCAAGCACTCTACCAACTGAGCCATATCCCCAGCCCTCATTAAGTTATTTTGTATTGTGTTTAATGTGGTACACAACATGTTTTGAAATAAGTCATAGATATGTAAGTTGTGTGTCACTTAAGGACTGGGCTAGATTCTGAGATGCTGTTAGATTCTGTTGTCCTTCCAACATCACAGGGTGTACTTAAACTAAGATGGCTATGACATTACTAGGCAATAACTTCTGGGACACCATCACATCTAGGGTACATTACAGACGGAAACTTCCTGACTGTAAGCAAGTGAGGTGCCTTAATGAAGCTAATCAACACACGCACTGTCTCCCATGCTTACTTGTGGGCCTTTGGTACAGCTTTGCTTGGGTGTCCCTTTCTCTTCCTCTCCAAACTGGGAGCTTCCTGGGGACAGAAACCATGTCACCCATCTGTGTCCCAAGCATTTAGCACAGTGACCGCGATGCAGTTCAATAAATAACTGAGGGGTGCTGTTTAATTAGGCGATCTCAGATTATTTCTATTCATTGAACACCTGCTGTGTGCCATGTGCCTGGAATACAAAGGTGACCTGGACATGGTCCAGACCTTGAGGATTTCATGGCAGGAGCTGCTGAAGGTCTGCTGCAATTCACAAGGGTGACTGTCCTGAGCCCCAGTTCACAGGGCTGGAAGGGGATCAGGCACCCTTCCCATTCCTAACCAAGGGAACCACCTTCTGCTTTGCGATGACTTGGGGAGCATCGAGTTTTCACACACCACCCCATCCTTTTTGAAAATATTTTCACAGGACATTTGCCACCGTTTGGTTGTGAGCACACATTTAGATCAAGGTGGCCCTGACCTGGTAGAGCCAGGGGCAGCCTCGATGGCAAGCAGAGTTTTGTTGTTGGATGACCTTCAAATTCTAACAGAGAGCTGGCCATCCAGATGCCCCGTTCCTCCTGACCTTGATTGTGAATGTCTCCTGTTATTTATTTTTGAACCCCTGAAACTTTCCTCATCTAGGAAAACATCCCCATCTGGTGGCAGCTTTAAAAGGTGCCACAATGTGCTCGAGAGCTCATGGGAAGAAACAAATTCCTTTCCCTGTTGCTATGGTCTCAATGTGTTCCCCAAATTTCATAGGCTGGAAACTGAATCCTCAAATTCACAAGTTCATGGCATCTGGAGGGGGGCTCCTGGGAGGTGGTTAGGATTAGATGAGTCTGTGAGCGTGAGATCGCAGTGATGGCCTGGTGGCTTCATGAGGACACATCTGAGCAGACACATGCTTGCTGCGTCTTGCCGTGTGATGATGCCCTGGACTGTTAAGACACCGCAGGAACGCTCTCTGGATCTTGGGCTTTTCAGCCTCCAGAACTTTGATCTAAACAAAACCTCTATTCTTCACAATTTACCCAGTCTCTGGTATTCAGTTATAGACAAAGAAAATGGATAGGGACAATCATGCACATAGATCAGGCATGTGCTGAGAGTTACTGCTACATAACTCAGTTGCCATGGAACCAGCTGATTGGTGTCTAATGAGGGTTGACTCAAAAACCCTGGGGTCTCTTTCTGAGGACTTGGAAAACAAGTAACTGCCAGACTTTCCTGTGCCCAGGAGTGACCCGGAGGAGGCTCCTCAACATTCAAGACTCATGGGTTCCAGCCCCAGGTTCTGTGGTCTGGGGAAGGGCCTACAAACCAGCCAGAGAATCAAAGTCTTTCCCCAAAATTTCGAAAGACAGGAAACAAAGCTACTAGTTGTCAGAAATGACTCAACTGTGTAGATAAGGATCCAAGGATTCTCCAATTCTCGATCTATATAAAGTACTTTTTAAAGACTTATTTTTTTTCTTTAAACAAGATGGCTTGGAATCTTTTAATACTCATATTTAGTTTTTCCTAAAAGTGTGTCCCAGTGGGTTCATGGGCCAGCCTGTCCTACACTGGATGGTGAGGCCACTGGAGCAGATTGCTTCCCTTTCCGAAGCTCGGCTGTTTTTGCTGCTTCTTTTCACCTCGTACATCCAAAGAGAAAAGAGAAATTCTAGATGGAAGCAATTTCAGAGACTGTTCAGCCTAGGGTTTTTCAAGCAATGGGTGGCTAAGAGTTGTGAAATCAATTTACTGGTCAGACTTGGATAGAAAATATCTGAGTACAGTTTAGGTAGCAGGGTTAAGTCCTGTGAAACATCTTGGCCACGTACACGTGTGGCTGAGTGGACAGAGGAGTGGGTAGGTGCATGCGGATCTGTGTGTTCCAGGTGACCAGGAGAAGTGTGTTCTTGTGGGTCACAGTTGCTGATCCTGTTCAAACTCTTCATTTTGCCCAGGAAGAAACAAAACCCCAGGGATGCTGAGTGACTTGCCCGATGTCATAAAGCTTGTTAGTGACAGCTCTGAGCTAAAACTCATTATCCTGCTTCCCTTGTCCCCCCAAATCTTCTACTGAATGCAAGGCTTCCACTGCATGATTAGATTTTCTTCCATCAGAAGGAATTTTTCTATTCTCCTTTCTTCCTCCAGAGCCAGTGGCAATGTCAATTCTTTAGCAACCTGTTGCTATTAGCAATGGTCTGAGCTGGTTGACGAGAAAAGCTGGAAAGATTGCTTTAAAAAAACTGCATTTTTTAAAGAGCTTTTACCCCTGACACAGACCATTCAGAGCAGAATTTCAAGACGCCTTTTAGAGCAGATGTGAAAATGTGTTTTGTGCATATTCAAAAGTCCCATCATCCATGGCAGACACAAATCTTTGGAGTCCCTTTCTCTCAAGAAATTGCCATGAGACCACTAGGCTGCTCCTTTGATGCCCCAAGGCCACCAACACTGATGGATAGGTTAGAAGTAGCAGAAGCTCTTGCAGCAAAGTCTGTTTTGTGTTTCTGTGAACATTCGTCATATTGCTGTGGTCAGCTCATTGGTGACATTTGTGTTGCTTCATGAACACGAACTTAAAATGTTCTGAGTATTTGGAGGGATGGTTTGCATCTTGTTGGCACTCCCAGAGAGGGCTGAGTGCTCCTGGGGGAACCCAGGGCCTTCCCCTTGCTGGACAAGAGCTCAGCCACTGAGCCACATCCCCAGTCCCAGGGTCTTGTTTAAATGCTACTGGTAAAGGTGTGTCCCAGGCAGAGGTCTGGAGATGAAGTCTCCCATTTGCTTCCTCTGTAGTTAAGTCCACTTAGAGGCCTGACCATGGCTATGATTTTATCTCTGCTCTTCTCATTTGTGAAATGGAGAGGATGTTTTGCATGGTGGTTGATAAAACCAAGAGAGATGGATTATACCCAGTACCTTATGTCACTACCACTGCATGGGAGGACGTACTGCCAGCCGTTAAGCAAGGGAGAATCAGGGGTCCCGATGATGGAGAGTAAATGCCACCAAGAATCCTGGGCACCCTGCAGGCAAACTGTGTGGAAGCTCCCAGTCATGCACAGTCCTCGCTCCTGGCCCTGCCCCCAAACCATGAGAGCAGCAGCCCCCCTAACCCTGTATTCATCTCACCAGTCAATGGCGGTCTGGAGCTAAGACAGGAGAAGGGAGACCTTGGGAGTTGTCTCACCCACAGCTTAAAAATGACTGTTTTGTATACAGCACAGGAACGACACCAACCCATGGAGCTCCCTTCTCTGCCACAGCTTGAATAGCAATCTTCCCATGAAGTGCTTGGCATAACACCGTGTGTGCTTTTATTAGCTAGGAATTTGCACACATGACTGGGTGTCAACTCAATCTTAGGGCACTAACATCTTTCAGAAGCAAGAAGTTGCTAACAACATTGTTCTTTCTTCCCACCCCAGCTCTTATGGGTCTCAGTCATTTGAGTCATTCATTGTGTGTGCAGGGGACCATTATGGGGTATGGCGGGGAGACCTGGGCATACTGACATATTCCTATTCTCTAGGAACACACATCACTCAGGTGCCCAAGGCAGGGAATTGCAACTCTAAGCAGGACCAGAGCTAGAAAAGTAATAGGACCATGAGAGCTGAATGTGGAGGCCCAGGAAGGAGCAGCATCTTTGAGGAATGTTTCCATCATATAACAAAGAAAGTATTTAAATGTGGGGGAGGGGCTCAGAGAATTTAAGCTAGTCTACTGGACTATCCCCTTGGGCTACTGTGTATGACTGGTGATGGTGGGATGACAGAGGGAAGCCGGGGACACCAGGATGGTGCCACCATTGATGGCAGGCATGCTAATGGGTAGCTCCATCACTCATGCACACTTTAGTGTGAATCATGTCAATGAGACACTTATATTAGAGGTATGAGCCAGAGAGTAGGGATGGCAGGGTCATAAAGAAATCTTGAGATAAACATCTGAAAACATACGGTGAGGAACAGACTATCAGGGGGCTCCATGCATTCATTACATCAGAAAATATTTGTTAAACACCTACATTGGGCTAGGTATCATCCTGATCATTGAGAGTAGAATGAAAAGGACAGAAACATCCCTGCCCTCAGAAAAGTCCTGATGCTAGTTCTTTAGGACCAAATCAAAGGAAGGTCATTTACCCATTCTGAAATTTTATAAAAACAAAGAAAAGCAAAAAAAAAAAAAAAAAAGAAATCTCCCTTGGGCACAGTCCAGTATTTCCAGACACCAAGAAGATACAGAACATGCCAATCCATTCCTCTGAAAGTCTAGCAAAGAGAGACTGGAGTAACATCACTCAGGGGTCCACTTAAGAAACCGGGAAACTGTGTCAACCCTCACTACAGAGGTACATAGAACACCAAGTGGCTCTCAAGAACAGAATGTGAAATGTAACCATTATTTATCCAAGCTCTGGATGGACATTGCTGGTTATTTCTGCTATTGTCTGTATAATGGAAACATTACCTAATGATGTCCTAGGTGCATCTCCTCAAACTCTATATTTAGTGACTTAAGTATTGTAGCTTGAAATTTACACCACAGGAATTGGCAAACACTACAGATTGGAGGGATGGTTGCTAACCATTTATGAGAGCACCACTGTGTAAGACCAGCCCAGGTCGAAGCTGCAGAGAAGGGTTTACCTTGGCGGAGAACTTGAGATGAACTTCTGCTTCATCTGCCAGGCTCTTCTTCACCTGAGCCCATGCTTCTCCCAGGGAGCTGCAATAGGGAGGACACTGTCAGACTCAGGGGACCCTAGAAAGGGCTTTACCAACCTCAGGTCTGAAGGCCCAGCCCATCCTAAGGTGGCATGGTGGGTCTTAAGCCCATATCTTGGGAAGGTATATACCATCTAAGACTTGGGATTCGGAGGAGGCAGAGGCAGAGGCCAGGCACAGAACACCCAGGAGGCCAGCTTGAACCACCAAAGCTAAGGCGAGCTAGCCTGACCTCTGCAGCTAAGAGAAAAGGCCACAGCAGAGAGCCAAGTGACTGGGGAAATATCCAGAACCCAGAGGCTTGCAAGGTCTGAGGAAAGTACCAGGTGGGCTGCTGTTCCCAGTCCTTGGCTGCACAAGGGCCTTGATATCTGGCTGATTATGGTCCCTAGTGTCTTGCCATCATCCCTCCCTGGTTTGCTGGTGAGATGTATAAACATCTGCTGGTAATTCAAGGATGGTGGACAGATTCATTTTCAGGGAGAAACCCCTCTCAAATGGAAGGAACTACGCCGCAACCCTGCTTATAGGCAACTCTCCAGCAGCTTGGCTTCCAGGAGAGGCACAGATGGACCACTGGGGGTTAGGGACATCGTAGGTTCAGCCACGTGCTCCCTCATATCCTCAGGAGTGTGGCTCTTCTCTGGCACAGCTTCTGGGTTATGCATCCTACTGCCGCATGTAGCTTACAAGAGAATGGCCAAGTCCTCGAAGCGAAATCACCTCTCCACTCTAGGGAGATGCTTCAAATAGATGAAATCTCCTGACATCCCTGAGACTTTCAAAGGGACACTACAGCCTTCATTATCTGGAACTCCTCAACCTCACTGACCATTCCAAATGACCCCCTACCTCCTCGCTCCGACCTCTTCAACCCAGCCAGTAAATCCAAGCTGAAAGTTCAGTGGACTTAATTTCATCAAAAACTTACTTCCCCCAGAGAATTCATTAAACTTGAGTGGGAAAAGCTGATTAAAAGACAGCACACTGTGACACTTCTGGGTTCCAAGCCCAGCAGCATCTAAGAATTACCCAATGGAGCAGAACGATCCCTCTGATTGGAGGTCCAGTCTGGTGGGAGTGCTAGCCCTGGCTGAGGGAGTTGTTTATGGGAAGTGACGCTGATTTTTATCTAGGAGTCTGGGCAGCAAAGAGAGGTCCCCTGGGCAGCCCAACAGAGCAGAACTGGAGTGAGTCTGAGGCAATTCAAGCTGTGGACATTTCTCTTTGCCTGAGCTCCCAGAAGCTGGGCCATGGCTATTGGGTAGCTGAGGCATCCCACCTGATCCCACAGGTGGGCAGGAGGTCCAGGGGAGGGGAGGGGTGGAAGCAATCATGGCAGTTACACAGAATACAGAGCAATGGTTTGAACGTGTCCCCAAAAATGTGTTGCAAACTTAATCCCCATTGCAATAGTGTTAAGAGGTGGGGCCTTGGAGATGCGCTTAGGCCATGGGGGCTGTGCCTTTGTGAATGGATTCATGCTG
>JAJEJO010049425.1:1183801-1429259 GCA_020662805.1 Glaucomys volans | reverse complement strand
GGCACATGCTTGCTAGTCAAGTGCTCCACTACACTGAGCCACACCCTGAGCCCTGGATCAACTTAACAGATGGTTCAGACCTCACGCCGTACACACGAATGACCTCAAGACAGATCCTGGCTCTCAAGTAAAAGCCAAGATGACACATGGCTTACAGAGGCTGTCCTAGGATGAGTGGGAATGTGATTAAAGAGAGGTGAGTAGGTTTTGCCCCTAGTAGCTGAGTGACACAGAGCAGCCTGTGGGAGGTACGAATGCGAGACACAGAAAGGCCCTGGGAGGTGACCAGAGTTTTCCCTGTAGAGGTGTAAGTTTGCTGTCAGCAGAGTACATGGTGAGTAACTGGCCAGGGACTTGTTTGGTGACCCGAGAATGTCAGATCATGGCTATTGGGAGAAAATGTACAAGCAAAGTCTCCACCCAGGACCATGTCCTTGGCCCCATCTCCAGACTGGGCACGTGCAGGCGGAAGGACATCACTCCAAACATTCAGATGAGCCTAGCTGAGCCAATGTACCCCCACACATGGCTCCCCCTCCCTGGCATTCCTAGCCCCTCAGAGCCACTTCAAGATGTGTGGAAACATCACACTGAGCCCTGTTAACATGTACAATTAATATGTTTATCAAAAGTAAAATCATTAAAGATTTTAGAAAAAAAATCCACTTTTCTCATTTGAAAAACCAAACAGATGTCCTTTTGTCCCAAAATATGGTTTGAGGCACGCTGAATCAAAATGCATGTGACCCCATCACAACTGCCAACCAGGAAAGACCAAAACTCCATTTCCTTTCCACACAGGAGAGGAAATCTGAAGGCAGAATAGATCTAAGTCTGTTTATTCACCAGCGTGCCCGTGTCCTCTGAAAGCCAATGTGAACACAGCACCCGGGCTGTCAAGCCTCTCTAGTCCCCCGACTGCAGCTTCCTAGGTGGCACCCAATTTCTGAGCGTCAGCACTGGACTTGGAAAGTTTCCAAGGAGGGCTGGGTCAAATGCCCAAATCTGTGTATAAACACAAAACAGCATTCCGCACACCGCGTGCAGTGGTCCGTGCGCGCACGCCTAAGTGACTGCTGGGGAGCGTGTGCACGGGGTTTCCATGTGCGGCAGTGAGGGGCGCGTGAGCAGGTACAGGCCGGGCCGATGCTCGGGTGTGAGCGTGTGTGTTGTTTGCCTCCTGTTTGCAGGAGTGTGTGTGCAGCATGGCGCAGGCCTGGCGTGTGGGGCTGGGCTGCTCCGTTTAGGAGCATATGCTGTACGTGCTGGCAGGACACAGTGTCCTTGGCAGCAGCCCAGGCCCAGGAGGTGGAAGCCGGAAGACTCCGGAGCAGCACAGTGGTTGCAGGGCATGGGGGTTCTTAGGAAAGCCCCTTTCCAGGCAGCATGGGCTACTTTGCCTGTATGTCCCCTTCTGCATGGAGCAGCGGGGCCAGGAAATAATTAACCCCACGTTCGTCTGTGGGAGACACTGGTCTGCTAGGCTGCCCTGGGGCGTGTGGCTGGCCGGGTTGGTGAAAACCATTCCCAGGAGGTTTGGCTGTGTAGTCAGCCCATACGGAGGCCTTAATCAAAGCCACATTTATTTGGCAAACCCTCTGTCCCCTGCAGGATTTCAGGCCACGAAGGCAGACTTGGGCTTGTCAGCTCTCTGACAACCACAACCATCCACCACAGAATGGCTTCCTTCTTGGGACACCCTTCTTCACTTCCCCTTGTAGGAGGACTTCAGAGGGACTTGTGCAGGAAGGTCAGAGTGGAGAGGTGACCTCTGGGGACCCTTTCAACTCTAACCACCTGAGAGTCTTCCATATGATTATGAGTTTTTTAATTGAGGTAAAAATCATGTGACAAAATTAACCCACTTAAATGTGAGTAAACTAGTGGTGTTTGGCATGTCCCCAACATTGTGTGACCAATGACATTTTTATCACCAGTCACAGAATAAGAATTTGTGTTCCCCCAATTCATCAGCTGAAGCCCTAATCCTTGATGTGGCTGCTCTTTGGGGATGGGACCTTTAAAGAAGTCGTTAAGGCGGTCTCCTCAGCCTTGGGCTGCTGTCACGGACACAGAAGGCTAAAGGTTGGGCCTGGATCCCGCAGGATTAGTGTTCTTAGAAGGGACTCCAGGAAGCCCCCCACATCACACCAGCACACACCAGGATGGGCTGACTGGAACCTAGGGGAAAGCCCTCGCCTCACACCAGCCCTGCTGGCCCCTTGGTCTCAGACTTCCAGCCTCCAGAACTGTGAGAAAATAAATGTCTGCAGTGTAAGTCACTCTGTGCTAATTTGTTACTGTGGCTTCATCAGACGAATACCTTAAAAAGGAAGTTTTTCCAATGAAGCAGTCTCTCCCGTGTCCCCCTTCTCTCTGTACCATGGTATAACCACAAATCTGCTCTCTGTCTGTACGGATTTGCCTACTCTGGACATTCCAAATAAATGGAATCACAAGTATGTGACCATATTATGTGTCTGGCTTCTATTACTTGGCATAATGTTTTTGAGCTTCATCCACATAGCACATTTCAGAAATCCATTCCTTTTTATGGCTGAATAATACTCCATTGGGTATCCACAGATAGGCATTGTACATATCCTACAACTTGTGTACCCATTCCCTGATGGAATTTGGGTTGTTTCCACCTTTTGGCTATTGTGAACAGGGCAGCTCTGTAAATGTTTGAGTCCCTGTTTTCAATGCTTTTGGATATAAACCTGGGAAGGAATTGCTGGGGCATGTAGTAGTTCTATGCTTAGCTTTTGGAGGAACTGCCAAACTGCTTTCCATGGGACTGTCCTTCAGCATGCCTGCCGGTGATGCAGGAGGGCTCAGACTCTGTTAACAGAGCAGAAAGGCTGAAGTCTTTCTCCCACTAGGAACTCTTCTGTGGCTGGGAGGGCAGGGCTAAATGTCAGTCCCACAACGGAAGTTGGAACTATCAGAGTGGGAGTAGGAAGGGAAGCCTGGGTTCAGGCCCACAGGAGGGAGTTCTGAGGGGCCAGACATGAAATCCTCTCATGCCCAGTTTCCTCCTAGCCTACCCTCAGAAAAAGGGGATCTGGGGGTGGGCATCTAAAGGCTGCTGCCCAGTTACAGGGGAGGGCAGAGGGGCTTCTGCCACGCAGCACCAGGCAGGAGGGCCCTGGGCCATTGGAGAGGAGACAATGTAGAAGTTCCCTCCTTGAACATGGACACCCATACTTTGAGTCATGGGTAACCACCTTGGTTGAGCTCAGGGTGCTCAATTTGAGCTAAGAGCAGCCTCCCTGAGCCAGAGGTGGCTATCTTGAACTATGAGCACCCACAGTGAAACCTGAGCACCCATCTTGAACCACAAGCACCCAGCTTGAGCCAGAAGCACCGAGCTTAAGCCACAGGTGCCTACTCTGAGTTACGGGTGCCCCATCTGAGCTCTAGCTGCACACCTTCAGTCATGCAGGTGTGCCTTGGCTATGAGCAACCACCTGAGCATGCACCCAGGCTTATGGAGAGTTCCCATCCAAAATTCATCTATCCCAGTGACAGATGATGGGTGAGAAAGGATCCTCCTTCCTCAGTGTCCCTACATCATCCCCAGTCCCATTACTCTCCTCCCAACTCACCCTTCTTCCTGTGCAGCCAAGGAGTTCTGAGAGAGCTTAGCCAAGTTCTTTGCGTATTCTTCTTCAATCTTTATCCTGCGAAAGGAGAAAATCCAATGCATCAGCTCTCCAGTGCTGGATGGTGGATCGGAGCTGCACCCTGCCATGGAGCAGCCGTGTAAAGGAACCACTGGGTCACGACAGACCGTAAACTCTGAGTGCGTGGCTCTTACATTTATTGAATAAATGCATGAAACTGTTGAGCCTCTGTCTCCCCATTGCACGGTGGGACACTTCTGCCTGTCTCTGAGGACTATGAAGATGAGCGCTGTCATCTGCACAGTTCCTGGCAAAGGGCTGGACACACAGAAGCCCTTCCATGAATGAGTGCTACTTATGACAGACCCCAGGGATGGCACAAGTGTCTCCTTCTGCCTTCAAGCCCGGAACTCTTTTTAGACCCTCCCAGATGGCCTCGGCCTCTTAGAAGCAAGAATAGAACATCTCTCTACTGTTTCCCACCCCAATGCCTCTAATTGTGAAGTGCTGTCAAGGGCAGGAGTATTTCCATGGAAACCAGGCAGTGTCCAGAGCCGCAGCCCCATTCTGCTCTCCTGGGGAGGAAAGTTGCCTTGCACAGAGCTTCCAGCAGGTAGACCCTAGGCACGCTTTCAAGGTGACTCTCCGGGGAGTGTTGTGTATCGGGCATGTGTGTGTTAAGCGTGTTGTCAAATGCGCTGCTCACCACCTAAGTGCTCCTTGGGGCCATCGTGGGAGGCAGAAGAGCTGCGTTATGACAACCACAGCTGGCCATAGGGATGGGACCCCAGAGAGCCCCTGGGCCTTCATGCAGTGAACAGAAAAGCCCGAGGGCCTGCAGTGTTTGCTCCCTGGCCCCTTGGGAGCAGAGAGGGTGGCTGACATCCAGCAGCAGCATTCCAAGTAATAATGGATGCACAATTTGGCACAGAGACTTACAATCTCGCTCCTTCTTGCTCTGCTTCACTCTCATCTATACCTCCAGCCAGTCTCTCAGCCTTCTAGTGCTGAACACTGATTTATCTCTCAATTCTGTTGCTTCCTCTCCATTCCCTCCACCTTCGCCTCCAGCCCTCCCAGGATTACATGACTGCCAGCCTGGACCTCCAGACTGTGGCCAAGGCTTCTTGAAAGCAGATCCAACCGTGTCACAGTGCCAAGGACATGCCAGGGCAGAGGAGGTGCACCTGCCATCTGCCTCCCGAGCCTCACCTCCCAAACCAGCCTATACCACCTCCACGCCCTACCCTGCTTTCTTCACAGCAGCCACAGCAAACCAGGGACCTGGTCCCGAGCCAGGCACACTCCACCCCTGCACCTAGGCTCTGGCCTCTCCTGGCTCTGAGAGCACCCGCTTTGTGGCCCCAAGATGGACTGAGGAAGTTAGAGGAATCTGCATTTCACTGGGAAGCCCGGGACGCCCTGCGCTGGCAGAGCCCATGTGTTTGCTCACATCACACTGTCGTGAGCATAAACCATGAGCCCAATCAGACTTTGGCTGAGACAGCACGTTTTCTATTTGTCTGTTTTATATTTTTGTTTTCTTGCTCCTGAGCAATGTAGCCTCCCAATTTCCTACCAGTTTAATGGGTCATGAAATAAAGATTTGATTATACAAATAGAAAATAGGCCTCCTAAGGAAAAGGGTGCTTTAAAATGCCAAAGCATTATTACCTGATTATGGTTATTACAATAAAATAAAAAATATTTTTAAAAGATATTGCCATTTGCTATAAATACTTCCAGTGTGCGTTGGAAATGCTATTTGAAAAATTGTGTATGTGTGTTTGTACACATGTGTGAATGGCAGGTATGTGGAAGTGTGTGGATATGTGAGTGTGTTATAAGAGCCTCAGAATTTAGGGGGAAGGAGAAGGAGAAGCAACTTCTCTTTCATTTTGCAGCTTTCCTTATTTCTATTGGATTGAATTTATTGTTTCTTTATCAATGTTCCCAAGCTCTTTAGACAAACTACTGGCATATTTCCTGAAGGCAGCGGGTGGTTCTACATTCTTTGGCCTGAACAGTTTTGGTTTGAAGATGAATCGAAAGGTAATATTCCCCTTTTGGATCATGGTGAGGGACAATGCTTCAAATGAGGACCAGATAGATAAAGGGGTGGAGCAGTCTTTGGGGGAGACAGTAGGGAGCAGTGGAGACTGGCGCAAAATGGGAACACATGCTCCTTCCTCAGGGCACTGTTCTGACCTCTAGTCAATTACTACATGAGGGATGAGGAGGCAATCAACCCTGTGCTTTCTCAAAGAGATTCTAGGTATCCAGATTTTAATGTAAAATCTACCAGCATTTTTTTAAACATTGGTTAAAATCTTCAAAAACACTAACCAGACAAAGGCACACATCTGATCAGATCTACCCCAGGCACCATGTATTTGGAACTCCAGGCTCATGCTCCCCTTCGTGCCAAGATTGGCCCTGCAGTGCTAAGTCCCTGCTGACTACCCTCAGGCCACTGGTTGAAGGTGGGCCCTGTCACCAGTCCCTGCAACTGGATGGGACCCAGGCTTTACCTCTCTCGGACGAATTCAGACATTTCTTTCTGCATTTGTTTGCCTTTCAGTTGCTTTTGGAGCAGCAGTTCGAACCCTGCCACGGTGCCATTGCCTTGGGGGTCTTTCTTATCAGCCTGGGAAGGAAAAAAAAGCACAAGTGTTCAGGTGACATTGGTGCCTAATGCCAAGGAGAATGGCATGCAGGGAAGACAGATTCCAGAAAGCACCCAAATTTGCCTGGCAGCCCTGACCCAGCACAGTGCTGAGCATATAGTAAATACTCCATGGTCTCGATTATTAGTTACTTTAAAATCTAAGTCAGGACTTGAGGGAGATGGCCAAGACAGTGAAGTGGGAACTAGGATCCAATTAATTTTTGTAAATGAATATCCTTAAAACTTCAAAATGAAATGATCTGTTTTATTTGCACTTCCTCAATCACCTGGCATCCCTTTCTGCCTTCTCCCTGCCCATCATGCATCCTGTCTTCTGTCCACAAGGCCAGGCTGCTGGAGAACCAACTCACAGAACCATCCCAGTCCCCTGGCTGTCACCAGCATTAAAACAGTGTCCTCCCGCAGTACAGCCCTTCTGCACCAAGAATCCAGGATTGAATGCTTTAATTCTTAATGGAAGGAATTAAAATGGGTTATGATATCACAGAGAGGCACACTGGTGGGAACACTGTCCCAGCACCTGGAAAGACACAGGTTCTCATCTCTGCTCAGTCACAGGGTGACAAGGTCAGGTTCATCCAATCCTAGGCTGTGCCCCTCCCTCCACTGAACCCCCTGCGACTGGAGCAGCTTGCAACTCTAGGATCTCTTTAAGGTCAGACATTTAGGACACAGGAAGGGAATGAGGCTGCAGAGAACCCCATTTACCATGGTCAAGAACATGAAAGATTTTATGAATCCTTCCTGGTCCTGCTCAGTTTGAGATTCCCTTCCTTGGCCTCACTGACCCAAGACCCCCTGACCGTGCTGCTCACACCTTTCGTGACCGGACTTCACCATATGTGGTGAACCATGACACCATGTAGCTACTCTTGCTACTTAAAAGTTTCTCCATGTGCACTGGAGATTTGTGCATTTCACTCTGTGAATGTTACATCTTGATAAAAAAGCAAAGAAAAAATTGACCAAAATACTGATCTGTCTCTCTTCTAGGATGGATATATTGAATGATTCATGTACTCTAGGGAAAACCAGATAAATGGGCTTTAATGACTCTTGTTAGCAGAGAGATACCCTCCCTTTTTCATTTCCTCCCTCCTTCCCTTTTCTTGAGACACTGGGGATGGAACCTGTGGGTGCTCTATTTCTGAGCTGCATCTCCAGCACTTTTTATTTTGAGACAGGACCTCACTAAGTTGCTCAGACTGGCCTTGAACTTGAGATCCTCCTGCCTCAGTCTCCAAGTCACTGGTATTACAGGTGTGTACCTGGTGCCATCATAAGAGAAAGTTCTATTAGGAAAACACCTTGACGGCCAGGAAAGAAAACCCCCAGAGTAAGCCTCAGAGTCCCCAGAGGGCTGAAATCAAGCTGAGCACCCTGGAGAGTCACACCCCCAGATACTGCTGGGCAGCAGGCAGGATCATGTGCTCCATCCAGCTCCCGAAGCTCCTTGAACACCCCAACACTGAGCTCCAGGCTAGGCTCCCCAAAACCTAATCCCAGGACTCAAACCCTTCTCCCTTGAGTGGTCTCTTTAGGGTGAACTTTGCAAATGCAGCTATGTCTTCCCATCTCTGCCACTGCCACCATTCTCCCTGGTTATCCTCACTCACTCTTAGCTTCACTCCTGCCTGCACAATGCATAGAAACCAGATCACAGCATACGCTCTGCTCAGAACCCTCCAGCAGCTCCCTGCCGCAAACAGTATCAAACCCAACATCCTCACAGGGACTCATCAAGGCTGAGACACTGATCCCTGCTCCCCCCACTTCTGTCTGATGCTAAAGCCTGAGCACTTTTCAAACTGTTTTGTAGCATAACCTCTGTACCCATTTCAGCTCTTGAAGCCACACAGCTGCAGCGATAAGGACTGTCCATACCAGACGTCAACAGGACTCTCTGGATGTCTTCTAAGTATGAATGATTTGAAAAAAAAAATTTAAAAAAGCATTTTGTCTAGTAATCAGCCCTAAAAAAAGATAGATAATCCATTTTGCACAGTGGTGAAAAGGAAAGGATTTTATTTACTTTTTCTCAGAGTCTTTGCAAAAGTTCTCTTTGGGGACGTACAATTCAGTAGTTTTAAATATAATTGCAAGGTTGTACAACCATCACCACTATCTGATTCCACAATAAGGCACTCTACCTTTGAAAGTCATTGTGGATTTTAAAAATGCAAATATCTGGGATTGCCCCCAAGAATTTCTGAGGGGTAAGACTCTGCATTTACTTTTAAAATTTTATTTATTTATTTTAATTGTGGTAAAATACACATAATATTTATAATTTTCACCACTTTTTGTGCAGTTCAGTGGCACCATTCACTGGGGTGCATCTGTCTTTACCATCCACCCATAGAACTGTTTTGTCCTGCAAGAAATTCTGGGTTCATCAAACAATATGCAAAAGTTCTGCAAGCACAGAACTTTTAAAGTGGGAGCTCTCTCAACATCCTTGAACCCATCTGTTTTGTTAGAAATGGTACTTGTCCAAGGTCACTGACACCAGGTCTGGAGCCCAGATTTGTCTACTGAAGCGAGCATTAGCCGGGGATACAGCTCAGTTGGTAGAGCGCTTGCCTTGCAAACACAAGGCCCTGGGTTCGATCCCCAGCACTGCCAAAAAAAAAAACAAACAAACAACAACACAACGACAACAACAACAATAACAATGCTTTAGTCTGCCTTTGCTCTTTTTTTTTGGCAGTGCTGGGGATCAAACCCAGGGCCTCAGGTATGCTAGGAAAGTGCTATACCTCCGAGCTATGCTCCCAGCCCCTCTAGTCTACCTTTGCTGAGCATCAAAGAAAATGACCCTTCAGTTCACTGGCATTCTCGTGGGGGTTTCCACATTGTCACCAACAAAAACCCCGCTGAGTCCTTAAGATTTAAAGAGTGATCAAGACTCCAGGAGGGTCTTAAATTCTCATTTCAGATGTCAACTGACTGCCAGACCTTCAGGCTTCAACAAGGGAGACCCCTCTGCTTTGGTTCAAGAGCCCTGGTGCACGCCTGGTCATCAGAGCCAGAAACTGAGGCAGTACATACCCAGAAGTAGTCACAGTAGCTCCACTCTGTTGGCTTCAGCAGCTGCTGCTCAGGCATTGTGTCTGGGTGAGGGAATGTCACGCAATTTATCTGTAGGGTGCAGAATAAAAAGAAAATTACTTCATTAGAGGATTGGGAAAAGTGGGAAGGGCCTTGCTCCCTGGGCAGATCACTAAAGAGGTCTCCCTTGGGTCCAGGTTGATGCAGTAGGCATAGGTATCTTCAGATGCTCTGGTGCTAGTAGGCATTCATGCAAACCCCAGGGGTGGGAAATCAGGGTAACTTGGAAGGCAGTTTAATAGGCTCTATCACACTGCAAATATCTAGATCCTTCCACCTAGCAAGTGCACTTCCAAGGAGTCTGTACTGCAGACAAGTTCATTGCTGCATGCTGAGACATACATGCATGGTTTTCATTACAATGCTATTTATGGTAGCAAAAGGCCACATCACAACCCTATTGTCCATCAGTAGGAGAACAGGTCAGCAAATTATGAGAATGAAAGATCTATGGAAGTTGTATCCATGGCAAAAAATACAGTGATAAAGTTCTTATATATTGATAAGGGACATACTGTTATGTGGGAGGAATAAGCACATTTGGCTATTTCTGTGTAGAATACTTATAAAAAGTGATGAAATGATTTGCTCTTAAAGAAAGAATGGTGTTGGCGAGGGTCCGAGGTGAGAGGTTATTTCAAGATCCATATTATATGAATAACTACAGTATAAAATTATAATCCAGGCATGCATTTGAGGCTGGCCCTTGCCAAGGGAGTGAGGTGCAAAAGTTTTGGGTTGTCTCGGACTTTTTTCTGCCCAAGCATGTTGGAGGTGTGAAAGCAGCTTTGTTCCTGCTTATGTGGCTTCAAGCCCTGGATCCTCCTTTTCCTATTGGAGATGGTTAATTTGTTTTCTCTGGGAATGAGCTCTGAGTCATATCAATCATTGCCCCCGCCCAGCTTTTTTTTTTTTTTTTCAACCCAAACACCTGCAAGGAGAAACTTTGGATATTAAAGGGAACACCTTTCCAAAAAACCCAAGATTTGGGGGACAGTATGCAAACTCTGATGCTAGGCAGGGCATGCTAACCAGTGAGGTGCCCATGTCAAGGAAACGGCAGCTTGGAAGGGAGGGAAGAAGCTCCTGCCTTGAGAGAGGGCCAGGGTTCATGGAGATGCCTCTGAGGGGCAGATTCATAAGCAAGAGGAGGAGTCCAGTGTTACCAAATGATGTGAGGACTCAAGAAGCTGGAATTCATGATTTTTATATGAACTGTCTCAATTGTTAAGTGTTGGTCATTCATTCAAAGCTTACAACAATAAAAACACTGTGTAAGCCCATCGAACTCCTCTGTCAGCTGAATCAGGCCCAGGCATGATCAGACATGACCTCAGGTTCAGGCACTCAAGGGCAACTGTAAGTTAATTCAGCTCCCTCCCACTCTAGCAACCAGGAACACAGGTCTCTCACTTGCTGTCCTATGAGAAGAGCTGAGAAGTCCTAGCCAAAGGGAGGAGCCCCTCCTGGATACTGACATCTGGTGAGATAAGGTAGGGGTTCCCACTCTGGAGAGAAGCACAACACAGTAGGATCAGGGGCAGGAATGACCCAGAGAACTCTGGAGATGGTCAGTACTATATTCTACCAAGGTCAAGATCAAGGTTGGTCCTCAAGATTCTGGAGTTAGGGAATTTTCTCCCAAAGCTGTGTACCCAAGATAGCCCTGACTGGTAGCAGCCTGCTGGTTAGCCTCTCATGCCCAGCTTCAGGAGATCTTCCCACAAACACACCACACTGTGTCCAGAGGTGTGTCCTTTCCCTGGGTTTCAAAAACCACCTGCCCAGCAGGTGTCACTTGGTGCAATCAAGAAAACAAGGGATGGATCTGGAAATTCCACATATTCCTTATTTTGTGTTCCAGTGATCCTGATTACAACAAATAATGGTGATCACAGCCTACCTTTATTTTGCTTCATAATGGAGCCCATGAAAATTTTAATCAAACTTAATGATATGATTTCAAGTTAACTGGGCATTAAAAATCATAGAAGTAGCTGGATGCAGTGGTGAACACTGTAATCCTATAATCCCAGCAACTTGGGAGGCTGAGGCAGGAGGATTGCAAGTTCAAGACCAGCACTAGCAATTTAGCAAGATCCTGTCCCAAAATAAAATATGGAAAAGGGCTGGAAATGTAGCTCTGTGGAGAGTGCCCCTGGATTCAATCCCCAGTACTGGGGTTGGGGTGGGGGAAAGGAACTAGCAGGCTGAAGGTATATTCAGGGGTGATTGGTTCCAGAACCCCTGATAACGGCAAATTTCAAGGATGTTCAGGTCTCTTACATAAAGTGGTATAGTATTTGCATGTTACTTATATGCAACCTCCCATCCTTTAAATCATCTCTAGACTTATGACACCTAACACGATGTATATAGTTGTTTACTATAATGGTAAAGAATAATAACAGTTTGCATATATTCAGTATAGATGAAATTTTTTAAATATCTTCAATCCACAGATGGTTAAATCTGCAGATGTGGATCCTACAGAGAGAGGCTGACTGTACTCAGAAGTGAATATAAATGCCTTCTAAAATGCCCCTTACCCTCTTCCTTCCCCTTTTCTTTTGCTCTTGGCCTGAGTCTTTCCTTGGGGAAATATCTTTCTACATAGGAAAAACTTTACCATGAGAGGCAACTTAACCAGAGGTGGGTCAGCAACAGGAAGGGCAAATGGGTCTTGCTCAGCCTCTCCCAGAAGATGACCCACCCTCAGAAAAAGAATGCTATTGCCTACCCCAGCATGCCCAAGAAGACAGATCCCATTAGCCTGAAGGGGAGATGATACCAGGAACAGCCCCTCAATGACAAATTCAAGCTGACTCCAAACCCAACCATCTGAAAGTCCTCTGAAGGTCTCCAGGAGGGCTGGGACCCTTCCCAAGTTCAACTCAGTTCCTTTTGGTCTTAGAGCCAAGAGGGAGTGTGCTTTGGAGTCACCTGGAAGTTTTGTTAAAACACAATTGCTGAGTCCCACTCTCATAGAATTTGATTCAGGAGGTTGGGGTGAGGCCCAAGCTCCCAAGATTTGTAGTGGTCCAGGGGCCACACTGTGAGAAGCAGCATTCATGACCCATGCTGCAGGTCTTTGTGACCACCAAAATGGAAGACACAAAGAAGGATGAGCCCCAGAGCCTCGCTCTTAAAATCCTATGTGGTTTCTTACCATCTTCTCTGTGTGGTCAACTTTATTTTCAAGATTACATATTTTGTCTTCATTGCCTGAGTTTCTGTCTTCCAAGTAGTCTCCTCTGTTGGTGATGCTTTCCATTGAGTTTTTATTTTGGCTTATTGATCCTTTCATTTCAAAGATTTCGTCTAGACTTTTCAGAATCTTGATCTCTTTACTTATGTTTTCATTCATCTCCTCAAACATAGCTCTCATTTCACTCATTATTTCCTCCTTAAAGTTGTGGATCAGTTTTACTAAGTAAATTCTGAACTCCTCTGACATTTCTTCTACTGTTTTGTCAATGGATTCTACAATTGGAGCATCCTGGTTGGTTTGGAGCACTTTATTCCCTTTTTTTTCATTTTGTTTGTGTGTTTTCCCATCTAGCCGTGGGGATCTGAGGCAGTACAGTTTCTACCCTGTAGACTTATAGTGTCCCTGAAGGTTTCCAGTACCTTACCTTTAAGGGGAAGACCAATATGAGCAGCACCCAATGCAAACAATATACAGCCTTAAACCAAATAGCTCCTATTAAGATGTCTATGGTTTTGTTGCAATACACAGAAAGGATGCATTCAACTATTGTCTAGAATATAAACAGTAAGTTTGCAAAAGGGGTTTACAATTTCTAATGGTGGACAAAGAGAAAACAGAAGTGGTATAGGATATGATGTTTATGAGGAAGAAGAGAAGATAGAAGTAAAAAATTATTATAGGAAGAGTGAAAGAGGAATTAACAGAGGCTGACTGTTAAGAGAGGAGAAAGAGAATCCAGGGAAACAGGTAAGTGAGAGGAAAATATAAAGTAAAAAAAGAAAAAATGGAAAAAAGTAAAAATAAAAGAATATACAACAGAACTGTAATATACTATTCAGACATCCCCGTCCTCAATAAACTGATGCATGAACAACAGTTGGTTTCAAAAATGGTAGAGATGTAGCTGGGCGCGGTGTCACACGCCTGTAATCCCAGCACTTGGGAGGCGGAGGCAGGAGGATCACGAGTTCAAAGCCAGCCTCAGCAACTTAGTGAGGCCCTAAACAACTCAGTGAGACCCTGTCTCTAAATAAAATACAAAATAGGGCTGGGGATGTGGCTCAGTGGTGGAGTGCCCCTGGGTTCAATCCCCAGTACCAAAGAAAAAGAAAAAAAAGGTAGAGATGTGAGAGAGAAGGAAGAAAAAATGGGGATCTTGATGGGGAACTGGTCAGTTCCAGCTTCCCCACTCAGTTGATAGGTGGGACTGTCTGGAGTTTGATGGTAGCTCTACCGTCAGGATGGTGGGGGTTTCTAGGGTGGGAGGGTTAGACTTGGACGTGAGGTATAGCAATTGCTGGTCCATGTTGAAGACTGCACCCAGGAGTCTCTTTAGTGTTCTGATCTTAGCCTCTTCCATCACCTGCAGACCCCACAATTCCTGGTCTCTGATTTCGTTTCCAAAATCTCTCCCACCCCCACCTTTTTGAATTCTTGGTCAGGGACCTCTCTCCCCAGAGGTCCTGAGGCCTGGGCCCCAGGACCTGTGAACCTGTCATGGAGAACTTTGATGTATCGGGCTTGTTGGCCGCATAGCAGCAAGTGATGGGCCAGGTTGGGGGCTTGGGAGAGGTTTGGAGACTGAGGATTGGAGAGCTGGAGGTCCCAGCTGGGTGCTGGGCCAATGCCAGACCTGGTGGGACCTGGGGATCAGGGGATATGGAACTGGGGAGGGGGTCAGGGACCCCATCTGTCCCCTGGCGTTTCAGGACTGGCAGAGCTGGGGTGAGCCCAGCTTTCTCCAGCCTCTCCAACCAGTGTTCCCTTGGGTGAAATGCCCCCAGATTCTGACTTTCCCCTGGATTGCTCGCTCAGACAGGCCCACACAGACCTCGCTGCAAACTCACGAATCCGGGCTTCAGTGATGGCTCCTGGATTGCGGAGGCTCGCAGAACTCCACGAGAGAGTGAAGGATGTGGAAATAGGCCCCAGGAAGGGAACTTCCCTCCCAGTTTCCCTACCTGCCCTGCTGCCCCGCCCTAAATTAACCCTTCCACCCAAACTCCTCCCCTGACCTGGCCCTGCCTGCCAGAAAGGCCTGCCCAAAATAGCTCACTCCTCCTTTGACTTGGCTCTGCTGAGGCCCCGTGAAACTCAGACCCTCCTGGGTCCAGCTGCCACTTTACCCCCGAGGATGTGCCCCTCTGAGGCCTGACTGCTCCACTCTGCTGCTTAATAAAGGGCACCGCTGATCCACTGAGGCCTGTTCCCGTTTTGGTCATTTGCGCTTCAGAGAGGTTCCTCCTTCCTTTTTTTATATCCAACTAATGAGTCAAGCAGTCCGTGGTTCAGCTAGGGAAAACCTGAAAAATCCCAGGATTTTCCACTCTAAGCCTCAGGGAGAGCTCTGGGTAGCCAAGAGAAATGCTTGCCTTGCACTATTCTGCCATCTTTTCTCCTAAAATCCTGTATGATTCTGAAGCAGTTAGAGTAGAATAGGAAATCTGGTCAAATTGGGGAATGGAGGCCATCAGAGTCTGGGAAGTTGGAGACACCCCTGGGAGACTGGAATGTCAGTGTCTCCAGAGCCCTTTGGATCACCAAGGTTAATGGCTTAACTGTCCCTCCCAAAAAGCTGCAGGCAGGGGGTTTTTAATTAACCCCCCCCCCCCCCCCCAGCTACCTGAATCTCCATGTGGCCCTTCCCCCTGCCATTTGCATCTCACCATTTTGCTCCTGGGCCTAATCACATAGGCAGGAAGGAGAGACAAGGGGTGAGGGAGAACAGAAGAGACCCTAATCTATAAAAGATGTAGGGTGTGCTCACTTCCTGGGATTCTGGAACATTAGCCATGGCCCCCTTTTCTCTCCCCAGAGAAGTCTGTGTTACTACTTTTAAATAAAACCTGCTTAATATGCTTGCCCCGGGACGTGCTTCTCTGACGTTATACTTCAACACCTGAGGAAGCAGAACTCGTCACTGGTAAACAGTGGTATCAATTCCAGAGAGATGCCTAGAAACTAGAAGGGTCAGGGGTCTAGAAGGTGAGGGGTTCCTCCAAAAGCCTTGTAACAACCAGGGAAGAGACAGCTGGCTGGGTTGGGGGACAGGAGTGAAGGCAGGAAAGTGGGGGTGATTTAGGACTCATCCTCCCTGCTTCTGCCATGCTGTGAGGCCATCAGTTTGGGGATGGCCTGACCAAGGGATTGCTCATGCCCAGATAATCCCCAGGGACTTCCCTGCACCCCCTGGTGGGCATATGGAGAACTGCACCTCACTGGCCTGGGAGCGCTCCTGGGGAGCCCTCATCAAGGCACCTGGCCAAGAGCTTTGCTTCCCTTCTCATCATTTTCCCAACAACCCTATAGGCAGGGAACTATGAGAATTTTATTTGACAAGGCTGAGGATCACAGAAGTGAAATATTTGAATCCAGATCCAGCCTCCCTTTGATGGACCATTTGCTCATCCACTTTCTTGACGTTTGTTGAATGGCTACTCATTGTCACATGCCATGCCAGATCGTCCCAGCAACCTGCACGCGCACATTCATGATGATGTTTCTCTCCATAGTTAACATTTCTCTTTTTAATAGCCTGACTCCTAGGGGAGGGAGGCCATCTTTTCCCTGCAGTTTCCTTCGGGTCTGGCAACAGCATCAGGCAGACAGGGGGTCCCACCCAAATGTTTCTCAGTGTGATGACTGGACACTAGCGATGTAAGGTATGGCGTCTACCCTCAACAGTTTGATAGTAAGTCACTGTGATTCTTTGGGATGAATCTCCCCCTGGGCTAAGCATGGGGTGCTGTGGCTACTGGAAGGGCCAGGGATCTGGACGGGGGGATCTGAGAGGCTGTGGCCACTGGAGGCGGCTATGCAGTGACCTGGGTGAGTCGTAATGAGGGCTCAGAGCAGTATAGGAAAGGGGAGATAAGAGATGAATCGGGAAATGCTTAGGAAATAAACTCAAAAGCACCATGAATTTGATTTAGTGACTCTTCCCAGGGGTGATTTTGCCCACACCTCAGGGGACATCTGGCAATGTGAGGACATTTTTGGTTGTCACAACTAGAGCTGCTATTGGCATCTGGTGGGTAGAGGTCAGGGCTTCTGAGAAACAATCGATAATGCACAGAACAGCCCCCACAACAAAGAGCAACATGTCAACAGTGCCAAGGCTGACCAACCTCAAGGTGGCTGGCCCGGGTGAAGAGGAGTGTTCCCATTCACTGGGACGGGAAATGCGGGTGGAGCTGTGGACTCAGAGAGAAGGAGGTGGCAGCAGCTGAGGGGGATGGCAAGAGCTGTGTGGTATGCGCATGTCCAGGAAGCAATCAGAGCTGAAATGCTGCTGCAGCAGCGTGGTGCCCACTCAGTCACAGAAGAGGAAACTGAGGCGCAGAGAGGTGCATGCTCCAGCCACTGCCCTGGGGCTGAAGAGTGGCAGAGCAGGTGCAGAGCTGCCTTCCTAGGTCCTGCTTGCTCTGACCTGTGACCTCCAGGCCTAAAGCCCAGGCTGGGACCCCTGGATCAGAAAGGCTGGAAGGACCTTACAGCTCCACCTAGCAGGGCCACAAGTCCCAAACAGGAAAGAGTAGGCAAGTCAGGGCGTTCCCTATAGAAACTTCCATGTGTAGACTGCTGTCCCTTCCTGGGTGACATTTTCCAGGCAGTTGATAGCAGGGTCCAGCTGTACCTCTCCCAAAGCCTCTCAAAACAGAAAGAGCCTCAATGCCATCTTGTACTCTGCCTACACAGGAGACGATCTAAGGAACTGATTTCTGTTCAACAATAGCTAAGAATGGGCCAGCCACCCCTCTAAGTGCTTTACTACACTAACTCATGTAATGCCCAACAGGTGCTGTCCTTAGCCCCATCTTACAGACAAGGAAGCTGAAGCACAGAGACAATAAGTTATTTACATAATATCACCCAGCAGGGTCTGAATCCAGGTGATCTGGACCAGACTCTAGGCACCTCACCCTTGCCACATGACCTTTTCAATACACTGAGGAGGTCTCAAGAAGGAAGGGAAGCTTAACAGGGAGCCGGAGATGGGTGTGCCCCTCAGAGGGACTGGGAATGAGAAGTTGCACAGTGGCCACTTGCAACCTCACCTCCCCCAAGATCCCCAGCATTGACCAGCTTCACCTTCACACTAGTGTCAATGCTGTCCTATCCAACCCTCAGACAAATGGAGTAGCACTCCCTGCCTGCCTCACTGCTGGGCTGTTCACATGCAGCTGGCAGGCCTGCAGGGCTGCTCTGTACAGGGGCAGATAAAGCCACAAGGACTGCCCTCCAGAAACTCTGCGGATGCCGAGGGGGCTGCAGCTAGCTCTGGAATGAGAACCGCTCAACACAAGCATGGCCGACCTGAAGGGCTAATGTGAGCAGGGACTGTGCTGGAGAATAGAGGCCACGGCCTCCTTTGAGCAGCCTGTCTGAGCAGCCTGCCTGCAGACTGATGCAACACAGCTTGACAACCAAGGGCTCCAGTGGAGCGGACTCTGAATGTTCCCCCTGGAGGGAAGCTGATCCAGGAGGGTGGGGGAGAGCTGGGACTCTGGGTGGACAGAGGAAGACCACAAGGGCTCATCTCCAGCCCCTAACTCCCAACCAGGGTTCTGTGGCTTCAGATGGGCTATGCTGGGGAGCTGAGGCGGAGGATCACAAGAGTCCCCAAATGCTCCTTCCATGAGAGACTATGGTCACGTGGCTTTGCCGTTCTCTTTACTGGAGTCCTCAAGATTTGGACTTGACAATTTGTGCCCAGAGCTCTGAGCTACCATTAGCACCCGTCACTCCCAATCAAACAGCCTGCTCTACCTGCCAGCCCAACATTGCTGACAGTAGGGACAAGAGCCAGGCAAGACTGCCAGCCCCTGCCCGCTGCTGCCAGGCCACCCACGTGTCTACCCATTCGAAGCCAGCTCCAGGCTACAGAGCTTCAGAATCAAGTTCCGTTCTTGCTTCTCAGCCATGGACACACCACCCTTTGCTGCCCAGGTCTGGAAATGTCTCTTCTTTAGGATCAGACAGCATAGGAAGTTGCTCATCTCATCCCCACATGCCAAGGAGAGGGAACCTCATGTCCCAGCCTCCTGGGGAACAGGGCCATCCTTTCCTTCTGAGCATCTTCTGCAGAAGCCCTGAGTTCTAGAGGATCAAAGCCCAGAGCGAGAAGCTGGGCACAGGGAGAGACCACTGGGGTGGGGGGAAAGAGCACTGATATAGAAGTCTTCAGCTGGAGACACAAGGGACCGTGGTGGCCAGTGATGGGCTGGGAGGCTTCATGGGCTGGCAGCTGGGAGACTCTGCTCCTCACTCACTCTGGGACCCTTGACCAGCCCATGACACCCTCCCCATGGCTTTGCTCAGTATCCCCAGCAACAATTCTTCAAGGTGGGAGTGTTTATTTAAAAGCTCTGGAGATGTTGGTGAAAATGCAGAATTTCCTGGCTTGGCATCAGAGAGATCCACCATAGGTCTGGAAACCTTTCAGGAATCTGCAATTTAAATAAGCATCTGGAGGCCTTGAATGCCAATGATGTGTCACAGGCCATTTCATGAGAAGCACTGACGTAGGTCAGTGGGAAGGAATGGGAGGCACTGGGCAGGGAGGGACAAGGCGTGCCATTCTGAGGAAGGCTCCGGGCCATACTCGGCCCAATGACAAAGCTTGAAGCTCCAGCTGAAAGAGCCTGGCAGGTGCCCCACCGCATGGCCCGGGCACCATCACTACAGGTCTTCATGACAACTGTGACCAGCATAACACTCATTCTTCATTCATCCCATTTCTTTTTCTTTTAGAATTCTACCATGTTGTCCTCGTCCTCCTTTCCCCCTATTCTGGGAGACTCTGGGGGGGCTTCTGCTTTGCCCTGGCATTCTGGGGCATCTGGTGACAATTTTGAACATGGAGACTATAGCCTCTGTAAGGTTGCACCTGGGGTCTGGCCATGCCCTGCCCAGCTCCAGGAGCTCCTCCAGTAACAGGGAGGCTGCTGCAGGCCCACAGTCCCAGCAGGCTGAGCCTCTCTGCCCCTGCTCAGCCCTCAGGAAACAGGAAGGTAGGTGAGGAGGGGCTGAGACCTGAGCAACCAGGCTGGCTCCAGAAGGACACTGCTGCTGGGCACGAGCATAGGTGTTGAATCCTGATACTTTCTGCTGGGTGACCTTGGGTGAAGTGCCACTCCACACCTCAGCTTCCTCATCTGTACCAGGGTGGTGTCACACTTGTGTGTGCAGGACACTATCTATGGTCCAGGCCCTGCTTCAGGTGCTCTGCATGCACAGACCCATTCAGTCCTCCTACCATCCCGACGTCTCAGGAGCACCCAAGTCCCTGTTTCATAGAAGTGGACACTGAGTCACTTGCCCCAGCTGTTGCACAGCTTTTAAGTGACATAAGTGACACTCTGGCTTCAGAGTCCAGGTCCCTAATCACTCTACTATATTGATTCTATTAACTATACCTCACATAGCTAGTAGGCAAAATGAGTCTGGAACATTGTTTATGTGTTATGAATGCACATAAAGGCTATTAGTATTATGGTTTTTATTGTTTGCCTAACTCTTTTTCCTACAAAGTAGAATCTTTCATCGTGCAAAGGCCAGTGGAATGCACCCACTCCTGGTTTGATCTCTATGGGGGTGATCAGAATGGCTCAGAACGGTGTGAGATGGAGCCCCAGAGAGTAATCCCCTGTCCCCAGTACCCCTGCACTTGTGAAGACAGCAAACCTAGGATCTCACTTCTCAAGACCCTGAGTTGTGAGCTGTTTGAGCAGCTGGACAGCTCCTCTCCCAGCTGGAGGGCCCCCATCCATGTCCAGCTCCTCAGTCCAGCACAGAGCTTCGAGATGGGGAGGTGGGGGAGGGGTTCCCACTGGGTCTCCACATGGGCACTCAGTGGGCTTTTGGAAGAGTCCTGGGGATCAGATTGGCCCATCTAGGTGGAAGCTGCCTGCTTCTCATTAGGAACTCCCAGGAACTCTATTCTTAGGGCGCTTTCTCTTGCTTTTAACTTTGACATCTTCCAGAAGTTTCCCTGCACAAAAGCAACCCTGCCGTGGCTGTAATTTGCATGTCACATCACTTGCACACAGCATGGTCCACCCCCTTCAACCCACTCCCGCACACGTACCTTCCCCTGCCCGCCCCACAGAAATGGCTTCTGCATCATCCCACAGCCCTCCCCCACTCCTTCACCAGGGGAGAAAAAGGGAAACATGAAATGGACAGAAGAAGGGGAGGTGGGCTGGGGAACTTCAGCTAAATCCAAGCTTTTCGAACTTCCCCGTTTCCAGGCTGGGCATCACTTTGGCTTGGCGGTCCACGTTGCCATAGCAACAGACCAGCTGTGGTCAAATGCCCCAGCCTGCTGCCCAAACCTGGGAGCACCCCGCGGGAAGCCACTTACTGTGATGGTGTTTTCCTTGCTCTGCTTTTTGCCTGGTGACAGGGATCCCAGGTTCTGGGGAGAGAGGTAAGAAACATCATCAAAGCTGTTCTCCATATTGGACTGTTTTTTTCCCCCATTCAGGTTCCCTGAGGGTGGAGGGATTGGTGAAAAGCCCTGTGCTGGGGAAGTTCAGGGATGCCCAGCCTGCTGTTAACTCGCAGTCACCACGCTTGGGCCAGGGCACGAAGGAAAATTCCTGAGCGCACACGCTGCTCCCGTGTCCGGCTCTCAGGCTACAGGCAAAGTGGATGAAGCCTCCTGCATAGACTACGAGAAAATTGTTCCAAACCAGGTCTCCCCTCCTCTCTTCTGTGATTTGGGGAGTTAACCCCTCCGCTGCCCTCTGCTGGTAACTGGTTCCGCGTGCTGCTCGCGCTGCTTGCTCGGCAGAATCCACTGGGGAGTGAAGAGTTAAAGTGGATGGTGCTGAGGACCTCCTGGCACTGAGGGCTCAGCACATGACATGCTATTCAGGAACCCCCAGGTCCAAAATATCAAAAACTAAACACATAACGTGCACAGGAGTGCTGCTCAGCCACCTCCGCGACTTAATGCTCTCTGAAGCTCATTAGCTGGGAGGAATCTCTGAACAGAATCAAGCGATAGTTTTTGGACTGTCCTTTTGTTTTCCCTGCTGCCAGAAAGAAAACCAGGGTCCCAAGTATCTTTGAGCCCAAAAGTCCTCAGCAGCTTGCAAAAGTGGTAGGATTGTGCTGAGAGGGAAAATTAAAGGTTGCTGGTTAAGAACCTAGGACCCTAAAGAGAACCTTTGGTCCTGGGTCTTAGTTGTTCCATTAGCAATTGCATTTGAAACTGAACACTAGAAGTCTCCAGGCAGGACCTGCAATGTCCCTGTCCTGAGTCACACAGTGACCTGGGAAGCTGCTTACTCTAAGGCACTGTGGGTAGCCATCCTCTGACTGTCCTGGGGCTGGGGCTGAGACTTACCCTATCTTTGGGCAAATATAATGAAGTGGCTGTCATTTTTAATAGGATCAGAAAAGCGTGGTGGGGCTTCTCCGGGGAGCCTCAAAGAAACTGGCAGCCCCACCCCCAGGCCAGCGCAACTCTGAACCACCTGTTCAGATGAGCATGTGCGGGAGGGGATCAGCCCCAGCCTCAGGAGCCCACCCTGACATAGACAAATGGGGCTTTAGTGAGTCCCTGCCTGTGCTCCGTCTTGACTGCTGTGCAGCCTACTTGGGCTGTTAAAGTCAACTCACGAAAACTGATAGCCTAAGAGTACTCAGTGCCAAGGAACCTTAAGGATGACCCATTTCACAGATAAGAAATTTTTTTACTGGCTTTGGGACTCCAGCCAAGGAATCCGACCTGTTTGAGTCTCTGTTTCTCCACCTACATAATGGATCATCATCACTGGTCCTCAAACTGTGAGATGTATCAGAATGCACTGAAGCACCTTCCCGAAATAGGGTCCCAACTGCATCTTCCAGAGCTTCTGCTCCAGCAGGTCAGTCTCAGGTGGGGCCAGCTCCTTTCCTCCACAATCTGAAGATGTCACTTGGAGTTAGGCTGGTCTGATCAACCTTGTTTTATGCAGCCATCTCTACTTAGGGTAACTGCCTGGCCACCCCAAATGGCTCTGGGGCAATGTCAAACTTGTGGTCAACCATAGCTTCTGTAGACATTTTAAAGGCATCAACCCATCCAGCAGGCTCACCCTGGACCCTCCCATGCTATCAGTCCTGTCCCAGGACACTTGCCAAAACTGCCCAAGGAAGAAGGCAGACAGAGGCCACATAGCAGGAGGCCCAGGGAATTGCCATGAAGGAGATGAGACAAGGGCAGGAGTCTGTCCACAGGTTCTCTTATGCAGACACTGGCTAAGCACATACATGCCATGGAGGTGCATTTGGGGTGATTTTAGGGTCTGCGATCTCTCTGTCATGGAATAACTTCACATTACCACCATTACGAATGCAGCTCACCAGGAAGCAACTGGTGCCCCAGGAGCCTTGGCCATAGTCTTTGAGTTTACATATGGATGCCAGAAAGATGGGAATGCAGAGAAGGATGAGGAAGATAACTCAGGGGGAGGGAGCACTGTAAGAGCCACCATCTTGCTTATTATGGCAGGTACCAGCTTTGATATCTGACATGCTTAATCTAATTTAATCCTTCAACCCCAGCAAGTTGCATGGCTTCTCATCTGTTTTGCAGACCATGATATTGAGGCTTACGGAAGCTAAATCATCCAGGGTCACAAGACTAGTAAATAGACCAGTGGAAATTGGAAACTAAGCCTGCATAATTCTTTCCTCTATCTTCTGCCATTTCTCTGCTTTGAGACCTGAGACAGTATCTTGTTTTCGAAATGCCTTTGCAGCAGGGGTGCAGTGAAAGATCTCCATCATCCATGAGCATTTATTTCAGGACCATACGTACAAGACTCTGTGGAATGAGATCGGACACCCCCTCCCTATAACTTTTGCAAAGACAGGAATACAAATCAAGCATCTAAGTGTGGGAGTCAGACCTCCCCTGATTTCTGCCCTGTCAGCTGTGTATCACTTCAGCCAGTGTGGATCACTGTCAGGTGTCAGGGGATGCCCTAGGCCACATTGGACTCTGTGTTTGCCACTGATGACCTGTGCCTATTTATTACAACTTCACACATGTGTGCATGCATCTCATACATGCATCATCATGGATGTGTGTACATACATACGTATGCACATCACTCATACACCACCCCACCTCATAGTACTCCATGGAGAGGACCAGAGGAATAACCCCTTCATCACAGGGACAACACTTACCAGCTACAGCTTGGTTTCTAATACTATTTCTATTAAAATGAACCCTAGTTTCTTGGAAAAATGACTAATTCCAAATATAAGGTAGACCTGGAACATCTTATTTTGCAAGGAGGTAAGAAAATACACAATGATACAATAAAAGGACAGGAACCAGCTGAAAGGGGCTCCCACGGGCCATGTATAGGCCCCTTTGAGCAGGAAGATGAATGACTTCAATGCTAACTCCAGAGTGAGAGGAGGGAACCTTCCTTCAAAAGAATGCCAATCAAAATCACAAGGAATGAGAATACCACCATTTGGAAACCCCAATGTCAAAAGGGGTTAAGGCCAGGATCATCACAGATGTTCAGATTATTGACATATTAGAAAGGGAAAATGAACCCCTGCAAAAGAGAAGTCTGGTCATCACCAATGTTAACCAAGAGCTCAAACTCAGCCTCTCCATTGGGGTGTAGGCCTGGGCAGGGCCTCCCTGTGAGATGTAATAAGAACTCTGCGTGCCCCACATGGCTCCCTCGCCCAAACCACCTAACCTGAATCTGAGAAAAAGACAATTAGATCAGGAATGTAGGTCGTTCCGTGAGCCAACTGACCTGAACTCTTCAAAAAATAGACTAAAAGCCAATGGAGGAAAGACAAAAGGAAAAAATGTGTGAGGGACTCACCTGGATGAACACAGATTAAAGTGAGGACGTAGATAAAATGGTCTAGCCATACGATAGATGTTATCCAGCCATAGGAATGAAGGTCTGAACTGTGCTACAACACCGGCCTCTCTCAAAAAAACCAGGAGTGAAAGAAGCCAGCGACAGGGAACTGCAAACAGCAGGGTTCCACGTACATGAAATGTCCAGAATAGGAACATCCACAGAGATGGAAAGTAGAACAGTGGTTGCCTAAGGCTTGGGGGATGCTCTCTAGGATGATGAAAATGTTCTAAGATTCATTGTGGTTATGGTTGTACAACTCTGTAAATAAATGAAAAAGTCCACGGGATTGTGTTATAACTGAGTGAATCGTAGCCGGGTGCAGTGGTGCATGCTGCAGTCCCAGTGACTCAGGAGGCTGAGGCAGGAGGATCACAAGTTCAAGGTCAGCCTCAGAAATTTAGCAAGATGCTATCTCAAAATACAAAAAAAGGACTGAGGATGTGGCTCAGTGGTTAAAGTACCCCTGGGTTAAATCTTCAGGACCAAAATAATAATAATGATAATAATAACAATAATAAATGCATTATACTGTAAGTTATAACTCAACGAAGCTGTTTTTGAGAGAGAGAGAGACAGAGAGACAGATATAGAGACAGAGAGAGATAGGCTAGAGAGAGAGTAACCAATATGCCTACATGTGAAACTTGAATGGATCCTGAATTTTGGAGAAGAACTGACTATAAAAGACCTCTGGGGACAATTGGGGAATTTGTGTATAGGCTTAGTTCACAAATTTTTATTTTCTTAAATGTTATAATGGCATTATGATGTCTTTCCCCATTGAGATACATTCTGAAATATTTACATTTAAAACAACATGCCAGGAATTTGCTTTAAAAACTGGGAGAAAGGCTTTAGGGGGGCAGATGGGAGCATAAATGACATGGGATTAAAAAGGCCAAGTGCCAGCAGTCACTGAAGCTAAATGATAGGATGGTGGGAATTAATCAGAGTATTCCCTCAACTTGTGTAAAGGTGTACAAATTCCCTTAATAAATGATTAAGGATTTAATGATTCTTATGATTCCAGAGAATTTGTTTCCATTTATTTTTTAAACTCCTCCCAGCCTGGTGTCTTGACTCCCACCTGGGCAGCTCTACTGTCAACATGACTGACAGGTGTGGCATATATAAAACTGCTTGCTAAACTGCAGTGGGCCATTCACAAGTGGCTCAGTGAGACTCTGTTCCAAATGTCTTCACAGCCTGTTCCCATTCCCTGCAAATCATCTTTGGGGTCCTACCCCCTTGGTCCCCCACATTTTGCCAAGCCAAGTTGAGCCCTTGCTCATCCTTCCAGTCTTCAACTAAGTATCTTTTCTTCAGGAGCCCATTCTAACATCTCTACTACCCACAACCACCATGGTAGGACCTCATAGCATGCATTTCCTCTAACCCTCACCACTGCTGAGATCACATAATCATTTTTAAAATGTCTTTCTCCCACACCAGCTATAGGCCCCCCTCCCCCCACAATCAAGGTAAGTGCCACATCCTTCTATGTCTCAGCGCCTGGCAAAGATGTAAATGCTCAGTTGAACATGTGGTACTAAACTGGCGTGGGGGGCAGGGGAGGGGCATGGCAGACGTTCAACAGCCTCCCTCTTTCCACCTTAAACTCCAGTCTTTAATGGGTACCTTTAGTTTGTAAATCCCAAGTCCCACTTTCTTTCCCTCCTCTGTCTTCCTGGGGAAGTTCATGGAAAGTCAGAACAATTGAGAAATGGATCACAAAAGGGCCTGGGCATTGGTGGGTAGGAAGGAAATGGACTGGCTGGGGCTTGCTTCTGCAAAGCAAGAAGCCTCTGGATTCCCCACCCTCCTCCCTGTCAGGAGGTCTCTGTTTAATCCAGAACCTGCAGTGCCCCACAATAGGTTTGCATTACTGAAGTTCTCCACTGGGTGGCACCAGATTACCACCTCCTGTGTTCACCCACTCAGGTGTGCCAAGGCTGGGCACAGGAAGGGGCAGGACCCTCAGAAACCCCTGGGGCACTCAGCCACAGGATCTGTCCGTGACAGAGCATGGTGTAGACACACTCCTGGTTTCCATGAAAATTAGGGATCTCCTCCTCCCCTCAGCATGCTCATCTCCATTAGCCTGCTCAGGGAATGGCAACTAGCAGGTGATAGAAGGAGAACACAGACTTTCTGGGGTTTGTTAGTCTGAGCTCTGTCACTGTAACCTTGAACAAACTACTCTATCTACCCCACACCCTGCCTCTTAAATGGGCACGTGCTCCTTTGTCAGTTCATTCACTCATGTTTCAGTAATTGAGTGTAATTGTTATGACAGCCTGGGATGCTGTGAGTGAATCACCCTGAATGCTGGACGAATGGTCTCCTTAGGGATCCTTTGCTGGTACTATCTGCAAAAACCCAACCTTAAAATACTGTGTTTAGCTTTTGGCACCTTTTTGGATAATCAAGTCTGTAGGCACACAAACTAGGGCAAAAGGTAGTAGATTTCATATCCAAATGTTAGCCTTTCACAGTCTAAAAGAACGGAATCCCCAGTACTAGTCTCTCCCATTCAGCTTTTATGTTTTATAATAGAAAATTGTAGTAAGACAGGTACAGTGGTGCGTGCCTGTAATCCCAGAGACGTGGGAGGCTGAGGCAGGAGGATCTCAAGTTGAGGACAGTGAGGACAGAGGGATCCTGTCTCAAAAAAAAAAAAAAAAAAAGGCTGGGGATGTAGTTTGGTGGTAGAGTGACTCTGAGTTCAATACACAGTAGCACAAAAACAAAAGTCTGTAATGTCTTCAATACAAGTAAAATATGTTCATTTTAAGAAATTAAAAAACATAGTTTAAAACAGAAGTAAAGGGCTGAGGTTGTGGCTCAGTGGTAGAGCGCTTGCCTTGCATGTGTGAGGCACTGGGTTCAATTCTTAGCACCTCATATAAATAAATCAATAAAATAAAGGATCAAACCAACTAACAAAGCTATTTTAAAAAATGTAAAGGAAGTAAGAATTATCCATGATCTTTGAGCAGGCTTTGCAACTTTGGCATGACCTGTATTTTCATATGGGTGATTCTTCGTGATGGGGAGCCGTCGTGAGCACTGTAGGTTATTTGGCAACATTGCTGCATCTACTCTCTAGATTCCATTAGCACCTCAGCCCCACCTGTAACAAACAAAAGCCTCTCTAATGTCACCAAATATCCCCTGATGGAGAACCACGGTCTTAGATGCACAGAAAACCATCAATGTTCTGGTTTCTTTTTCTTCCACTCATTTTTCTTCACACAAGTGTAGGTTTTCATCCCACAAATAAGACTGACAATATATATTATTTGTGTTCTGTTCTTCCTACTTGATGTTAAGTTGTGAGCATTTCTGCCAATCATTGAATTTTCTCTAGAAGAATGCTTTTCAATGCTGCAGAATATCACTGGTGGGTTGGCTGTCCAGTGCTATAATCCATTTCCCCATCTCCTCTTGCTGGACAATTAGGTCGGGTCCAATGTTACAAGGCTATAAACAATGCTTGAGGGAACAGCTTTAGGCATAAATCAGAATCCCTGAATATATTCCAAGAACAGACTCTGGAAGAGAAATTCCTATGTCAAAGGCTTATGATTCACACTATCAAATCAGATTCTGAGTTATAAATTAGGTATGCCAGTAAACATTTTCTGAAATGGTTAACAACTTCATAGCACTTCTGGAGGCAGAGGGAGTCAGGTTTTAGTAGGAAAGGAAGAATGGGAAGCTGCATCCAATGTCCTTCCTGATGATGCTCAGGACAGCACCAGTATTTTTTATCGCTATTAAACTCCAAGCAGCCAGGTGTGGTGGTGCACGCCTGTAATCTCAGCACCTCAGGGGGCTGAGGAAGAAGGATGACAAGTTCAAAGCCAGCCTCAGCAACTTAGTGAAGCCCTAAGCAACTTAGCAAGACCTTGTCTCAAAACAACAAAAATAAGGGTTGGGGATGTGGCTCAGTGGTTCAGTGCCCCTGGGTTCAATCCCCAGTACCAAAACTAAAAACAAAACAAAACAAACAAACAAAAAACCCAAACCGCCTCCCCCAACAACAAAAAAGAAACCACAAGCATAACTTAAGTTGATATGGTCAGAAACACTCGCAAGTCAGGTGACAGTGAGTTTCCCTTGTAGCAGACGGACAGAGCTGTGTTGGGGGGTCTATTTGGGAGCTCAGCATCAAACACACAAATCCAGGTTGATTCATGATAGGTGTTATGAGCAGAAAAGTGAGCAGAAAAGACACATCACTGTGTACTATTGACTAAGCCTAGATCCTTACTACGAGGCTTGGTCCCTAGCAGTGTCAGCATTGTCTGGGAGCTGGCTGGAAACACCTCCCTACCCTAGAACTCTTAGATCAGAATATGCATTTTTAACAAAAGGCTCAGGAGGCTCAGACATCATCCCAATATAAGAAGTCCTGACCTGTCCAAATTCTCTGTCAGAGCTGACTGAACGAAACCTGAGCCCACTCAATGCTCAGACTCTTAAGAATGACTGAATGATTTTCGAAAAATTAATGCCTGCCATTTTAACTGATTGTAGTAAGAGAGAACAAGGATTTTTCTTTCACTGACTGGTACATTGAAGCCAATGAATAAGCAGCTATTGTTCTTATCAATATCAGCAATGTTATCATGATCATCCTCAATTATCATCATCATCATTGTCACCACCCCTGGGTTCTGGCATTATAGTCGTTATAATTACACACACACACACACACACACACACACACACACACACACACAAGCCTGGTGGAGTTTGAAAGCGTCATTAAAAACCTCTTCTTGACATCTTGTGGGTAGACGAGGTAAGACTAGCCCTCAGCCTCTTAGAGCAGTTCAGTGCAACTGGGGAAACCATGGACAGGGCTTCAGGTCCAGTGTGACCTGAGTCACTGTGTGAGCCTGCACAAGTCACTTAACCGGTCTGACCCTGCATGGTCTCACACATGGATGGGAAGGGTACTGACACCCATCTTGTGCCCTTGCACAAGTGTCAATGAGACAGTGAATGAGAAAGTGGTTTGGGAATTGTGAAACACTGCCAGTTCTTTCCACCCTGTAGCTATCTCTACGATGGCTTAGCAGGTGAGATGATCAAATTGTCCTAACTCTATTGTGGGTAACCTCCGGGGATGGGAGAGATGAGGGATGGAGAGGGAGAACGGCTGGCCTGTCCACACTCTCTAAGTGATGGGAAACCTGGGCTGCACACATCAGGAATGCAGATAGTGGAACGAACTCCTCTGTCCTAACAGTTACAACCCATCAGCCCCTCCTCCAAACCACCCTCACTGTCTAGAAAACCAACACACTACAAGAATCCAACCCTCTCCCCATCAGGAAACATCAGAATACCCCAGATGTACCCATCACTTTCCACCTAGGAGTTGGAACTGGGCTACAGCCACTAGGACTCCCATGGCATCCCCATCTCAATGAATCCTTCCTTGGCCCCTTCCTAGACCTCCCTTAACGGGACCCCTTACCTGGGAATCACCGGTGGATTTTCGGAGACTCATGTGGGCAGTCTCTGGAGGGTGCGCTGGGGTCCCTGATGCGTGGTATCCATTCACTGCGGGGACAGAGACACGGCTCAGATGCTGTGAGGGCCACAAATAGGCACCTTCGACTTTTGGCCACTACAGTCCCTTCTCCCACCTCCTCCCTGGGTTCTGGGAGGCCTCACATGGCTAAGATGGTCTCTCAGGATCATAGTGTCAGCTGCAGAGCTAGGAATGGGTGAAAAGCATCTGTCTAATCCATAGTACCCCTGTTCCTGGACTGTCAGAGGACTGAATTTCTTTTCAGGAGGGTGTTTAACAAGAGGTGAGGTCATAGAGTCCAACAGCCATGGCTACCAATCAGTTGCAGTCTTGGGTTCTGGTCAAAGGTCACATCTTTCCCTCCGTGGCCCCTCCATCACCTTCCTACAACTTCTTGCCTTTCTCTCTAAGGAACTTCTCCACCCTCATCACAGAGTAGTGTGATGTAGGTACACGTTGAGTATCCCTTATCTGCAATGCTTGGGCCAGAAGGGTTTCAGATTTTGGAATATTTGCATAGACTTAAGACACTGGTTGAACATCCTTAACTCAAAAAATTCAAAATCTGAAATGCTCCAAAATCCAAAAGTTTGGGGATGTTCAAAAAGGTTCAGATCTTAGATTTTGGGGTCAGGCATGCTCAACCTGTGTGATGGAATGATGACTGGATTGACTGTTTACCATGAAATTTGGCTCTGCCAATTACTAGCCAGGTGATCGCATACAGACATTCTCAAATCTTCGTATGGCTAAAGTTAAAATAATCAGAGGCTCTAAAATTCTACCCTTATGGATGTGTACCTCTTGGGGGACACTTCTCATGTTCCCAAAGTGTGTTGATAAAAACATGCTGTCCAAGTGGGGGAAGGGGAGCACTGGTTTTTAGCATCTGATCTCTTTGGCATCAAAACTTAGCCAGTTTCAGGTCCTAAATGCTGATGCATGCTCCTGACATCCCGAGTTCACACTGGGACCCAGGTAGATGCAGTTCTCAGGGATGGGTTTGGCTCTTGTTATAGTTACGTGAACTTAGGGGGTAATTCTACTGAGTCTCCAAACCTACATTTTTGGTGTGACAGTCCAATGAAGCAGTAATTGCAAAAGGGATCTGTATGTAATGAAGCACTTCATTAAAACAGAAAGGAGAGGTGGGTACAGGGAGGGATGCTGCTTTTGTTCCTGAATTTAATTCCTGTGTACCACAAGTTGGAACAACCTCTGGAGACGAGGAAAGCAAGCAGTCCTATGTCCTGGGATTGCAAGAAGCACCAATACATACAGATAGCGCAGGCTGGACTGGAGGAAGACATACACACACACTGGTGTCCGCCTGGGGTCACAAGATACACAACTGGTGTCACAATTCTTTTTGAGAAAGTTCTGCAGTATGGCAGGAAGTAAAGGAGAAAATGGCTAAAAGTCACCAACACTGACTACAGGTTGCACATCCCTAATCCAAAAATCCAAAATCCAAAATGCCTCCTTGAGTGCCAACATGATGTTATGAGTAGAAAATTCCACACCATGAAATCTGTGCCATGCACAAAATTATTAAAAATATTGTATAAAATTACCTTCTGGCCATGTGTATAAGGTGCATATGAAACAAATGGATTTTTTTTTTTTTTTTTTGGAACCAGGGATTGAACTCAGGGACACTCGGCCACTGAGCCACATCCCCAGCCCTATTTTGTATTTTATTTAGAGACAGGGTCTCACTGAGTTGCTTAGGGCCTTGCTAAGTTGCTGAGGCTGGCTTTGAACTCACGATCCTCCTGACTCAGCCTCCCAAGTCGCTTGGATTACAGGCGTGCGCCACCACGCCTGGCTCGAAACAAATGGATTTTGTGTTTAGACTTGAGTCCAAAATTTTTAAAAATTCCAAATCTAAAACACTTCTGCTTCTAGGCACTTTAGATAAGGGGTACCCAACCTGCAATACGGAGTAGCCAAGGCGGGAAGAAAGCAATGGGTACTAGGATGACTTCCATTCCAGGAAGAACCCTGCTCAGGCTGGGGGAGGTACTCCATTCTCTACTGCTCGCAGTGAGAAGTCCAGGGCTCTGTGCTGGCAAAGCACACTCAGCAGAGTGCCAGGGGTCAGCTGGCTTCTCCCTGATCGACAGGGCCTGCCCATGTTCCTGAAGGGTGGACTCACACACACCAAGAAAAGAGAAAACTGGCACCGAGCAGGTTCCTAGTGCAGTGTCTTGGGGAACAGGAATCCACAAACACGTGGCCAGCTACGGGCCTCATCCACACCCATGCCCCTCAGGGGACTGGCCAAATGCCAATCATGCCAACCCAATAAAAAAGGCAGCTTAAGAGGAGGAGGCCAGGGCTCCAAGAGCATCAGGGGGTGCCAAGGGTACTGAGGAGAATCTGCTCATACTGGCAGAAAGCTGTGCTGGGAAGGCTTTGGATGGAGGAGGACTACATCCCCAATGAGGCATGACACTTGAGGAATTCTACTCATCGAATAGCACGGGGCCGAACTGGGTAAGACACAAAGGCTGGAAAGTTCCAAGGCAACAACAGAGAACCTCAGGGTACTGCTCTCAGTCCGGGATTGATGAGTGAACAAGAGTAAGAACAAGAGCTGAATAATTTAATTTAAAAGGCTGATTGAAGTAGACGTATTAAACATCAGACCCTGTAAAACGAGATGGCATCTTTTTCCAAGAAGCCACGGAACACTAAAAATGTTGGCCATGTTTAAGCCACAAATAAACTGTCAATAAATGATAAAAGGCATGGAGAACACAGGCCACGTTCTGCGATCAGAAAGTAACAAAAGTAGATATTAATGATGAAAGAAGAAGTAAATATACAAAGTTCCCAATCCCCCAACTCCCAAGCACTGGGAAAATCAAGAAAATGTCCTCTTAAATAACGTCAGGTTGAAAGAGAATTTAAGACTGTAACTATACAAAATTTAGAAAATGATAAGGAAAACATAAAAACCAATCAGATAAGTCTGCATCACACTTGGGGGAAAAACCCACAGCCTTAATTAATTCATCACCAAACCCAAAGGAACAAAAATGAAGGGACTAAACATTCAACTTAAGATTTTAGTAAAAAATGTAAAAGACCAAATGAAATAAAACAAAGGAAAACAAAATAAAATAAAATAAAGGAATATCAACATGAATTACTGAGTTAGGAAGGAGGATGACGTGTGGTGTGTGTATGCGTATGTGATGTGTGGGTGTGGTATGTGGTGTGTGCATGTGATATTCATGTGGATGTGTGTGGTGTCTGTATGGTGAGTGTGTGTGTAGTGAGTTTGTGTGTGTGTGTGGTATGTGTGGTGTGTGGTATATGTGTGGTATGTTGGTGTGTGATGTGTGTGTGGTGTGGTGTATGTGTGGTGTGTGTGGTGTGTGTGGCGTATGGGTTATGTGTGGTGTGTGTGGTGTGTGTGTGGTGTGTGTGTGGTGTATGTGTATTTGGTGTGTTTGTGGTGTATGTGTTATGTGTGGTGTGTGTGTGGTATATGTGTTATGTGTGGCGTGTGTGGTGTATGTGTTATGTGTGGTGTGTGTGGTGTATGGTGTGTGTGGTGTGTGTGGTGTGTATAAGGGAGAGGTTGTGCAGAGGGGAGGGGTTGGAATCACAATGAAAAAAGGAAATGAGCCTGCTTAAATAGGGAATCACAACAAATGCTCAAAATTAGGAATCAGAACAGATAAAAGTAACAAATATAGTAGAGATTTTTAAAAAATAGAGGAGCATATGATCTCTGATTCTATGCTAATAAAAAACAAGCTTTTCAAAAGATTCAAATTATCAACATGGTTTCAAGGAACACTAGAAATGCCAAAAAGAGCAAAACCTTTGAAAAACGACTTCCCTATCAAAGGCACTGGACCCAGATGGTTTTATAGGCAAATTTGTTCAAGCTCTTAAGAAAGAAATACCCAGGCACAAACTGTACCAGAGCCCAGACACGTGTGGCGGGTTTCCCAGTCTATGTACAAAGCCAACATCACCCTGATCCTCACACCAGAAACGATAATGCAAAACAGAACCCCGGTTCAGTCTATGAAAATGAGACACGCACGGTTTACCCATAACGTCACTGTCCTCGATGGTGCTGGGCCCCTGTAAACCAAGGTTGTTCCCAGCTCTTTGAGGGCAGAGGCTGTCCTGAACCCTGCATACCTGCTCCCCAGGACCTCAAAGTGCACCCTCCATGGGCTGCTCTCTATCTCCCAGCCCCGGCACCCCAGGCTCAGAGCCCGGCCAGCTAAGAATGGCCAGGGACTACCTAATGCAGGAGCATCCTGCCCCTAATCCAATCTCTTGTTCTCGCTTCAGTTCTGGTCTGTCAGCTGTTGGCTAATTACTACTCCTGTCAAAACAATTACCGGGAAAGAAAAACTAATTTTCCATTCAACCATTTCTCCCCACACAGCGGCTCTCCTCTGACACCCTGTCTTGTTGCATTTCTCTCTAACACTCCCAGGCACATTCAGAAAGCTTATCGGTGGAGATCAGAGCAGTCGAGGCACAGAAGATCATAACTGGCATTCCTCACCCTGTGGGCCCCTAACTCATCAAACTCAGCCACAAAGCAAATGAGGCCGGAGTGGGGGCTTTGGAGACCTCCAGCCTCCAGGAGGGGAAGTAAAATTGGTCAAAGATCACTCATAACCACAAGAAACATAATTCAGATTGGGGATATAAGAAAAAAATGTAAAATACCAAAATCAGGGCTTTGTAAGTTAAAATAAAAGGGAGGGGGAAACCCAAAACTCTGTGTGGTAACTTTGTTAACTTCAAAAATAAATACAAACACAGGCGCGTGTGTGCACACGCCTGACCTTATAGACTGTCAAACACAGATAAGGAGAGGGCGTGGGAGATGAGGGGTGGGGACAGATATTTGGGTAGAAAGGAGAAGGAAGTGGGAGGAAGTGGATAATAACAGGGAGAAAAAGGAACATTAGAGAAGTCACTAACAGCTGGATGTGATGGTGCTCACTTGTAATCCGAGCAACGAAGGAGGCTGAGACAGGAGGATCACAAGTTCAAGGCCAACTTCAGCACCTTTGAGGCCCTACGCAACTTAGTGAGACCCTATCTCAAAACAACAATAACAACAACAACAACAACAACAAAACAAATTAAAAAGGGCTGCGGATATAGTTCAGTGGTAAGGTCCATTCCCAGTACCAAAAAAAAAAAGAAAAGAAAAATGTTATTGAAAGATACCAGGCAACAAAGAGCCGGCCACTTCTGCCACCCAGAATTCCCAGAATTCACCCTCCTGGAAGCTCTGCTTCTATTCTTCATCCCCAGCCCCTGTTATAAAACATTTCATCGTCCAAGTCCCAATATTCAGGTTCTTGTTCCCTGAAGAACATGAAGGAACACACACACACACACACACACACGCACGCACAAATCAATTCCCGACTCCCTCTTACACCTCCTTGGAATTCTAAGGCTGAGGTTCTTGAAATCCGCCCACCCATCCATCTTTCCTTCCCTCCCTTCCTTCTTTCCATCCATCCATTGTTCATCAAACGGTGGAATGGAACGTCTCCCCAAGCTGTGTTATCAAGAACACCACTTCTGCAGGGTGCTTATTGTAAATACTGAGCAGCAAAGGTCAGGGCTAGGGTCCTGTGGTCCAAAGAGCTTAGGACAAATGCCTGAATGATTCACATAATTGTCCATGCACAGTAGGCCTTTCAAAACACACCGACGTGCGCCAGAATCTCTTAAGAGCAGTTTCCAGCACGCACTCCTACACGTTGTACAGACACAGAACCCGTTCGGGGCAGTTCTGCCACAGCACCCACTTTGGGAAACACAGCTGTGGCTGTAGGAACACAGGCTCCGAAGTCAGGGAAGCTTTGGCGTCAGCCGTGCGCTCAGCATCTCTGATGGTTCTGGGCACCATGGACACCTCCTCCCCCTCCTACTGCGCCCTGGGAAGCCCTGCAGGTTCCTCTCCTGTCACGCTAACCTCCAGAGCATTCAGCGTTCGTCTGCCCTGGCGCATTCAGGGGAGCAGTTTCACACAAATCGCTTCTGTTTCAGTGATTCCCGTCCGGCCACCTGGACCTCACTGCGCGCCCTGGCTAAGACAGAAACTGTGCTCCCGTGGATGGAACCGTCAGTACGTTTTTGCCTGTGGTTGTGAAAACCTGGGCTAGTCTCCAGGGACAGCGAAGGTTCAGCTGGTCTCTGTAGAGTCCCTGAAGCCCCTGCCCACAGGAACACAGCTTCTAAAGGAAGAAGTAAGCCTCTTTTCCAACAGGGTTGCGTGCCAGGGTGTCCCCTGAAGTCAGCCAGGATCTCTGGTTTAGGGTTGTGGAAGCCACTTTGAGCCTGACCACTTGCTAATTCTGCAATAAGAGAGGGTCCTGCTGTGGTTCCGTAGGTGACAGGTGAGCTGGTCAAGGTTTCCTGATCTTGTGGGTGAGGGTGAGCCCCTGGGTGCTGCAAGTGCTCCCCAGGACCTCTGCTCAGGGCAGGCACAGCTGTCTGTCTGTGCATTCTCCTGGCTGGCTCCTCCTGCTCCTAGCTAGGTCCTCCCCGGTCTCCGGCCTCTGCAAAGGCATGGGCTCTCTGCACTTTAGTCTGGGTTCCCTGGAGTTGCTGGAGGCCTAAGCATAAGCCCTGGCTGGACTCGGTTCCCATGGCTGGGCAAAGCCAGATCCTGAACGCAGTTCTCGAACTCCCCTAAACTCCCGCCAGGGCCACTTCAGGAAACACTCCGTCTCCTCCATCCTTAAGAAATACTCAAAGCAAGTTCCATGCACATCCCGGGCTCAGAGGCTCCGAAAGGAATTCCCTCTCCACATTTGCTCTGTTGGATACCGTTCATGAAATAGTCTGTGAATTGCCCCTACCACAGCTGGCTATTTAAACTGAAACAAATCAAGTTCAAGTAAAATCTAAATGGATCATGATTCCCAGGACTGGAAGCCTCACCAGGAAAGGAAAACTAGTGGAAAAACATGAAATCTGAGTAAGGCCGGATGTTGAGTTCATAGTCAAGTGTGATATTGATTTCATGATTCTGACAAACGGCCTGGGGTCCTAGTGACATTAACAGGGGACGCTAAGGAGAGAGTACACAGGGAGGCTGGGGTGCTGCTCGGTGGTAGAGTGCTCACCTAGCCTGCGCGAGGCGCTTGTTTCCACCCCAGAGCCCCTCCCCCCAAAAATGATTTTCAAAAAAGGGACACACAGGAGCCGTCTTCATCACTCTTCTGCAAGTGTAAAATTATGCCCCCAACTTTAAAAAGCTATTAAATAAGTTCAATTGACACTCGCCACATTCCAAGTACCCAATAACCACGCGCAGCCCTCTTGGGCTGCAGATAGAGTTGGTTTCCGTGGTCACCTACAGTGCTATGGGACAACACTGCTGGGTACTGTCCCAGAACCTCATTCTTCACTTACATTTTCTTTCCTGTTGCCTGTTACCATTTCTTTCTCTACGAATCAACACTTCCACAGTGTGTGTTCAACAAGTCCAGGGTGGGTTCTAATATTTGCAGTGGTTACGGAAGAGCATCTTAGGATTTCTGTTGTGGTTTTTACTCCTTCTCACCGAGCAATCCTGGCACTGGCCAGACAAAACCTACTGAGTTGACACCGCCCATCACACTGGTGACATTAAAGGGGGACATGCAGGCGGAGCCCCTGGCCACTGCTTGCCCCAAGTAATATCCAACATTCAAATGGTGGAATGTAACTCGGGGGTCGGCTGTGTTTCCAGATCTCTCTCCCCACCTGGCAACCTGGTTGGCTTTCTTAGCAATAGCCAACAGACCTGCATCAAGAAGAATGGGCCATCCCCGTCCACGGCTGGCCCTTCACACCCCCTCAGAGGCTCACGAAGCTCTGCTGTGAAAGGAAAGCCGAGCCTTGTGGCTTCTTCACCGCCTGTGGTTTGGCGAGGTTCATCTGTGCTTCCCCTGCGTTCTTCCTGCCTGTATTTCCACGCTCTCCTCAGGGGCAACCAGAGGGGATGTCTGTGGTCAGGGAACATGGCTGGGCTTTCCACACTGCCCTAACCCCCACTTTTCAGGTAATTTCCCCATTGCTGCTAACCAACAACAGTCTTAAGCCAGCCACGTGCAACCTGGCATCTCCCTGTGAAGACAGCACATCTCCACTGCATTAGCTCCCCAGCCAGAACACTGTGAATGAAATTCCAGCATGCTCCTCGGGTTTACCAGGCTTGGCAGGCTCCCACCAACTCCCCTCCCTCGTTTCATACCACTCCCGGCTATTCCCCACCCTCCAGACCCACATACAGGCCCACTTTCCATTATCAAACCTACCACGCTTTGTCCTGCCTCAGGACCTTTGCACTAGCTGCTTACTGGCCCAGAACAGCTCCCCCCTTACACACACATACATATCCATCTTGTCATTGTCCTTAAATCCTGACCTAAATGCCACTTCTTCACAGAGGCCTTCTCTGACTCCCTAGTCACTCTCTGTCACACTTGTCCCACTTTTCATTCTTTACATCAGAACATGCAAGAAATACCTAACATGTTTCGAGATTGTTTGCGACTGTCCCATTTTGCAGGTTCCCTGGGAGCAGAAATCAGTGTGTCTGTCCTGTCCTATTGCCAGATTCCCTTTACTGAGAACAACAGCTGGCGTATTTTGGAATGAGGTTTGCTGTGGCATCACAGTGGCCGCGAACAAACACGAACAGGTCAGGCCCTGTTCACAGAAACACGAACGAAATAAAAGGGACCAAGATCCAAGCCCCGCCCAGCAGGGACAGGGGATGGGAGTCAAAAATCCAGCAGCCTAAGGGTGCAGAGCAAAGTTTGGTGATGGCCGTTTGTGGTACCGTGGATCAAACCAGGGGTGATCTACCACTGAGCCACATGTCCCCAGCCCTTTCTGTTTTATTTTGAGACAGGGTCTTGCTAAGCCGCTGAGTGTCTCTAAGGTTGCCGAGGCTAGCCTCTAATTTGTGATTCTCTTGCCTCAGCCTCCCAAGTCACTGGGATTACAGGCTTGTGTCGCCGTGCCTGGCTGGGAGTTGAGTTTTGAAACAACCTCCTATCTTTGTTGTATTTATTTCTTTTGCCAGAATAAAACTCAATCTCCTGAAAGCTGTCTGCAAAACTGGATGAGGAAAGAAGTTAGGGAGGAAAAAAAACAGAAACAAAAACAAAAACTAGCTCTGCCCTACAGAGAGAAATACTGATGTGGCTACTACTTTATTCTTTATTATGAAATTTAGGTTCAAAAATTTGGAAGGAAGACATCAAAATGTCCTAAATTCTGCTATTGCCTGACGGGTGGGTTCTCTTCCCTTCCATCCTGGTGGGTGGATGGAGTCACTCAGACTCTCCAAGCCTGGGGCAGAAAGCATCAAGCCTTAGTGAGCCAGGAGGGTTGGTCAGGCCCTCTGCCAGGATCCTCCTTCTGGCTCAGAATCTATGAATGGGGAAAGCAGAGGCCCCGCAGGGAGAGGCAAAGGGCCCGAGGCCACAGTTGAACAAGTTGTCATCTCACAGATCTACAGTGCCATTGATTGTCAGAAGCACCCGGGTTTTAAGTAAGCTTCAAAAAGAAACAAGGTGCCTCCAGTTTGATTGGGATGTACCAGGTTGACACTGCGATGTCTGATGATGTCCAAGATACTAAAACGTGCAGGCGCATCAACAGGTGGGCCTTAGAATCAAGGGCAAGTTTTTCCTGCTGGGTGCTGCTGCTTCCTGCTTCCAGGGGCCATGGCTCAGGACCCACCAGCACTGAACCGGTGTTCTGAGTCACCCCAGAGCAGAGCTTCTGAACCTGGGTACCACTGTCATTTAGGCTGGTCATCTGAAGGCTCACGTCTTTGCTGTGGGGCTTCCCTGTGCATTGTGGGGTGTGGAGCAGCAGCCTGGCCTCTACCCAGCCGGTGCCTGTGGGCACCTCCCTGCAATGGTGACAGTCAGGAATGTCCTCAGACACTGCCCTGTGTCTCCAGGAAGACAAAGGTTCCTTGGAGCTGAGATTCTAGAGCTTGGCAAGTCGGTGTCCTGCTGTGAGTGGGCGAGGACTGGAACAAGGTTCCGGTCCGTTCCTGGGCACGGAGCCCCTCTTCCCAGAGCACCTGATGGCCTAGGATTCTGTGGACCTTGCCTTGGGAAATGCGGCCCTAGAGCCCTGGAGGTGGGGACAGAAGGGGAACAGTCATTGTCCACACTGTCCAGCCCGGGCCACCTTGGCAATGCATCTCTGGATCTGCCCCTCTGCTCCACAGAGGCCCAGCACTGGCTCAGCAGTGTGCAGACAGGGCTGTTTTCTGTGGGGGCGGGGGGGAGGGGGAATAGGGACTGAATCCAGGAACACTCCACCACTGAGCTATTTCCCCAGCCTCTTTTATTTTTTTCATTTTGAAACAGGGTCTTGCTAAGTAGCTGAGGCTGGCCTTGACCTTGCAATCATCCTGCCTCAGCCTCCAGGGTGGCTGGGATGACAGGGGGAGCCACCATACCTGGCCAGAACGAGTTCTTGATGTGCTTTTGGGTGAAGGAGGAAGTCTACAAACCCTGGGTCTCGAGCCAGGGTTCTGAGCCAGTTCCTGCCAGCTCTCCTTGTTGGGGATGGCTCTTCCGACAACCGAGAGGGGCCAGGCTGCTGCCTGTGGACATTTGGGAAGAGCAGGCTTTGGAGAGGTGATCCCAGTGACCTCGAGGATCTGACCAGCCCACCAGGGCAGCAGCCGAGCCTGCCATTGCCATGGCCAAGCCTCTCTGCCCCTGGTGCTGTCCTCGACTCCTGCACAGACGACTCGGGCCAGAAGAAATGGCTGTGTTTTCTTTCTAGCGTCCTGTTGGCCTAGAGCCAGCCAGGAAAGAGGGCCACACCTCACATCGTCCAGGCTGGCATTCCTATTGTTAATGAAGCCACAAGAACAATAAGGAAAGAGGAGGCAGTGGTTTGGGAAGTGTCCGCTGTCACACAGCAGCTACCAAGGCTCAGGGGGCCCATTTGTGGGCTTTTGGTCTGAGAATGAACCACTAGCCAGTCTCCCTAGGAGCCCAGCAACAAATGTCCCATTCTCCTTGCACACAACAAAGTTCCTTTTAAAAAAATTACTTTAAGTAAAAAAATACATATATGTGTGTTCATATATATATATACGTGTGTGTGCATATGTATATATATCATACACATATGTATATATGTACATATTTAAATTAAATACACATTCCAAAATTTCAAAAACTTCTGGGTTTGGTGGAGCACACCTGTAACCCCAGCAACTCTGGAGGCTGAGGCAGGAGGATCACAAGTTTGAGGCCAGACTCAACAATTTAGTGAGGCCCTGTCTCAAAAGATAACAATAATAATAAAAGGGGCGAGGATAGAGCTTAGTGTTAGAGAGCCCCTGGGTTCCATCCCTAGTACCAACAAACAAAAACAAAAACAAAAGAAAAGAAAAACTAAGCGGAAAACAGTCGTGCACCTCTCCAAAGCCTTGCTTGAATCTCTAGGGATAATGATTCCATTATTCCCGGTTCTGAGTTCTGCTAGCCAAGACTTTCATATCCTTGAATGATGTGCTGGTATCACATGGGTTAATTTCTCAGTGTCGGTGGGAGATGGTAACCAGAGACTGGTCCAGACCCTGGCGCCAGAGCCCTCTAGCTGAACTCCTCTTCCTTCAGTTACCTGGGATCCTGCAGGGAAATTATTTATACCTTCCTTATTTCAAGAACTTTTTAAGGACTCTCCTCTCCTCCTCCACGGACGATGAGGATGTCACCTCTGCCTCTGCATCTCTGGCTGGCCTCCCCAGCCCTGTCCAGGTAGACCCTCTGCCACATTCTCAAGCTACTAATGTTTAAATTTCCAACCATCCTTGTCACCAGCTAAACTCCTAAAGGCAAAATTCATCAAATGTGGTTTCGACGCCATGTAATATGGAGACATTGGTAAACTCACTCAGTGGTGGAGCCAGGCTCTGCTTGGGAATTCGGGGGTTGAGAAAGAGAGAGAGAGAGGGAGGGAGGGAGGGAAGGAACCTGGTGTGGCTCAGTGGTAGAGTGCTTGTCTAGCATGTGAGAGGCCCTGGGTTCCAGTTTCAGCACCAAAAAGTATTTTAAAAAAGGAAGAGAGAGCAAGCCCCCACCCCCAGGTGGCTCGACAGTGTGGCACAGGTGAGCAGCAACCCACAGGGAGAGCTCTTGAGCTCAACAAATAGTACCCTGCTGTGATCCAGCGTGAGTGGGTGAGGGCGCTAAACAGCGCAGTCAGGGAGGGCTTCCTGGAAGAGGTGACATTTCAAAAAGGCTTAAATCACAAGAAATCAGAAACTCTTCTTCTGGCTGATAGGTCCTGAAATCTTCTTCCCGGTATCTCAGAAGTAGATGTCTCTTTAAAAACCCCAGACAAACCTTCCACCTGGCATGACCTTGAAGGTCTCCGCTTGGTTACTTCTGAAGACAGATAACTCACATCCTCACAAAGAATCCCATTACCCTTCCAGAAGGTTCTGTTTGAATGTTGCCCCATACATATCAGTTTCTACTCTGATGCCCACCAAAGCCACACAGAGTGGTTTCACCTCCACTTCAGGGAGGAGCTCTGATGCTGACTTCACCCAGCCATCTCCTTGCCCAGAGTAACTGACTGGGCCAGCGCTAGAGGCCCCCACAGCTGTCACCACAGAGCCAGGGAGTTACCAAGGGGCTGGGCAACAGGTGTAAGGGAAGCGCCTGGCCTGAACCCTCCCCAGGTCTGGTCCCTAAGACCCCAAGCAGGGTTTCAGGCCCCAGGGCCCAGTGTTTCAGGCTGGGAGGTGGACGTGGGGCCCCTCCCCAGTGCCCACATTGGTGAGTGGACTGTACCTGTTGGAGGCAGAGAGCTCCGGTGAGGGCCAGGGCTGGCTGGAATCCCAGGAGAACTGCTGGGACGTTCCCAGGTGGTCTCTAGTCAAAGACAAAAACAAAACCAGTTTAAGAAAGTCACTGGATAGAACTTGAGAGCAGAATGAGATGGTCAGAGCCGGAGATATCAGAGATGAGCTGATCACCCTCCTCTCCCCCGGCCACAGAGGGTCCTGGTTTCTGCCCACACATCTGTCCCTCAAGACAACAGAGCTGCTCTTTGCTGGGGGCCCTTCTCCATGTGGATGGGCCAGAGGAGGTGGACTTCCACCTGGGCTCCCCCAAAACATCCCCAGGGCCCCTACACTATCTGTCCCTCCACTTCTGTCCTCAGTGCTCCAAAATCTAGTCCCGGACCCTGCTGCTGACTGGGCACATCTCCCCAAATGCCCACAGTCACCTGAAACTCGGAAGCATGCAGGAGGGAGCCCTGGTCCAGGCTCTGCAGTCAGGAGTCCACTCCCAGCTGGGGATGACTTCCAAGGACCTTCCCGATCCTGCTGCTCTGCCTTGTTTGACCTGTGGCCGCTCATCTGCCTGGCCACCTCTCCCTCTTCCGCTGAGCTACATAGCCCCGTCAGAAAGAGAACTACTCCTGCGGCTGGATCATCAGTACTACTCGACCTGACCTGCCGCTGGGGACACAGGCTTCTTATATATTATCTGGTGATAAAAATAATACTTTCAGGGCTGGGCATGGGGGTGTGTTCCTGTGATCCCCGTGACTCGGGAGGCCGAGGAAGGAGGACTGCAAGTCTGAGTCCAGCTTGCGTAATTTAGTAAGACCCTGCCTCAAAATCGAAAGAGCTCAAGGTGGAGCTCAGGGGTAAAGCGCCCCTGGGTTCAATCCCCAGTACAAAAACCAACCCAAACAGACAAAAACCCAAATCCAACTTCCTCACTATATAAATTTGAAAACTGAGGAAACACAAAGGAAAAAGTAAGGGATGCCATAATGCCACACCCCAGGTCATCACTATTGACATTTGGTGTCTCCACATCCCTTGCTTAGTAAGCACGTGTCCTTCTTTAAAACAAAACAGAAGTCATACTAAACTTTCTTTTCAAGTAGCAACTTCTGCGACTATCTTCCCCAAATCCAATAGCACAGGCTGAGGCTTTAGGGGGACAGCAGCGACTGGCTGGGCTGACTCGGTTCTGCCTCTTACCACCAGCATAACCTGGGCCTCTCAGACCCTCAGTCTCCTCTTCTGTTAAATGAGTTCAATAATGTTTCACATCCAAGGGAGGGCGTGTTGATTTAATGCCAAATGCCCCTGTAGAGCTTCTACACAGTTCTTTATAATGTTACACCAACATATGGATGGATAACAAGACAGGAAAAAATTCTATCACCTGGGAATTCGACTGTTTCAAACACCAAAAGCGAAACCAAAATCCTTTTGACGATTTCTCTCCAACTGAAATTTAAGAGAACTGAGTTCCTGCCAGACACAGCGGCACATGCCTGTGATCCCAGCACCTCTGGAGGCTGAGGTAGGAGGATCGCGAGTAGCAATTCAGTGAGACCGTGTCTGAAAGTAAAAATTAAAAAGGGCCGGGGATGTGGCTCAGTGGTCAAGCACCCCTGGGTTCAATTCCTGGTACCAAAAAAAAAAAAAAAAAAAAAAAAAAAGAGAGAGAGAGAGAGAAAGTTCCTGCCTCAGCTATGCTCCTAAATTTCTGTGTTGCTCTGGTCAAGTCATATCAACTCTCTGGTCTCTGATTCTCCAATCAAAATAAAGGGGTTAGATGGTACAGAATAGAAGACACAGACACACCCACATAAATACAGGTATCTCATACTAGACAAAGGAGCCAAAAACATACACTGGAGAAAAGACAGCCTATTCAACAAATGGTGCTGGGAAAGCTGGAAATTTATATGTAGCAAAATGAAATTAAACCTCTATCTCTCACCCTGCACAAAAATCAACTGAAAGTGGATCAAAGACTTAGGAACTAGACCAGAGACTCTGTGCCTAATAGAAGAAAAAGTAGGCCCAAATCATATCAGCTTAGGACTTGACTTCCTTAATAAGACTCCTAAAGCACAAGAAGTAAAATCAAGAATCAATAAGTGGAATAGATTAAACTAAAAAGCTTCTTCTTAGAAAAGGAAACAATCAATAATGTGAATGGCGAGCCTACAGAGTGGGAGAAAATCTCCCACATCTGCACCTCAGATACAGCATTAATCTCCAGGATATATGAAGAACTCAAAAAACTTAGCACCAAAAAAAAAAAAAATAACCCAATCAATAAATGGGCAAAGGAACTGAACAGGCACTTCACAGAAGAGGAAATACAACTGATCAACAAACACATGAAAAAATATTGAACATCTCCAGCAACTAGAGAAATGCAAATCAAAACTACTCTAAGATTTCATGTCACTCCAGTCAGAATGGCACTTATTAAGAATATAAGCAAAAATAAATATTGGCGAGGATGTGGGGAAAAAGGTTCACTCATACATTGCTGGTGAGACTGCAAATTGGTGCAATCAGTATGGAAAGCAGTATGGAGATACCTCAGAAAACTTGGAATGGAACCACCATTTGACCTAACTATCCCACTTCTTGGTTTATACCCAAAGGTCTTAAAATCAGCATGCTACAGTGACGCAGCCACATCAATGTTTATAGAAGCTCAATTCACAATAGCTAACCTACGGAACCAATCTAGATGCCCTTCAACAGATGAATGGATAAAGAAAATGTGGTGCATATATATAATGGAATATTACTCAGCCTTAAAGAAGAATGAAATTATGGCATTTGCAGGTAAATGGATGGAACTGGAGAATATTGTGCTAAGTGAAATATGCCAAACCCAAAAAACCAAAGGCTGAATGTTCTTTCCGATAAGTAGATGCTGATCCATAATGGGGGTGGGGGGTAGGGAAGAATGAAGGAACTTCAGATTGGCCAGAGGGGAGTGAGAGGAGGGGAGAGGGTGTGGGGATGGGAAGGATGGTGGAATGAGACGGACATCATTACCCTATGTACATGTATGACTACAGTACCAGGTGACTCATGTATGACTACAGTACCAGGTGACTCTGCACCATGTACAGCCAGAGGAAGGAGAAGTTGGGATCCATTTGTGTACAATGTGTAAATGCATTCTACTGCCAGGTATAACTAACTAATTAGAACAAATTAAAAAATAATAAAAAAATAAAGGAGTTGGGCTAATTGGTGTTTTAGGCCCCAGTACTCCTGTTCTCCAGTTTTGAATGGTGGTTTTTAAAACCCACTGCTTGGGTTTCAGGAAAGGTAAATTTAGGGGTTCAGGGGAGGGATTAAGGGTGGTGATATGATCCCTTCCTGTCTCAGGGGAAAGAAAACAGAATTGAAGGTGAGTGAGGAAAGCAGCTAGGAGGAAATGACTAGAAACAAGAGAGTAGGGGTGGGGTGGGGGTGGGGGTGGGGTCTTTGATGAGGAGAGAGGCTGCCAGCAGGTGTGGCCCCCGCCTCCCCTGAGGAGGGCATGCTGCTTGGCAACAGGGAACCGAGATTGGAGAGCTTACCTGCCTAGCACCCAAGTCTGCGAGGACTGGCCATTTACATACTAGTGACCTCTAGAATCACCTAAGCTCTGTATTTCATCAGCTGTACAATGACGACGGGACATAAGGAAGGTGGCAATGAATGTTAACATGTGTAGGGCCCCTAATGTTGGGCACAGAGCAACACAGAAAGAAGCCAGGCTGGAAATGGAAACAGGGTGGGACGTCTATACGCTAAACAACCTTCAAAAGAGCACGGTGGGGCTGGGGTGTGGCTCAGGGCTGATGCTGAGCATGCTCGAGGCCCTGGGTTCCACTCCCAGCAAAGACAACCACCACAGCACACCAGGAGGAGAGCTCCTGCACAAAGGGTCAGCTGGGGACTGGAGGACTGTCCGTAGAGACTCCAGCTTCTGGGGCAATTGGAAATGACCCTGGTCAGCAAGTACAAGGAGAGGAGCCTTCCAGGGCTCCATGCACAGGACAGCTCTCCCAAGGGGTTCAGAGCCTCTGCCAGCAGCTCCCTGAACTATTGGATGCCCTACCTTCTCTGCAGCCTCTCTCATCAGAGAGCTCAAGGCAAGGAAGGAAGGAACAGGGAGCAGCAGCTTCTCTAAATACCGCAAGTCTAAAAGTTAGGCTCTGTCTTTGTGTCCCCAGTGCTTGGTGGTGGCTTACAGGTAGTAGGTCCACATGATGGATGAACAAGTGAGTAGATGGGAGGAGCAGTCAGGGCAGGAACCGGGGTCCCTGCTACGGTCAGAAGATAAAATATCAGAGTCCACACATCAGCTGGTAGGTTTTCCTTTTAAAAGAAGGTCAGTGACATGTGTCACCAGAGGGATGACTGGGCTCCATCAGGGACCATGCAACTGACTTGAAGGACTCAGCCTATCCATTAGTCTTGGCCAGATCTGACCAACCCAAGACACAAAGACAGCCGAGAGCCTGGAGTACGGGGGAGTGGAGCCAGGCCAGGCCATCTGGAGAGAGCCATGGGGCTCTGGCTGGGTGACCTCACTAACAGCAGGAGCAACCCCATCCAGATGACTATACCACCCACAGGGAGGGAGCCATTTCCAAGTCTTTTCCAATAAAAGACTCCCTAATCTGCTTATGACGTACTGGGCTGCTTGACAAAGCCAACACAAGACTGAAGTGGCAGTCCAGAGCCCAAGTAACCCTGGATGGAGGCCCTTCTGCATTCTCTGGGCTTCTGTCCCCAGGGTCCTAGGTCATCCTAGGTGACCGCCTACACTCCTGCTAACAGAGGCACTGCTATGAAGCCCTCGGACCCTGTGGGAGAGGCCCAGTGAGGTCATGGTGGAAGGAATGAGGTGAGTTCCAGGATCCTCTTCCCACTTAACCAGCTCCACACATTTTTTTCCTAATGGCAACAACTCCAAGTGGACCTTTTCCACTGAAGCCAGGGTAGCCAAGCAGACACAAATGTCTGGCCTTGAATGAAACCAGCCCCAGAGAGCTGGTCAGCGCTGTTAATTCCCCCATCAGTGGGTCAGTGCCTGCCTATGTAGAAGAAAACTTGTAAAGAGAAAGTATCTCCGAAAAGTTGAAGGCTATGTAAATCTGAGCTTCAAAGCACAAACTTTGAAATAAGAATGATGGCCAGGCACAGTGGCTCATTCCTGTAATCCCAGCAATTTGGGAGGCTGAAGCAGGAGGATCCCAAGTTCAAAGCAGGCTTCCCTCAGCAAGTTGGCGAAACCCTGCCTGAAAATAAAATAAATAAATAAGAAGGACTGAGGATGTAGCTCAGTGGTTAAAGTGCTTTGGGTTCATTCCCCAGTACTGTATTTATTAAGTACATAAATGCATACATATATATTTAAGCCTTTTCAAAACAGTGACCCAGTAGGAGTTATTAATTTTAAATAGTCACTTTCAGACTCCATTTCCCCTTGTCAAGATTGCCTGCATTAGGAGCAATGCAGGGGTAAAGCCACAAGGAACCCCTGGACCTAGGCCACTGAACATGGGGGCGGATCTGTTGCAAGCCCATCTTTAAGCCTTGGTCCACCCCTTGGTGGTTTCCTGCCTCTGGCTTGGCCCATTTCCTTGGCCCTGTGCTCACTCTCTGCTGCCCCCGGTGGCCATAGGGTGAAATAACCACAGGCACCCACCCAAAGGAGAAAGTTTTGGGGCCTTTAACTCCATTTGAGATTCATGCTCTCCTCTCCTCTTTATTCTGTTCTACGATCCAGTGGCCACCTCCAAGCAGGCTTCCTGGATTGGGTCACCACGTTCCCTCAACACCTCCAGCTCCACAATAGGCCCCTTATGAATGTTATCTCTCTTCATCCCGCCTGTCAGACCTCCAAGGCTGAGGTTACCCTGGGCTCTGTCCTGATACCCTCCAGATGGAGCGGCAGGAGCTGAGGAAGTGTACGGGCAAGAGTGGGTCAGGGACCATCCACTGGCCTCTGTACTTCTGCATATGTCCCTGGTGCACCTTCTCCACTCCCAAGAACAGAGATCCTGCTGGGATCTGTGGGTGTCTTGCAGGCAGGGCTGGAGGGAAGGAGGTGCTTAGGCTAGGGCACTCCCCAGCCCCAGCCCCAGAACCAGCCTCCTCCAGGCTTGCTTCTCACCCTGTGGGCAAATGGAAGATTCCTGAATGGTCTAGTGACACCAGGAAGAACAGCTCCATTTCATCATTAAAGAAATTCTCACTCGGGAAGCATCATCCCAATGCACATCCTACACCAGCTTCTACAAAGATCCCCTGACCCTGTTCTCACACAGCTCAGATTCCTTGGCAGGAAAAGACCCTCAGCAAATAGAAAAACACAAATGCTTCCCTCCAACTTCTGCCAGCAGGTCCCTGCCAAGTCAAGAACTGTGGGACCAGCCATATCTGATCAGAGCAGGCAGTAGCTTCTGAGATTAGGCCCAGAACTTTCACCTCAGGCAGACTGTAGAGTTTACCATGGTCACTGGGTCCCAGAGTCTGTGTCCTGAACTTCAGCAAGCACAGACTCTAAACCCCGGAGACCTGAGGTCTTGAAGGGGGTCAAGCTTGGGGTGGTGGGGAGAAGGGGAGGTAAAAGCTGAAGTTGGCAGAAGCCCTCACGTAGCCTGACATCCAGGAATACTCCCGTGTCCAGTGAGACTCCTCATGCTCTTCTTCTGAGGAAGAAGGAAATCTGGGGACAAGGGGCTTAATTGTTTTAAGAAAGAAAAAAAGTAGAATGAATACCTGGCTCTGGTATTTTGAAATAGTCCTTACCTATTTTGAGGCAGTCTAAGGTCCTTAGGAATTCAGGCACTGGTGCCTTACAGGCAGAGACTTAAATCCCAGGTGGGGTCCTTGTAACTGAATGCCCACATTGCTCAGCCTGTTTCCTTGCTGGGAAGTGGGGATAACAATACGGCAGTCCTAGGCTTGGGATCGGTGATGTCCACGTGGTACATACAACTTCCAGCAGTTTCCGACAGACAGCAAACTCCCACAGACTCCAAACACCAATATTCTCTCTATCCACTTTCCCCTCTCCTCTGCTTCCCAACTTCCACCCCAGGTGCCAACTCCCTGCCTCGCCCCTCTATTTCATGACTCCACAGAGAGAGGTAGAGAAGGGCTCCCTCTTATGCTGCTAGTGGGGAAATGCCTTCTTTAGTATTGCGGAAGCTGTTGTGGTGCCCCTAAGTGAACCACAGAAATATCACTACCAGTGGCCCCCAACTTCCCACTCTAGCCACTCACAAGCTCTTATGACAACCCTACCGTTCACAGGGGGTCGGTGGCAGGGGTGCCAATTTTATAGATAACAGATGCTGATAACCAATGGGACACAGCAATGGTCTCCCTGGTGCCCTGGTTCTTGACATGCTTGACACAAGCTCTGGTCTGGCTCTGGCCTGCCCAGAGGCCTGGGAAAGGGCAGAGCCAGGAACGGCACAGGCACACCGGGAATCTCTGAGCATTTAAAGATAGCTCACCTACCCAGCTTGGGTTTGAGGGCAATGAGGGTTGAAGGAAGAAACCTGTTGTCACTGAGCCTATAGATGCTCCAGCTTACAGGCATGATGTCCCATCTTATGACACAGGAAGACTGTGAGCAGGTGCCAATAAAGAAACTCTATCTAGAGCCAGGCGTGGTGGCGCACACCTGTAATCCAAGCGACTTGGGAGGCTGAGTCAGGAGGATCGTGAGTTCAAAGCCAGCCTCAGCAACTTAGTGAGGCCCTGAGCAACTCAGTGAGACCCTGTCTCAAAATAAAATACAAAATAGGGCTGGAGATGTGGCTCAATGGCTGAGTGTCCCTGAGTTCAATCCCCGGCCCCCCCCCAAAAAAAAAAGAAAAGAAACTCTATCTAATACAAAACTTGCATACTTGCAATCCAGAAGTTAAGCACAGCTTCTTGGCAAAGCTCCAGTCTCATTCCCCAAATTTGGCTATTCATTCAAATCACTGGGGCTGTTTATTAGAAACACAGACTCTCAGACCTCACACCTGGAGATTCTGGTTTGGCAGGTTTGGATTGGAACCAGAAATCATCATTTTTATTAAGCAATCTCGGTGATAAACCAGATATGGAAAAAATGGATATAGTCCAGAGTAATATCACCGTGGAACACCATCATCGATAAGGAGGGGCCCGGACTGGAAAAAACAAAAACAAAAGAAAATGAAACCAGGGATGGGACTGAAGATTAGGCAAGGTGCTTGGGAGCAGTAAAGGGTAAGGAACCCTGGAAATGCCCACTGTCTCCCTCCCAGCCTTCTAAAAATACCAGGTTAACATCTGTCACCAGAGAGCCACTGCTTGGTGTAAGGCTTTGTTATCTGTTTTTGTTCCCAGGAGCACTTTGCAAATTGGAGGTAAAAATGAGAGGGGAGGCGGGGCAAGGGCCCTGAGCACTGTGGAGAGGGCAAAGGTTCCCCAGAGTAGAAAGGAGCAGGGGGGCTCCAGAAAGACCTTAAGTCTTCCTTAAGTCCCAGGTGTGGAAACCCTGAGTTAGGGGACACGCAGGTGAGTTTTAAGCAGTGGTGTTCCCAGGTGTTTGGCATGGCCAGGGCTGAGCAGGGAAGGCAGATGAAAGGCAGGGGGTCTTCTCATTGTGACCAGGGCATGGAGACAGTCTGGTGCCCTTTGAAACTGTCGGTCTGACTTTCTGAGCACTAGGGAGGGGCAGGGGAATCTCAAAGTCTCCTCCCTGCCCTCCAGCCCTTGACAGACCATCTGGGTGAGTGACTGCTTCCTGCAACACGTACTTTCCTATCCACCGCTCCCACCAGACATATTCTGAGGGCTGAAACTGTCAATTAATGCATCCAGGTCTCCTAGGCACCCAGCAGAATGGGCATTCAAGTAAGTGTTTGATGAATGAGTGAAGACTCACTCAAAGCAACAACTAGAACCAAGTTCAGTAACACGGCTAATGGCTGATTTTAAAAAAGCATGCCTGTGTGTATGCATGTGTGTAGATAAAAAGAAAGATAAAGAGACAGAAAGACAGAAGGGGCCAGGCAGAGAAGGTTAGAGCCCCAATTCCCTTCACATTGTGTGAATTACAAAGCAGTCACAGTCCAATTTAAAAAGAGAAGAGGGGCTAGGAATGTAGCTCAGTGGTAGAGCGCTGCCTCGCGTGCACCAGGCCCTGTGTTCAAGCCCCAGCACCGCAAAAATAAATGAAAAACAAAAAGAGCAAAGAACGCACATGGGTAGTTTTCAGAAAAACAATTACAAGCGATCGATAAAAAAGAAAAGATGTTCATTTTCATTCAAAATTGGGGGAACACAAGCTGAGATGAATAGATACTATTTTTAAAAAAATGTTTTAGTTGTCAATGGACCTTTATTTTATCTATTTATATGTGGTGCTGAGGATCAAACCCAGTGCCTCACACAGGCTAGGCAAGTGCTCTACCACTGAGCTATAGCCCCAGCCCTAGATACTATTTCTTTTTCTTTTTGGTATAGGGATTGAACCTGGGGAGGTGGAGGGGGCCCACTTTACCACTGAGCTATATCCCCAGCCCCTTTTATTTTTTTTATTTTGGGACAGGGTCTCACTAAGTTACTTAGGGCTTCACTAAGTTGCTGAGGCTGGCCTCCAACTCACGACCTTACCGTCTCAACTTCTCAAGTTGCTGGGATTAGATGTGTCCAACTGCACCCAGCCAGATACAGTTTATTCGCTCATGGGATAAATTAGGTCTTTCAAGACTGGCAATAGCTTGTCAGTGAGGATCTGCGAAAATGGGTGAGTATGCCTCTCTTGAAAGGCAATTTGAAGATATCTATCCAAATCCCCAGTGCATCTATCCTTTGACCAAACAATAGTTCTAGGTGTGCAATGATGTAAGTAGATGTATACTTTTTGGAGCATTTTTTGCTAGGTGGGGAAAACTCTCAGGAAATAACCTAAGTGTCCACCCACAGGGCACTGGCTGTGTGGTATTGACAGGATGAAATCTGTACAACTATGAAAGTGAGGTAGGTCTATAGCACTCATGTGAAAAGGAGCTCCAGGTGCAAACAGAAAAAATGAGAAACTGCACTCCACTTATGTATGATCTATCAAAATGTATAAATGGATTCTATTGTCATGTACAACTAATTAGAACAAATAAAAAATTTTTAAAAAGTCCTCACCTTTACAGAAGGTTGCAAGTGAAATATATGCTTACATACACATGGAAAATTGCTGATGCAGATGAAACATCTGATACTGGTTCATCCATTTGGTATGCTGGCTCACACCAAAGTAAAAAGACTATATGCTTACAGTATGCCCCATTTGAATGCTTTACCATGTACAGCACCCCCACATCTATGGTTTCACTTTCTCCAGTTTCAGTTACCCAAGGTCAACCATGGTCCAAAAATATTAAATAGAAGATTCCAGAAATAAACAATTCATAAGTTTTAAATTGTGCACCATTCTGAGGAGCATGATGGCATCTTGTATCATCCTGCTCCATTACACCCAGGAACAAAGTATATACTTTGTTCAGTGTATCCATACTGTATATACTACTCACCTGTTAATGCTCAGATCAACTGTCACAGTATCAAGGTACTTGTGTCTAAGTACCCCCTTAGGCTACTTAATAATTGCCCCAAAGAGCACTGACAGTGATGCTGGCAATTCAGATATGCCAAAGAGAAGCTATAAAGTGCTTCCTTTAAGTAAAACGTTGTAATTAAAATATTTAAAGAGAGATCACATTCACATAACTTTATTACAGTATACTATAATTGTAATTGTTATCGCTATAATTGATCGATTTTATTACTGTTGTTCTTAATCTCTTCCTGTGCCTAATTTGTAAATATATCAGACATATATGAGAAAAGTCCACGTACCTAGTGATCGATGTGTTTTTGGGCGTTCCCCGTTGGTCTTGGAATAACCTCCATGGATAAGAATGGGCTAATATACAAGGGAAATTCCCATGATAGAAAGATAGATGAAAATGTGGTGCAGGAATGAAGAGAGAGATCCATGGGAAAAGATGGAGAGAAACAGCCAGGCAGACTAGTGTGGTACAGGGTAGAGAAGTACTTCCCAGGACAATGGTAGAAGGCAGAATTAGTCAATAAATGCTGTTTGAACAAGCGGCAAATATGATTTCTACTCCTTCTGTCATGTTTCCTCACTGGCTTCTACTAAATGTCCTTTGTAAAAGCTAGTGTGAGTGGCTTTCTGGTTTTATAACAAGAAAAAAAAAAACAAAACCCTGCTCAGGAACACCCACTGAGCCACACTGCCCCATCCAGGGGGCATTAGATGGGTCTCTGGATTGGTCATTAGATTCTTTTGTAACACTACTGAACTGTGGGTGTGTGACAGGCCCCACAAGGACTTCCATAACCTCTACACAGAAACACCATACCACTCAACTGCTCAGAAACTTCTCCATAAACCAGTATTTTCTACTCATATATCACCTTTTTTGTGGTTGTTGTTTATTTTCTCAGAAACTAGGCATTTATTAACTTTGGTCGCACTGCATGGCTAATCCTCATATAGAAGACTTTCCAGTAAAAGGTGTGACTTTAGGTTTATAAATAATGCTCGAAATCACTGAGAGTGTTGCTTTTCACAGGACTGGGGAAGTTGTCAGAAAAACCTAAAGTTATTTTGGGAAATGGAGATAGGCAATAATCTCTTTGATGTGCAGCCACGGTGGCGCTTGCAAACCTGCTGGATTCCCAGGGAAAACCATTCAGCCCCAGAGACACAGACCCTCCCGGCCACGCCACTCCAGGGCCCATGCTTTCTCAGGACAAAGGAGACGTCCTTATCCTGAACCAGGACTGCAAACATGAATAGATATCCTCAGCAAAAAAGCTCTTCATGAAGAAGAATAATACTATGGCGTTTGCAGATAAATGGATGGAATTGGAGAATATCCTGCTAAGTGAAATAAGTCAATCCCCCCAAACCAAAGGCTGAATGTTTTCCCTGATAAGTGGATGATGATATATAATCGGGTTGGGGGAGTGGGGGTGAGAGAAGAGTGGAGGAACTTTGTATTATGTGGAGGGAAATGAGAGGGGAGGGGGCAGGGGTATGAAAGATGGTGGAATGAGACAGACATCATTACCCTGTGTACATGCATGATTACACGAATGGTATGAATCTACATCATGCACAACCATAGAAACGAAAAGTTGTACCCCATTTGTGTACAAGGAATCAAAATGCAGTCTGTAAAAATTAAAAAAAAAACCAACTCTTCTCAAGTTCTTCTCACATGTCAAGAAGGGGCATTTGGGACAGAGAAGATCATGCAAAATGGGTATGAAATGGGTAGCATTTTAGAATTGAATGAAATAAAATTCCATGAGAAATTGCACAAGCAGGTTTGGAAACCTCTGTAGTGTGTGTGATACACGACGGGTGTGGTGATACACGACTGTAATCACAGTGACTCAGGAGGTTGAGGCAGGAGGATCACAAGTTCAAGGCCAGCCTGGGAAACTCAGCAAGACCCTGTCTCCAAATAAAAAAATTAAAAAGGCTGAGAATGGAGCTCAGTGGTAGAGCACCCCAGGGTTCAATGCCCAGTATTGCAAGGGAAAGCCAAACAACAACAGCAAAAAAACTTTCTGCAAAGAAATCTGAGAATTTCATCTATTCTTCATCTATCCAGCAAGATGCCAGGATGCTAGGAGGAGGGATAGTCTTCAAGGTGGGCTTCAAGTAGAGTTCCTCAGACTTCAGAACACCACAGTATCACCTGGAGGGCAGGTTAAAATTCAGATCACAAGCTTGACCTCCAGTTTCTGATTCTTGGGGTCTGGCCTGGAGCCTGGCATTTGAATGTTCACAAATATCAGGTGATACTATGCTGCTGCTTGAGAAGACCACTGTGGGAACTGCTGGCTTCGGAGTGGGGATGTGGCTTAATAGCAAAGTGCCTGCCTGGTAGCATGAGTTCCAAGGGTTTGGTCCCCAGCACTGCAATCAATCAATCAATCATTAAGGCCAATCATTTCTGGTCTTAATGAGGACAAGAAAGGACAGTTCCCAGTATAGCAGGCGCTACTTCACCCAGGCGACAGCAGTAGGGTGATTAAAAACATACAAAAGTCCAAGAATCAAAACCACCCAAGGACTACACCTAACTTGAATATACCCTCTGCTCAGTTCATTTCCACCAATCAGGTAGTGCTGCTGGAAGTGACGGTGATTCTTTTTTCCCCTCCTGGGATGATGTCTTTCCTACAACACAGCCTCCAACAAAACCAGGCTGTCCCAAACGCCTGGCAATAGCATTGTTGACTTTTATAACAAGAGGGCTGGGCAAGCCCCAGAATCTCACAGAGCATGTGCCCCGGCAGAATTCCAGGGTCTTGCGCCGTGAGACCTAAAGGTCTTATGAGGTTGTTGAAAGCAAACCAAAAACCCCACGTGAGCAGGGTGTATGGGGTTCTAGGTGTGCTACCTGTGTCCATGACAGGATCAGGCATGCTTTCCTTGTGGAAAAGCAAAAAATCACTGTGAAAATATTGCAGTATAGGCATAGAGTCAGAAATCTAAATAAAATAAAATAAAAACAAGTTTTGAATAATTAAAAAAAATGTCTAAAAGAACCAAACCAAACCAACAAATCACTACCAACAACAACACCAAAAATAACTGTAGAAACTGTATCAATGCCAGACTTGCCTGTAAACCCAGCAACTCGGGAGGCTGAAGCAGGAGGATCCCAAGTTCAAGGCCAGACTGGGCAACTTAGTGACATCCTGTCTTGAAGTAAAATAATAAAAAGGGCTGGGATGTAGCTCAGTGATAGAACAACCTGGGTTCAGTCCCCACTCCGGCCAAAAGAGGAAGGGAGGAAGGAGGAACAAGCAATCTATGTCAAGCTGATTCAAGAGTCAGGGAAAGAATGAACCCAATAGGGCAGATTCAAAGTGTTTGAAGTTTTCATCTCTATCATCAGGACCCCCATGAGATCCGCACAATCTAGCTACTAATGAGTTAAAGCCTGGTTCAGTTTTAGGGGAAGGGGCATGTTAGGGGAAGGACTATCCTTACAAAAGACCACTGGATGAATTCTTCTCTCTCATCATTACAGGAACTATTTCTTCTGGGGAGGAAGATGTCTTTGGGTATGCCCAGTTGGCAAGAGGACAGGAACTTTGGTAAACGCAGTCCATGATCTGTCCAAGAACAACAAGACCCTTGTGCATCTTGGTGGCCCCAGTGCATCGCTCAGCAAATGCTCACAGGGAGTGGGCAAACACAGGATTCTTGCATGACTAACTTCTCACCCCACTTTCTTCCTCCCACACCTCTTGGAAGAGCACTGCCTACTTTGGAATCTGACTCGGACTGAAATAACAAAAAGCTGTTACCGCACTGCAAGATCTGCCTCCAACAATAAAGATCTCACCCACGGGAAATCCTGGCAGCTTTACATATGGAAGAACATTCCCAAACAGCGGTGGGTGATGAGCATGTTGGGCTTGCAACTCATGGTTTTGCAAATTTTTTTGAGCCGGAAGGAACCTTCAGAGGTATATTCACGCAGGAAGGAAAAAAAAGGCCAACCCGCAAGGAAAGTCCCAGTTAACAATCCACTTCAGGAAGGCTTTGGTCCTTGCAAGCATGTCGCTGTTTGCCCACACCTGCCCTGCAAGAAGCCATCCAAGTGGGTAATTAGAACCGGGCACAGAGAAGTCATTTAAGCAAACACTTGTTGCTTGAAAATCAATTCATATGGTCCTTGCCCACTCACTTATTAGAATCTAACCTACAGATAATTTCCAATTGTGCTAGAATTTTCACTGACTCCATAGCATCTGACCTTCTGAATAACTACACTGGTTGTATCTGTACAAACCGAGCTGGGTGTGGTGGTGCACACCTGTAATCTCAGTGACTCAGGAGGCTAAGACAGGAAGATCACAAATTCAAGTCCAGCCTGGGTAATCTAGCAAGATCCTGTCAGAAGAATGAGTTTAAAGGTCCCTTTTGCAACTGATGCTTCATAACCACTGACCAGTCAGTTGTTTCTCCCCGGATTCTTTATTCTTTTGCTTGGTCCTTGTTCATCATCTCCTATTTGCAAGTGCATTGATAAAATACCTTCTTAATTTTGTGTCTGATGCTGCCTCTCATCTGCAACACTTGATGCAAAACCACAAGGCTCTGTCTGAACACAGTGCTAAATAAAACTCAAACACCTATAGAACTGGACACGAACAATACACGTATGAAGCCCAACGGAGCGGAAAAAATATCACAAGGCAAGGGACTTTCTTAGCTCCACCCAGCTGTCTTCAGGCTGGGTTTTAGTCAGCTTTTCATTGCTGTGACCAAAATACCTGACAAAGACAATTTATAGGAGGAAAAGTTTATTTTGGTCGGCCAACTCCATAGCTCTGGGCCCAAGGCGAGGCAGAACATTATGACAGAAGGGTGTGGCCGAGGAAAGAGGCTCAGGACAGGATGGCCAGGAGGCAGAGAGAAAGTTCCACTCACCGGGGACAAACATCAACCCAAAAGCACAGCCTTCAGTCACATGTTACCTGCCTACAGTTATCCCCCGGTTAACCCATATCAGTGAATCAATCCACTGATTGGTTACGCCTCTCATAATCTGGTCATCTCACCTCTGAAAATTCTGTCATGGTCTCACACATGAGCTTTTGGGGGGCTTGTAAAACTTCCCATTTTTTCAGTGTTGGCAGATAATTGAATGTTATTAAGAACTATATACACAGAATAAAATGTTTCTGTGGGCAGTCCACAGACAATCCAGCATGGGACATCCCTGTACTGTCCTATCTTTGTAGACAGCTCTCCAGGATTCCAGAAGGGCTGACGCTGCCCAACTACTGCTTCCCATCCCCCATCCATGACACTATAAAGCCATTTCCCTAGGAATTCAGTCTTTACAGACTAGCACTTTTTAAAACATTGACTCAGAATAATTGTGCATATTTTGGGGGTAAAGTTTGATAATTCAATACATGTATACAATGTGCAAATATCAAATTAGGAGAAGTAGGATTTCTATCTTCTTAAATAAAGACTTTTTTTGGTACCACTGAGGCACATCCCCCCGCCCTTTTTATTTTTTAATTTTGAGACAGGTTCTCCCTAAGTTACTTAGGGTATTGTTAAGTTGCTGAGGCTAGTTTTGAACTTGTGATCCTCCTGCCTCAGCCTCCTGAGCTGCTGGGACTACAAGCATGCGCCACTATGTCCAGCTACTTATCATTTCTTTGTGTGGGGAATCCTAATTGCTGTCTTCCAGTTCTTTATAAAATACATAATAAAGTTTTGTAAACTGTATTCACTGTAGAACTAGAACCCATTCCAACATCTACCTGTGCTTTGGTACCCATCATCTCCCTCTAGTGCTTCTCCCCACCACCCTGCCTAGACTCTACTAACCACTATTCTACTCTATTTCCACAAAATCAACTTCTCTGGCTTCCACATATGAGTGAGAATGTGTTACATTTGTCCTTCTGTGTTTGGCTTATTTCCACTTAACACAATGTCATCGTCATCTAGCTCCATTTAGTTGCTGCAATGACCAAATTTTCATCCTCTGTAAATGACTGAATAATATTCGTGTGTGTGTGTGTGTGTGTGTGTGTGTGTGTGTCTTACTATCTTTGCCCACTTATCCATCAGTTTGACCCTGTTTGATCCCATACCTTGGCTTTTGTGAATAATGCAATAAACATGGGACTGAAGGTATGCCTTTGATATGCTGATTTCATTTCTTTTGAATGTATATACCTAGTACAGGGATTGTTAGACCAGTGCTTTTTAATAAGAATCCAAATGTCAGGCATGGTGGCACATCCCTATAATTGCAGTGACTCAGGAGACTGAGGCAGGAAGATCCCAAATTTGAGGCCAGTCTGGGCAACTTAGTGAGACCCTGTCTCAAAATAAAGTAAGAAGGGATGGGGATGTAGCTTAGTGGTAGAGCACTCACCTAGTATGTGTGTGACCTTGGGTTCAATCCCATGTACTGCAAAAAGGTAAAAATATAAAGTTCAAACCCAGCAAACATCAAACCTTATGGGTGCACAGATCACAGTTGTTCTGAACCTTCTTTGCCCTTTGACAAAACAATATTGGTCAATGTAATGACTAGTGGAGATCCTACCCCATCCTGAGGATGCGTCTACTATGCTCTTGGATCCCGTCAGCCCTGACTAGGCCCTTGGGCTCTGTAGAACAGTGAATGGTGAGGGGACCTGACTATATGCTGGCCCATGCTTCCGAACCAACGTAGAGGTTGACAACAGAGTCCATGCATGATTTCTTTATCCTTTTTGTAAATGGCAAAAATGATGAGTCTAAAACAATTATGTCTCAGTTTCAAAATCTTCAGAGAAGAGTAAAATGAAGGAAGAAACTTTACAACTCCTCTAAACCTTCATGGCCTAAACTGTTGACACTAGACTCAAAGGCAGGGAGTCTGCCCAGACTCATCTTGCCCAGATGCCAGGTACGAACCAGAAGGTATGAATGAAAATGGTGAGAGCCCCACGTTCCTTGACTACTTAGAACAAAGCTGACACAGAGTCTATGTCTGATTTCTTTCTTTTTTTTCTTTAATGGTAAAAATGCTGAGATCAAAACAATTTTTGAGGTATGGACTCAAAAGCTTTGAAATGATAAGACCTGCCACTATATCTTGTTAAACAGAGAAGAATAAAGGCTGGAAAATATACACAAGTCAGCTACCCGGATGGCCTTAAGAATATAAACATCAGCCAGGTGAAGGGCCCTTCTTGGCAGCTTCCTGTTCATTCCGAATCTTGTCACCATAAAATTGAGTTATTTGTTTTCTAGTAGCTCTTCCATGACATCCTACTTTAACTACAATAGTTTATGAATATATAACCTTTAACCTTGGAACTACGGATGCATGTTCACCTACTTCAAGAACAGTGCATTTTCTCATTGTATTTCTGGAAGTGAAAATTGGATCTAAATTTGCTTCTCAATGGTATAATATTTGATCCACTGCTCTTACAATAATTTGGATCTTAAATGTCCCACGAAGGTCCATGTGTTGAAGGCTTGGTTGCCTGTCTGATGCTATTGGGAGGTGGAGGAACCTTTAGGAGCCTTTAGGAGGTGGCGATGTGGAAAGAAGTTAGGCTATCAGGGGCATAGCTTTGAATGGGATGTTGGGACCCCAGCTCCCTTTTCTTTCTCTTTTTGCTTCCTGGACACCATGAGGCAAATAGGCCTCCTCCCTATGCGCTCCTACCCTCATGTCCTGTGCTCCCACAGGCCCCAGGCAACAGGGCCACACAACCATAGTTTGAAATTTCTGAAACCATGAGCCCAAATCAACCTTTCTTCCCTATAAGCTGATTATTTCAAGTATCTTGTCATAGTGATGGAAATCTAACACAACTACACTTCCATCAATTCTGTTGTTGCTAAGTCTCCTTGTAAGTAAAAAAAAAAAAAAAAATTAGGATAACTATCAGAAAACACTATTAGAAAACCTAAATCAAAAAGTTTTATTCTTTCCAATAGTAGATTCTGGTTCTGATCCAGTAGGTCTGTGATTGGCATTTTTTTTTTTTAAAGTCCCCTCTTTAGGTGCTTCTGATGTGCACCAAAGTTTGGGAACCGAGCAGAAGGAATTCCTAACCAAGGCGTCTAAGGAACTGTTTCTGAAGGCCACCAAGAAAGTCACACATTTGCCCACAATCCCTACATATGTCAGTTTTTAAGAACACTTCTATTGCAACATAATTTCCATGTCACAAAATTCACGTAAAAGCATATAATCCAGGGGTTTTTGGTATGTTCATGGAGCTGTGCAATCATTGCATTATCTAATTATAATACATTTTCATCACCTCAGCATTGTGCTCATTAACAGTCACTTTCCACTCACTCCATCCTCCAGCCCCTGGCAACCACTAATCTACTGTCTGTTTCTATGGATTTGCCTATTCTAGGCATTTCGTATAAATAGAAGCATGCAGCACGTGGCCTTCTGCGTCTGTCTTAACTTTGCCTGATGTTTCCAAGGTTCAGCATGTTGTAGCAAATGTGGTTCCTTTTTTGTGGCTAAATTCCATTATGTGCATGTACCACGTTTTATTTATCCACCCATCAGTTGATGGACACCGTGCTTGTTCCTGGTCATAATGAAGACTGCAGCTCTGGAGGATATGCACTTCACACGTGTTTTTGTGTGGACACATGGTTTCAATTCTCTTGGGCATATGCTAGGAGTAGAATTGCTGGGTTATATTCCACACATTTCTTTATGCTCCACTTCCCTATCTGAACTTTTTGCTGCGAATCAGTGACTCTGGCCAATAGCCAAGAGGTATATTCTCACATTGTTTACCAGTAAGAAGTGTTTTCCAAAGTAACTCAGCTTCTTAGAAGAGAGAAAACTGCAAAATCTGTCTCCTTTGTCTTTTGACTTTCATAGATCTTCAACTTATTGAAGTTGACTCAGTAACTCATAAGTATTCACCACAAACTAGAGATTATTGGTCTTAAAAACTGGTGGAAATGAGGGGTGCGATCTATATTTAAGTATTACCTAACATTGCAAATTTAAATGCAGGCCCTGCAAGAAAGAGCAAATCCCACACTGAACAGCAAGCTGTCAAGTTCAACCACCTTCCACAAAGAGTCCACTAAAGAAAACCCATAAAGCCAAAATGAGGATCACACCCAAGTGTGCTGACATGCACGTATGCATGAACACACACACACACACACACACACACACACCACACAAAACCTAATTTCATCAATCCAAAGTGCCAAACACAAACATCTTTTTAGGCTCACATTTGCTCAACACAGATGGACAGAAGAAAACAGACTGGTGTTTTTGGGTGTAGAAGTTTCTCAGGGTAATTTTTATTAACAGGGAATTATCAGGGCTGTTCTATTTGGGGATTTAGAAAAGTATCCAATTATTTGCAACAAAGAAAAACTCAAGAAATGCTTTTTAAAAGTGTTCTTCTGGAAAACTCACCCAGAAACTCACATTAGTTCCTGGTGTAATAAAGTTAAATTGGAATCTACCCATTTAAAGAAAAATTAAAACAAGAAATCAAGAAAATTACTGACTCTTTGGCAAATGAGTCTAAAAGCTCAAAATCTGGTTTAGCCCATACCAAATTTCACTCGCAAACATAATAAAATCTTTATAGACAAAGATTCATCGTCAAAAGAGCTTAAAGACAATTGCCAGCTCCTTTGGGTTTCAGTTGATGCTCAAACAAGATGGGTGGGTGATCTCTTAAAACTGTTATTTCCAATGACTTTCCTTATCTACTAGTCCATGAACTCCCCTATCGTCATACCAAGATAAGTCACTGCCTCCATGCCCATCTTTCTGAATGCTGAGACAAAAAACAAAACAAAACAAAACCCCCAAACCAACCAACCAACCAACCAACCCACCCACCCACCCAGCCCAAAGACTGGGAATCCTGTCATAGGCTAGCTTACTTGCAGCCAGGGAACCTTCAGCAAACACCTCTATCACATGGAGAACAAAATGAGTGGGTTTATTTGTTTAGGCCAGAGATATCAAACTTTTTCCACCAAGGGCCAGACATAATTCTTTTTGACTGTATATGCTTCATGGTCTCTGCCGCAGTTGTGCAAGTCTGCCATCACAGTGCCAAGCAGCCATAGACAGACAGAGTTGCTTAGGGCCTCACTAAGTTGCTGAGGCTGGCTTTGAACTCACGATCCTCCTGCCTCAGCCTCCCAAGTGCTGGGATTACAGGTGTGCGCCACCGCGCCCGGCAGATTAATCTAAGCAACTAAGTGAGACCCTGTTTCCAAATAAAATACAAAATAGGGCTGGGGGTATGGCTCAGTAGTTGAGTGCCCCTGACTTCAATCCCTGGTACCACCCCCCGCAACACAAAAAAACCTGTTCTTTACAAAAGTGGGCCTTGAGTTGAATTTGGCCTGTGGGCTGTATTTTGTCAATCACTGTGTTAGATGATTTGGAAGGTGATCCCTAGGGTGGCTATGCTTAGGTCACAAGGGATCCACTGTCCTGGGATTTGCGCTCTTCACAAAGAGACCCAAGGGATCTTGTCTATCCCTTTCTCTAAGAAACCAGACCTCTATGAATCAGAAAGCAGGCTGTCACTAGGCACCAAATCTCCTGGCACCTTGACCTTGGACTTCTCAGGCTTCTGAACTGTGAGAGTAAAATTCTGTGGTTTGTAAGCCACCCCATCTGTGGTGTATTGTTAAAGCAGCCTGCCCAGACTAAACCCCGCAACGCTAAGTCTCTGGATGGAGTAGGCTGCAGGTAATAGCTCACTCTCCGTGAACCAAAACGGTCCCAAGTTAGCCAAAGAGTTGACTTTGGTGGAGAATGAAGCAATTGCCTAGACTCTGCAGGACAACCCATTTCCTGATACCAGAACCCCAGGAGTTCCTGGGGCTGAACTCAGCCACTCTGCAGGGTGAAACACCCAGGGGAGCCACCAGCTGTGGGGAAATAAGGGAGATGGGGACTTCCCAAAGTTACATGAATCAAGCTCTGATGGCTTTGGGGAGTGTATATGAAAGCAACAGCCTTATTACATTAACTTACCCACTGAAACTTCCTGTTAGCCATCTGGCTCGTTTCCTAGACACCATCTACTAAATAATCTGCGCTTTCCCCAGTGATTTCAATGATCACCCTACCATAAATCTGATCTGTACTTCAGTGTGTCTCTGCCTTCTCCTCTCTTGGCAATATTTTCTCCCTTGCTTTTCATGACACTGCTGTCCCTGGATTCTTCATATCTCTGATAATTCCTTTAAAGTCTCCCTTGGCCCCTCCCTTAAACCTTGTGCTATGGGGCTCTCTCCTGTAGGCCTGCTCTGGGTGATCTCAGCTGCTCTCTGCTAAAGAAAGACAAATGCTAGACCATCCCATGCAGTTGTGCAGGTTGGTCACTGCACAATGGTGATCAGCCCAAGGGGAAAAATAGGGGTAAAATCCATTCTGCCCTCTGCCTACCTGGCCATGCAGCCATAGGGCTCCCCCAAACTCCCACTCTGGCTCAGATGTCCCTTGAGTCACAGATCCATCCATCCAAAAATATGCTACTCACCTCCTCCTCAATGTCCCCCAAGGAAGCATATGCCCAAGATGGATTCCTTTTCTTTCCTCCAAACCTGCTCTCTGGCATCCCCTATGCATGGCTCACTCATGGCAAGAAACCAGCAGGAATCCAAGCTTTCCCTGTCCCTGACCTGCCACACACTACCTGATAGATTCCTCCTTCTCCTTTCTAGCTACTGCTGTAGACTGCTGCTTGACCTCAATATTTCTCTTCTCATTTAGGTTGTCGGAATCCATGCTTCCTGCTATTAGATCTTTCACTCTGCCACATAAGCAATCTTGTTGCAATATTCTCATCATGTTGCACCACTGCTTAGGAACATTCCATGGCTTCCCACTGCTCAGGGGATAAAGACCCTGCTCTTCAAAATGCCTCAAGGGGCCTTTTATAGGTCAGACCCCTAACTTTCTCTCACCTCTTTGTTCCTTACCAATGCCAAGTACATTCACCTGTCTCTCTCCTGCTGCCTTGCCCTCTGTGGGCTACAACATCAATTTAAGAGTGGCCAGGTCAAAGGGTCACTCCTCAAAGGCTTGTTTGATCCCCAGATAACACTGACTAGTCTCTCCCTTGAACTCCCAAGTTTCAGTACCAGTACCCACAATACTTTTATATATGTGTGTTTCTCTGGCCCTATTTCAATTCTAGTCTTCGGCTGGGTGCAATGTTGCACACCTGTAATCCCAGCAGCTCCGGAGGCTGAGGCAGGAGGATGACACGTTCAAGACCAACCTCAGCAACTTAGCAAGGTTCTAAGCAACTTAGTGAGACCCTGTCTCAAATTAAAAAATCAAAAGGGCTAGGGATGTGGCTTAGTGGTTAAGTATCCCTGGGCTCAATCCCAGGTACAAATAAATAAATAAATAAATAGAATAAAAGAAGAAAAAAAAAAAAGAAAAAGAAAAGATAAAAAAAGAGCTATAGTCTCTGAAAACAGTGATGATGTCTTGCATGACTGTGTGTGCCCAGAGCCTGGCACTGTGGCAGGCACTGTGACAGTCCCCATCCATGAAATCCTAAGTGGATGTGGAAATAAGAAGATTAGCCAGAGCAAGGGGATGCAGATGTAAATGAAGTTTTCAGATGGCTATATCTGTAGGTGGCATAAAAAGGGGACAGAACACCTATTATGCCCAAGGACCCTCTGGAAGAGAGAAGATTAGGGATTAAGTGAGGAAGACTAGGACAGGTGGCCCTCCCTCTCCGTGGGTTCTGCCTGGGTAGATTCTACCACTCTCGGAGGACTGAAAATGCTTGGCATTAAAACATTGGTATTGTACTGAACACAAGCTGACATTTTTTCTTGTCATTATTCCCTAAACAATACAATGTAACAACTATTTATATAGCGTTGACATTGTATTTGGTATGATGAGCAATCCGGAGATGATTGAAAGTATATAGGAAGGTGTGTGTAGGTTATATGCAAATATTATGTTACCTTATATAAGGAACTTGAGTATCTGTGAATTTTTTTATCCAGGAGTCAGAAGCAATCCCTGCAGACACCGAGGGATGACTATATCTGGAAGAAAGGTAGACACAGAGGAAGAGAGGAATGGCCTGCTGTGGCTTTAACAGTGGGCAGTGGGTCTGGTGTGATGACGGAACCCTGGTTTGGAGGTGGGGGACATCCTGCTTTAGCATGCAGGGCTGGCACGAGAGACACCAGAGTTGGGGCAGAAACTGGGGACAGGGCTGGCCCAGCAGTGAGGGCTGGACGCAGATGCCTCCAGGAGCCGGGAGGTGAGATGAACACAGCTATGAGAAGAACAGTAGGTACCCTTCCTCCAGGAAGCCTCCCCTGACCCAGTAGGCTCTCTCTGTGACAGAAGGTCACAGATCTCTTGAAGTAGCCTGGATTTCACAGTCCTTCACGGTTCTTCTCAGGATTGCATTTAAGTGGGTATTCATTTAAAATCTGCTTCCTCTATAGGAAGGCAGCAGTATGAGGGCAGGGATAATCTGCCTGGTACATATTCGAGGCTTAAAAAGCATGTGTTGAATGAACCATGGCTCAAGCAACGGTGAATTAAACAACTACATAATGAATAAAGCAGGCAGTATCTAGAATGTAGGACCAAGGAGCCAAGATCCCGCCTCAGCACAAAAAAGAAGGCAAGGAAGCTTCCCCGGCAGAGGGCGACCATCTGGGGCTGCCTGAGTCCTCAGAGCTGAGCTCCGGTCTTCCCCGCCACTGCTCGGCATCACCTGGGGAGGTCTGGCCTGGAGCGGAGGGAATCACCGGCTCCAGTGGGGAGTTTGGGCCCTTCGGCGCTATTTTACAGCTTCCTGGCAGAGAGTGACCACCTGCCACCGACTGAGCCTCCAGCGAGGAGCTCAGGCCTGCCTGGGCTCTCAAGCCCAGTGTCTGAGCACAGTTTTGTGCCCCCACCCCAACTTGCTCTAGTGCCCAGGTCCACACCCTGGCCAGGGGTCTAGCACCTTGCTGTATCTGATTGTCTATCAACACCAGGCTGCCTCTGCCCAGAAGCATTGATCCTTTCCAACCTGGAGGAAGAGGGACAGCAGCTTTCTTGGGTCACCACTTGATCAAGCACTCTCAAACATCAGGTGAGTTACTGGAAATCTGCAGGGACACTTTAAGTCTTCACAGGGAAATAGCAATCCCTCTGATCTGCACTACTAGAGGGGAAGATACATGAGCAACATGAGAAAACACGGGAAGAAAGTGTCCCAAACAAACCTAGATGATATATCAAGAGAACCCAAAGACAGCATGGTAGAAGGAATGACAGAAAGGGAGTTCAGAATGTTCATAATTAAAATCATCCAAGAAGAGAATGATGTGATGGGAGAGCAGATTCACGCTATGAATAATCAGCTAATAGAGCAATTGCAGGAAGCAAAAAATCATTTCAATAAAGAGATAGAAGTTCTGAGAAAAAAACAGAAGTCCTTGAAGGAAACAAGGAAATGAAGGAAACAATAAACCAAGTTAAAAACTCAATAGAAAGCATAATTAACAGAATAGATCACTTGGAAGACAGAACCTCAGACAATGAAGACAAAATATTTAATCTTGAAAACAAAGTCGAACAAACAGAGAAGATGGTTAGGAATCATGAACGGAATCTCCAAGAAATATGGGACATCATGAAAAGACCAAATTTAAGAGTTATTGGGATTGAGGAAGGCACAGAGATACAAACCAAGGGTATGAATAATCTGTTCAATGAAATAATATCAGAAAATTTCCCAAATATGATGAATGAGATGGAAAATCAATTATAAGAGACTTACAGGACACCAAACGCACAGAATTAAAACAGATCCACACCAAGGTACATTATAATGAAAATACCTAACATACAAAACAAAGATAGAATTTTAAAGGCTGCGAGCGAAAAGCATCAGATTACCTACAGGGGGAAACCAATACGGATATCAGCAGATTTCTCAGCCCAGACCCTAAAAGCAAGAAGGGCCTGGAACAACATATTTCAAGCTCTGAAAGAAAATGGATGCCAACCAAGAATCTTATACCCAGCAAAACTTACCTTCAGATTTGATGACGAAATAAAATCCTTCCATGATAAACAAAAGCTTAAAGAATTCACAAAGAGAAAGCCTGCCCTACAGAACATTCTCAACAAAATATTCGAAGCGGAAGAAATGAAAAATAACAATCTCAGTCAACATGGGGAGGAATTACCCTAAGGAAAGAGTCAATCAAAGGAGAAACAAAGTTAAGCTGAAAACCCCAAAAAAGCTAAAATGGCAGGAAATACAGGTCATATCTCAATAATAACCCTGAATGTAAATGGCCTAAACTCATCAATCAGAAGACATAGACTGGCAGATTGGATTAAAAAGAAAGACCCAACAATATCCTGCCTTCAAGAGACTCATCTCATAGAAAAACATGCCCACAGACTAAAGGTGAAAGGTTGGGAAAAAACATACCATGCACATGGACTGAGTAAAAAAGCAGGAGTTTCCATCCTCATTTCAGATAAAGCAGACTTCAAGCCAAAGATAGTCAGAAGGGATAAAGAAGGACATTTCATACTGCTTAAGGGAAGCATAAATCAGAAAGACATAACCATCATGGTGCATCTATGTATGTCAATCAGATCCTTCTCAACTTCAGGAGCCAAATAGACCAAAACACAATAATACTGGGGGAATTTAACACTCCTTTCTCACCGTTGGACAGATCTTCCAAGCAAAAAATTGAACAAAGAAACCATAGGACTCAATGACACAATCGCTAATTTGGATTTAACAGACATATATAGAATATTCCATCCATCAAAAAGCAAATACACTTTCTTCTCAGCCGCTCATGGTTCCTTCTCTAAAATAGACCATATGTTATGCCACAAAGCTACTCTTAGCAAATACAAAAACATAGAGATACTACCTTGTATAATATCAGGTCATAATGGAATGAAATTAGATACCAATGATAAAGTTAAAAACAGAAACTACTCCAAGACCTGGAGATTAAATAATATGCTATTGAATGATGCATGGATAACAGAAGACATTAGGGGGGAAATTAAAAGATTCTTAGAGGTCAACGAGAACAAAGATACAACATATCAAAATCTCTGGGACACTATGAAAGCAGTGCTAAGAGGAAAATTCATTGCTTGGAGTGCATTTAATAAAAGAATGAAAAGTCAACAAAACAATGATCTCACACTACAGCTCAAAGCCCTAGAAAAAGAGGAACAGATCATCACGAAAAGTAGCAGAAAACAGGAAATAATCAAAATCAGAGCTGAAATCAATGAAATTGAAACAAAAGAAACAATTCAAAAAATTGACAAAACAAAAAGTTGGTTCTTTGAAAAAATAAACAAAATTGATAAACCCTTAGCCACGCTAATGAAGAGAAGGAGAGAGAAACTCCAAATTACTAAAATTCGTGATGGAAATGGAAATATTACAACAGACACAATTGAAATACAAAACATAATAAGAACCTACTTTGAAAATTTATACTCCAACAAAGTAGAAAACCTGGAAGACATCAACAGGTTCCTAGAGGCATATGAGCCACCCAAACTGAATCTGGAGGACATGCACAACTTAAATAGATCAATTTCAAGCAATGAAATAGAAGAAGTCATCAAAAGCCTACCAACAAAGAGAAGTCCAGGACCGGATGGATTCACAGCCACGTTCTACAAGACCTTCAAAGAAGAGCTCATTCCAATACTCCTCAAAGTATTTCATGAAATAGAGGAGGAAGGAACCCTTCCAAACTCATTCTATGAAGCTAATATCACCCTGATACCAAAACCAGAGAAGGACACATTGAGGAAAGAATATTTCAGACCCATATCTCTAATGAACATAGATGCAAAAATTCTTAACAAAATTTTAGTGAATCACATGCAAAAGCATATTAAAAAGATAGTGCACCATGATCAAGTGGGTTTCATCCCAGGGATGCAAGGTTGGTTCAACATCCAGAAATCAATAAATGTAATTCACCACATCAACAGACTTAAAGTCAAGAACCACATGATTATTTCAATAGATGCAGAGAAAGCATTTGATAAAATACAGCACCCCTTCATGCTCAAAACACTAGAAAAAATAGGGATAGTGGGGACATTCCTTAACATTGTAAAGGCTATCTATTGAAGCCCACAGCTAACATCATTCTAAATGGAGAAAAATTGAAAGCATTCCCCCTGAGTACTGGAACAAGGCAGGGATGCCTTCTTTCGCCACTACTATTCAACATTGTTCTTGAATCTCTAGCCAGAGCAATTAGACAGACCAAAGAAATTAGAGGAATACAAATAGGAAAAGAAGAGCTCAAACTATCCCTATTTGCTGATGACATGATTCTCTATTTAGAAGACCCTAAGAATTCCACCAGAAAACTTCTGGAACTCATAAATGAATTCAGTAAAGTAGCAGGATATAAAATTAATGCTCATAAATCTAATGCATTTTTATTCATAAGTGATGCATCCTCTGAGAGAGAAATTAGGAAAACTACCACATTCACAATAGCCTCAAATAAAATAAAATACTTGGGAATTGATCTAACAAAAGAAGTGAAAGACCTCTACAATGAGAACTACAGAACACTAAAGAAAGAAGTTGAAGAGAATCTGAGAAGATGGAAAGATCTCCGATGTTCTTGGATAGGCAGAATTAATATTGTCAAAATGGCCATACTTCCAAAAGTGCTATACAAATTCAATGCAATTCCAATTAAAATCCCAATGACAGACCTCACAGAAATAGAGCAAGCAATCATGAAATTCATTTGGAGGAATAAGAGACCCAGAATAGCTAAAGCAATCCTTAGCAAGAAGAGCGAAGCAGGGGGTATCACAATACCAGACCTTCAACTATACCACAGAGCAATAGTAACAAAAACAGCATGGTATTGGTACCAAAATAGACAGGTAGATCAATGGTACAGAATAGAGGACACAGAGACAAACCCACATAAATACAGGTATCTCATACTTGACAAAGGAGTCAAAAACATACAATGGAGAAAAGACAGCCTCTTCAATAAATGGTGCTGGGAAAATTGGAAATCCATATGCAGCAAAATGAAACTAAACCCATATCTCTCACCCTGTACAAAACTAAACTGAAAGTGGATCAAGGACCTAGAAATTAGACCAGAGACCCTGCACATAATAGAAGAGAAAATAGGTCCAAATCTTCATCATGTTTTCCTAGGACCAGATTTCCTTAACATGACTTCCAAAGTGCAAGAAATAAAAGCAGGAATCAATGATTGGGATAGAGTCAAACTAAAAAGCTTTTTCTCAGCAAAGGAAACAATCAGCAATGTGAAGAGAGAGCCTTCAGAGTGGGAGAAAATCTTTGCCACACACACTTCAGATAGAGGACTAATCTCCAGAATCTACAAAGTACTCAAAAATCTTTACACCAAGAACACTAATAACCCAATAAATAAATGGGCCAAGGAAATGACCAGACACTTTACAGAGGAAGATCTACAAGGAATCAACAAATTTATGAAAAATGCTCAACATCCCTCATTATAAGAGAAATGCAAATCAAAACCACCTTAAGATTTCATCTCACCCCAATTAGAATGTCTTTTATTAAGAATACAGGCAACAACAGGTGTTGGCGAGGATGTGGGGAAAAGGGTACACTCATACATTGCTGGTGGGAATGCAAGTTGGTGCAGCCACTTTGGAAAGCAGTGTGGAGATTCCTTAGAAAGCTTGGAATGGATCCACCATTTGACCCAGCTATCCCACTCCTTGGCCTATACCCAAAGGACTTAAAATCAGATTACTACAGTGATGCAGCCACATCAATGTTCATAGCTGCTCAATTCACAATAGCTAGATTGTGGAACCAACCTAGATGCCCTTCAATAGATGAATGGAAAAAGAAACTGTGATATATATACACAATGGAATATTATTCAGCCATAAAGAAGAACAAAATAATGGCATTTGTAGGTAAATGGATGATGTTGGAGACTGTTATGCTAAGTGAGATCAGCCAATCCCCAAAATCCAAAGGCCGAATGGTCTCTCTGATAAATGAATGATGATGCATAAGGAGGGGGGTAAGGGTGGCAAGAATGGAGGAATGATAGATAGCATAGAGGGAAGGGAGGGGTGGGGTCGGGTTGGGGGGTAAGACTAATAACAGTATGTGTGACAGACATCATTGCCCTGTGTACATGCATGAACGCACAGATGGTGTGACTCTACTTTGTGTACAACCAGAGAAACAATAGCTGTACTCCATTTGTGTTCAATGAATCAATAAAAAAAAAAAACAGAAGTACACTTACTTCATTATTTAAAAAAAAAACAAAAACAGAACAACAGAGCAAAGAAGTCCTTTGGAGCAGAGTAGAGACAGATTACCATGGACAAAAGACAATTGGACACGTATCTGCTTTTTCTCAGCAGCAATGGCACCCAGAAGACAGAGGAAAAAAACTCTGAAATGATGAGACTGTATAGGAGAAGGAAGAAAAAAATAAATAGACAATCAGCCGGTTTGTTGCCAACTGATTCTCGCTAAAGGTGCTTCTAGAAGGATGTAGTTTGAGAAGGAAAATTATCCTATAGGTCTGTGATGCTTCATTGTAATGGCAAAAATATATTGAAGATTTCGGTAAACTTGAACAACACAGTGAAACAAAATAATTGTGTATAATTTGTGAAGTTTAAAAGAAAATGAAAAAACCAGCCTCTACTAATTAAGGCAATCTACCATTTCTGTACGGTAAGGAAGGAAAGTGAAGGCACTTTAACTGGGTGCTGGGGTCATGGCTCAGTGGTAGAGTGATTGCCTAGCACGTGTGAGGCACTGGGTTCAATTCTCATGCACAACATATAAAATAAAATTAAAAAAAAAAAAAAAGAAGAAGGTAAGGAAGGCTAAGGAGGGCCCAACAGATAACCCAGAACACCACGTGGGCCAACCCGTGCAGCCCTGCTGTCGTAAGGCCCATGAACTTGGGAATTAAAATCATCATTTTGTGTATGTGTGTGGCATTGGGGATTGAGCCCAAGGGCACTCTACCAGTGAACTACATCCCCAACCCCTTTTTATTTATTTTTTTATTTTGAGACAGGGTCCAAGGCTGGCCTGGAATTTATGATCCTCCTGCCTCAGTCTCCCCAGTAGCCTGGATTACAGGCATGCACCACTGTGCCCACCTCTTCTGCATTTTTAAATGGTTGAAGAAGAATCAAAAGAATGACATTTCAAACACATAGAAGTTATTTGAAATTCACACATTTTGGTATATATAAATAAAGTTCTATTGGCACAGAGTTATACTCATTCATTTACATACCACTTGTGGGGTTTTATGGTAGAGCTGAGTGGCCATGACAGAGACATAAACCTGAAATATTTATTACCTGGTCCTTTGGAGAGAAGGTCTGTGGACCCCTGAGCTGGAGCATGCCTGGGGTCACTGTACCCCAAGACATGCAAGAAAGTTCTGCCCTAGTGGCATATAGTAAAGTCTGAATCCTGGAAAAAAGCCGCCAGACACCAGCTACTGATGGGGCGACTGAAATATCCATTGGTAAATACAGTGCTATTGATTAACGGTAGCACCCTCATGCCATCAACTATTTCCTATTACACATCCCTTAAACAGAACGAATCAGGATGAAATGTACAAAGTACAGAAAGATGTTCACAATACATTTTGAAACTAATTTAATGCTGGACGCAGGGGAAACCCCAGCGGTTCAAGAGGCTGAGGCAGGAGGATTGAGTTCAAAGCCTCAGCAACTTAGTGAGGCCCTAAGCAACTCAGTGAGACCCTGCCTCTAAATAAAATACAAAAAAGGGGTAGGGATGTGGCTCAGTGCCCCTGGGTTCAATTCTCAGTACCCCCTCAATAAATAAATAAATAAATAAGGTAATTTAAAGGACAGCATGGATAGTACTTTTCAATTTATTCTTTTAAATATTTTTACTGAATCATTTATTTTAGAGTTTAAAATAAGATTACCAAATTGAATTCCAGATCATTTCTTGTTAATTATAGGATGCAAAAGTACACACACCAAACACACATCTTCTATGTGACTATTTTACAACTTGATGGAAGAAATAAAAATTTAAGTTTCGGCGATCCCTGGCACCCCGCTTTTAGGTGTAAGGGTGATCGTTGCTGGCCAGCTAAAATAAAGGCTTCATTTGGCTTTAAAAAAAAAATCTAAGTTTCTTTGATAACTGTTGAAACTTAAGCAACTTTTATGATGATTTCTGATATTTATATTCTTTTTTATTGAATTTTTTTATTTTTACAGACTGCATTTTGATTCATTGCACACGAATGGGGTACAACTTTTCATTTCTATGATTGTGCATGATGTAGATTTGTACCATTCATGGAATCATATATGTACAGAGAATAAACATACATATGCTTATAAGGTGAGAGAATACAAATATCTGAAAGCAGACAAGTGATAAAAAGCTCTAGGGAATGGGACCAGGGATTTTTACTGTGAATTTGAATTCCATTTGTACTCATTAAATTTTTTTACCCTAAGAATATACTATTCTCTAATTTTAAAAAAAGATAAAGAAAGAGGTTGATTTGACAAAGCCACTTTCTCCCCATGCCCGTTAGCAATGGAGTGGCTAATTTGGGACGACTCATCCAAATTCTCGATGATCACAAGATCGTATGGTCCAAATTCTGCATCTCACAGGGGAAACTGCTTACGAACAGAGTCCCCTGAAACTTCAAGTCTCAGATAGTAGGTCGAACTACTTGTGTGTTTTGAGGAAGCAGGAGATTAAAAGACGGTTAGCAATAGTCTTACTTCCCTTTTCCTAGAAACTCTGGTTACCTCTTCATTTAGAACACCGCAGCTGAGCTTGCAGAAGGTCAGGTTGCCAGGGGATACAAATAAACCAGCTGCCCAGAGTGGCAGCTGTCTGTTTCATTGTGTCTCCCTTTGAACAGCAGCTGGCTCTGCGGCCACCTCCTCCCGTGAAGGCTCACAACTGTAAGCCATATTAACGGTCCCCCTCCCCAGGGGCAAGAGGTGGCTATGAAGTTAGGCACAGATGGCAGAAGTGAGGAGCCATGCCGGAGCCACGCCGGAGCCAACAGGGGGATTTGGGTAGAATTTCGTGTTCCACCTTGGCCCACGTATCTATGACTCCTTCCATACTTAACTTTCCTTGGGCTGATTCTCCTGGTTCTCTCACGGTCAAGTCCTTGGAGAGTCATGCAGGCTGAGACACTGGGCTCTTAGCTGGTTTGCCCTGCCCTGCCCTCTACCCACAACTTGAATGGTGCCTGACAGAAGCTGCCACATGGCATGCCCTTTGACAAATCTCCCCCAGCCTACATCCAGGAATCCTGGAGTCATTTGGAGGGTCCAGGAAGTCCATGATACTTAGGGATGTGGGGGGGCAGACCTACTCAGCTCAGAAATGCACACGGAACCTGTGCTATGTAATGGGACAAATAATCCACACCTAGCCCCAGAAAAGACATTACAGTAAAATCTGGGAAAACGCACATTTGCAGTCCCTGCTTTGGAGCGTCAGTATCATGAGAACATTCAAAGTTCCAAGAAAACAGGCCGTAGCTTAAACTCATTTAGCTTGATCTAAATCAGCTTTGAGATTCCTTTGGCAAACTTTTGAGATGTCATTTGGAAACACGGCCTCGGATCCTGAGGCAGGATTCCACGAAGATGCCCAGGGTAGATGTGAGGTTCTAGGGATGAGCTGGACCTCCAAAGGCAGCCTTCCCCTGGAAGATTCTCTTGGAGCTGCAGCCCCAGGCTTGGACCCCCAGCACCTGCACCATGGGATAAGCAGGATCTACTGTAGCCCCAGAGCACAGATTTTTGAAAGAAAATGCCTAAAAACCAGGGGTCAGGGGTGGGATGGAACAAAAGGAGGAGACAATCGCCCTTCCAGGAAAGACACCCGGGCTAGTGCAGCCTGCTGCCCAAGCAGGACTCACCATTGGTGGTCGTGTTGACATAGTAACGCCGGCCCTGAGGAGACAAGTAGCTCTGCCAGCCAGGTGGAAGGACGACCGTCTGGCTTTCCTCTCCCGGCGGAGGGGGGACCATTCCAGGCTTCTGTTGAAGAGCAAACAAAAGGTCACTCGAGTTTGGCATTTTTGCAACTTGTTTTTAAACTAGAAAGTCAGAGGCTGAAGAAGTTACCCTAGAATTGCTCAATGTTGGGAACAGCATGGCCCATGGGCCTCCCTGTGGGGAGGTCAGGCGACACAGGTGTGAACTCAGGGGCTGCATGAGCATGCGGCATGAGGAGCACTGGTTCCTGCTAGGACCCTTTGCTGAAGGGACCACTCCCCGGGAGCATAGGGGGAAATGCCAGTTAGCTAGCAGAGCTGGGCTTTCTCCTCCTGGGACCCCTACAAAGTCAACCACAGTGGTGGTGGGGCTACTGAGCTTGCCAGGGGCCCCTGTCACTCTGTGTGCTCCCGCTGTGGAGTCTGAAGCCTAGAATCAACAGGACCACTGAGCACAGCAGCACACGAAGCCCCAGGCCTGCCGTGCAAACCTCGCAGGAGTAATTAATGCAAGTCGAGGTGAGTGAGATGCAAAATATTCCATAATAACACTGGGAGCCCAGGAAGAGCTGGATCCAGAAAGTCCAACTCTGGGGGATTTTTTCTCACCAACTGTCCAAATCACTCTGGCAAAGAGAATTGAGATTCTAAGACAAAACAGACACTGTCTTTACACTGGCTGTAGTTATATACATTTGATTCTTTTAACCATGCAAGGTATTACTCTTCTTAAAAAAACAATCAGAGAAAAATAGATATGTCGGGAAACTAGATGTAAAGTAGACACACACTAAAAGGCGCCTGTGATTGCTTGGTGGTGGGACATGGGCGGTTTTTATTCTCTTCTTCCTATTTATCTGTTCCATCTAAATTTTCTCCAATAAGCCCTCTTAGATAAAGAATATTTTAAAATAGGGACGGAAGGGCCAAATGAGCCTACACAATTGCTGGGCTGTTTGAAGAAAGCAAACTGATAAAAGTCAGAATTCTAACCATAGGAGAATGGCAGTGGGTTTCTCAGCAAAGTTGGAGCCTGTCCAGAAACATTAAAGGCCATCAGCTCCCCCAAGTCCCCTGCATCCCTCAGCAGTGACCACAGGGGTGGTTTCTTTTGGTCACTGAAGACTGGTACTTCGGAAAACAGGATAATAAATTGAAAGGGAACTGCGGGAAGAGGCACCGGCAGGCTGCTCTCCGCTTTGTGAACACAGTGACACCGTGTGTCTCTGCTTCCTGTGGTGGCCTGTGTGCCATCAGGGGGGATGAGCAAATCCCAGCTCCTCCTGGGATTGCCAGTAAACACCGCCTGCCTCTGGCCCTGGTGTATGTTTCATTCTGAATTTTCACAACTTAATTAAAAGCTGTCCCCTATGCCCTGGATGCTTCGGTCTTCTACACCTGCTCCTGCTAACACGCAAAGCCGCTTTGATTCCTTGTAGAAGATCGTTTTCTAAACAAAATTTTCTAAACAAGCAACAGTGAGGTGCACAGCTGCCAGGCCCAGAGCAGCTCGGCCTCCCGCCAGGCTGTCCGCGCACCAACATAGCACGTCCATTAAGCACAGGCTCACACCTGACAGGGTCACCTGGGCTTCCACAAGCTGTTCCAGCCTCTCCCGAATTGGAAGATGGCCAGAGTACATGCAAGACAAATTTCCTAATGAAAGTCGAGAGAGAGAGAGAAAGAGAGAGAGAGAGAGAATTATCCCCATATAGTAGTTGCACGTGTTGGCTAGGGCAGATGGGAGTAGTCATAGGAGGGCCAGGGGTCTTAAGAATGAGGTTTAAGCCGGGTACAGTGGTGCACACCTGTAATCCCAGTAGCTCAGGAGGCTGAGGCGGGAGGATGGAATTCAAAGCCAGCCTCAGCAACTTAGTGAGACCCTGTCTCAAAATAAAACATAAACAGGGTTGGGGATGTGGCTCAGTGGTTGTGTCCCTGGTTCAATCCCTGGTACCAAAACAAAACAAACAAACAAAAAAATGAGGGTTTGACTAAAGAGAGAACTATTCTAGAACCAAAGGGCTAAGATGCCAGGTCCCCTTTCATCCCTTTCATTGAGTCTAGAATTCAAGAACACCCAAGAGGGGACAGCAGCATTGGTGGTGCTATGAATAACACGAGTCTGAAATGGGAAGTTGTTCGAGGGTGTTGAGTCAGGTGCAGAAACTCACACGGCCAGCAAGGGGCTGCAGAGGGAGGGGCCCAGAGGCACCGTGAAAACTGCCTTCCAGCCCCAGGCTCAGAATGTCTCAACGCCAGCCCTCTACCTACGACCTTGGGCAACCACATGACCTCGGGCCAGTGACAGCCAGAAATGAAAGATGGCCAACATCAGCCCAGCTGTGGAAGATGCAGGGGAGATCAACAGTAATACACCTGGCACCTGGGAGAGGCTCTGCCACCAGGAGTGCTTAGTACATGGCATTCCCATTGGAAAGGGGGTCCGAGTGGGATGGAGCTTCCCCCAGGCTCCACCTTCTGTGATGTGAAGCTCCGGAGAGGAGAGTGCACAGCCCTCCACTCCAATGTCCCCTTTACATCGGAAATGTCACCATCAACAGTCACTTCTCTGAGGTTTCTGTTTCCAAGACAACCCCAGAAACAGCTGCAGGGAAGGGCAACACATTAGGTGCAGACTAACGTGTGCTGCTGAGAAGGCTGGGCAGTGAGGAGACAGTGCCTTCCATGGGATGGAAAGCAGGTGGACTGAACACTCTGCCCCTCAGTGACCCACCTATGAAAGAACAGAAGGACCCTGTTCCTCCTTCACAGCTGCATGCAATTCTTCTCTTTAGAACGACTCTGAGTAATTTATTTACATAACCCTGTGATGTCAGAAGAAACCCCAGTTGACATGCAAGGACATGGATGACCAAGGAGGCCAGTAACTACCCCTGAGTCTTCCCTACCTAGGAAATGCAGGAGCCTCCGGAAAGGTACCCCTGATACCAAGCCAGAAAATACTAGCAGGTGCTGAAAGTGGGCAGGAGAAGGGCAAGCAGGCCAACAGCTTACTTCCTAATCTGACCAATGCGGTGAAGGTGGCGTCTGCCCTCCAGCCACATGGCCATGGGTCCCCTCTCAGCCTGCCTCTGACCACCCTACCTCCCTCTGCTGAGGCAGCCACAGGCCCTGGTCTCCTCCTTTCTTGGAAAGAAGTTCCTCTTATTGACTAGCCTCAAACAAACCAGGAGTCAAAAGATGTGGAGACAACTGGGTATATATCCCCCAAGCTGAAAACAAGCGTCAAACAAAAAAATCAGACGTGCATGTTCATGATAACTTCTCCATAATGGCATCCAAGTGGAAGCAACTCAAATTCCCCTCCAGTGGATGGAGGGAGAAGTGAGATTTGATGCACCCACATGGCAGAACAGCATTCAGAAATAAAAAGAAACTGAGTGCTGGCCCATGCTAGGACTTGGAGGCTGCTTGAAGACCTCATGCCAATGAAAGAAGTCAGACAGAAGGGCCACGTACGAAACAGGTCCATTTACACGAAATGTCCACAGTGAGCAAAGCCACAAAGGCAGACATGGTTTGTGGTTGCCGAGGGCTTTGGGCAGGGAGAATGGGTACCAGGTTTTCCCACTGGGGTGATGAAGATGTTCTGTACTAGACAGTGATCTGGATTGCCTAATATCATAAAGGAAGCAAAGTCATGGATGGGTCACTTTAGGTACATTTTATCACAATAAAAATGATATGGTAAAGATAGAAATTATATCCACCTACAAGCCCTCACTTAAGAGGCCAAAAGCACCAACATTACCTCACTCTTCATGGCCATGGAGGGGCAGGGGCAGTTGGCCTCCCGGGAGAGCTGCCCACCAGTCATCAGAAGGATACAGGGTGGATAAACACCTAATAATTAAGGTCTCTCCCAAAAGACTTCTTCTAATTAATTTCCTTCCAAGTTAAATCCTTCCCTTCCCTTCCTCAGTCCTGTGGCTTCTCTCCTTCAATTCTGTCGGTTCTTTCCCAAGGGAATAGGAACAGGAGGTGGGGGCGACACAGTGAGGGGTAAGGGGCCCTACCTAGCAGGGAGAAGATTAGAGGTAGCAAGGGTGGGGTGGGAGAAAATGAAGGCAGTTTCCCCCAACTCAGAAATTCTTACTCGAACACATAGATAACTTTTGGGAATAATAAAAGCCTGTCTTTTCCTCTGGGAGAAGCCATCCTAGACCCAAGTGCAATCTGGGTTTTAGTCCTTTCCATCCGACCCTTGTTCATTCAGTCAATAACCTGCTCAACCGTATATGAAAGATATTCTCTAAGAATACAAGAAAACACACCAATCTGCTGTACCCCCAAATGGGTGCAAGGGTCTTTCATCCTGTAGCATGTGTCAGCACATCACTTTTTAAACATCTGAATGTTATTCCATCGTATGGATACACATACCACATTTTGTTTATCCACTGATGGACATTTTGGGTTCTTTTCACTTGGGTGCCATTATGAATAATGTTTGCTATGAAGATCTTGTTCATGTTTTTGTACTTCACCCTATTTCATATGTAATATTGCAAGGCTTCTAGACCACCTCAACACTCTAGTCTGGTAGGTTCTCCAGAAAGATCTGAGATGAGAATCCAATTGCACACATTGGAGATGACTGTCATCAGTCACCAAATGTCTATAGTGCACCAGGGACTGGGCCTGGTTCTTCACACAATTCCCTTATCTTCACTACTAGCCTGTCTCATAGATGGCATTTATTCCCATTTTAAATCAGAGGGTTTCATAACTTGCCCAGTGATGCACAGCTAACTGAATGGTAAAACCAAACTACTTTAAAATGTTAGCTTTGGGCTGAGGGTAGAGAACATGCTTAGCATCCAAGGGGCCATGAGATCTATCCCTAGCATCAAACAAACAAAATAAAACAAAATAATAGCTTCATTCTAGAGACTTCTATCCAGTTCCCTAATGCCAGGCTACCCTGGGCTCAACTCTACCTGGGGGACCATAACCAACTTTGCCTGGATGACCCCAGACCCAGTTCCCACCCAAGGAGGATTACAGCTTAGACCTGATTCCCTTGCCTGTCTCACAGTCTCCAAATGAGCATATGCCTTCCCCAGGAGATGTGCAAAAACACCCCCCCCCCACAAGCCGTCACGTTCCCAAGCTGTAGGCTGACTTCCTGGTCTTCTATTTAAAACAACACAACCAAAAAAAAAAAAAAAATGTTCATCTTAATGGTGGCTACTGATTCCCCCTGGGAAAAAAGTCAAGCAGAGAAGAAAGGGCAGCCACCTAGAGATTAAAAACAAAAGCCCCGCTGCGGGTGTCCCTCAGTGGCAGAGCACTTGCCTAGCATGCATAAGGCCCTGGGTTCGATCGCCAGCACTGCAAAAACAGAAACAAAATTTTTAAAATGCCATTACAGCAGTTTTTCTCAAAATGTGGTCACCCTGGGACAACCCATTCAGCACCTCAGATGCGGGTTAACGCGCATGTTCCTGGGCCCTGATTCCAACACTAAATCAAACTGGGGCCTGGGAGTCTGCATTTTTAGCACATATCCTGGCTGAGCCCTATATTCACTACTCTGGAGCTACTCAGGTTAGTGGGAGAAACTGAGAGAAAGCATCACTTCTGAAATGGAAACTGGGAGGGACCATAAAATTTCATTAAACACAATTTGTTAAAACACAGTGTTGTACTGCATGATTACTTATTAAAGAGAAAGATCCTATCCTCTAACCTCAAACTCTTCAAACAAATGGTTTTAAGAAAGACTCAAGGTTGGGTCTGCAGCTCCAGGCTGTACCAACCCCTACACTTAGCTCCCCATAGCCTCCGCCACTCTTCAAGTTCAAGTTCATCCCGGGACGCCACCTCCACCTGCGAGATGCTTCTGGGAGCACCTGCCTCTTACCTTCTGAAGCAGCGAGCAAATGCTACTTGCAGGCGTTCGCGGGTGGTCGTCAGGCGCTTGATTTAGCAGCCAGATCAGAGAGATTTAAGGTCCCCTATTCTGTGTCTTCTTACACCCCAAACCCAGCAGCAATAGGAGCGCTAAGAAAGGCATATCCACAAGAATCCACACCCCTCTCCCCCCACACCCAGATCTATATATAACATCTCTGAAGTTGTCAGCCTAACGAGCCACTTTCTGGCAGACCCGTTGCCATGACAATGACTGCTAATGAGCTGGGTGCTGTGATTGGCACTGCTTGAAGGCTCCTCCACAAAGGACTCTGCAGCACTTTCTCCCTTCCCCAACCATGCATCCAGCTGGACGTCCAGAAGTAGCCAGGGCATGCCTGGGTGTGCCTGGGAGGCCTCAGTCCCTGGAAACTGGTTCATTAATAGTTCACCCTGAGAAGTGGGAGGAGAGTCCAGGAGTGGCCTCTACTGCCAGTTATGTACTGAGCAGAAGGTTCGACCAATTACTGATGAGGACTGCAAGTGTCCACCAGGAAAGACAAAGACCAGCTAGGCTGCAGACCGTGATTCACTTCACCATCACGCCTTTTCTGCTGGACACCTGTTTAGGGTGGGCAGACTCCTACACAGAGCTGGGAACAGCTACCCATTGCGGGCCCCACCTCCCACCATGACATTACCAGCTTCACGGTCGGTGTCTACAAGAATGCCAGGCACCTCTCCTTTGTCTCACAGGTGAAAGTGCTCCCTGCAGCTCCGGCAGCCTTCCTATCCATTCAGAAATAGCAATTCACAGACAATAGCTAGGGAGGAAGCAAGCAACCCGGCAATGGCACAGTGCATTCTGGGGAGTGTGGTCTTCACAAGCAGTTCCATAGGAGACAGGCTGGACCTTGGTGATGTCTTCATGCTCTCCTGGAAGCCAAAGATAGAGACTTGGCCAGGGGAGGAAGGGGGACCACATCCCTCTTTTTCATCGTTTAGTCTTAGCACAGTGCCCAGAGCATTCAGGGAATGAATGAGTGAATGAATGAATGAAGGCTGGGAACTGCGGTAGGAACTGAGTTTCAAACTCATCTGAGCAGGCTGTTTCATGAACCAGGTAGAGGATGGCAACCCAAACCATGTGTATGTTCCACCTGTGAACAGATCCCAGCTCTTGACATGTCTGACTGAATGGACTTTGAGTGAAGGCAGGTGAGAGGAAAAGGCACTACAAGACAACAAGACGTTTCTTCACCTGCTGGAAACAGTCAGGAGACAGCATCCAGAAGCCTCAAGCAAGGCAAGGATATCTCAGCACAGATTTCTCATATAGCATCTAGGAGAAATATGCAGGAAACTAGACTATTTAGGAACCCCAATAGAAGGAAGGGAGAGATATGGCGTGCAAGACTAAAAGAGCTGGAGGAGAAAGCAAGCAAAGACAAAAAAAAAAAAAAAAAAAAAAAGCAAGTTGGTTTGAAAAAGAAAACAAAATTAAGAAAAAAGAAACAATAAAAACCCAAATTTGAGAGATTGTAACAAAAAGAAAATGCACACTGGTTGCAATAAAAACTAGAATTAGTATTGCAAAAACCAAAAAGTGAGTATGCATCAAAGCAAGTGGAGAATTATTTCCCCAGAATGGTAAGAAAAAGAAAAGAAAAGAAAAAAAAAAAAGATTAAATTAAACAGGAGGACAGAACGGCAAGCCAAGAGATAGACCCTGGGTATTCCTGAAGAGGAGACCAGAACAAAGGCTCTTAACAGAAAGGAACTGTAAACAAAGGTTGATAGGGAAAAACTTCCCAAGCTGTGCCCCATGGTAGATCCTCCACTGTTGGAGGCAAAATGATTTTTAAAAGACCAACATGAAGACACATGCTAACAAAGCAGAGACAAGGACAAATTACTACAACCATGTCAAAGAGAAGACATAAAATAAATAAATGAAAGAGCATGAGACTAGTCTCAGACTTCTCTGTAGCCATATCTCAAAAGACACTTCCCATGCAGTATGGGACCAGATCTTTACAGGTAGCCAAGCTGCCCTCTGGGAATGAGGGAAGGTGAGAGAAATACATTCTCCTACAGACCAGGGCTCAGAAACACTGCTGTGCGTGTGTCCTCCTCAGTGAAAGTGCAGTTGTCCCTCAGTATCTACAGGGGATTGATTCCAGGAACCCACAGGTGCCAAAATCCCCAGTGCTCAATTCTCTTCTATAAACACCACAGGATTTATATAGAACCTACACACATCCTCCTATGGAGGGTCAATCATTTCTAGGTTACCTTTAACATGGAAAACAATATAAATGCTAACTAAATAGTTCTGTATTGTTCAGGTAATAAGGACAAGAAAGAAAGTCTGCACGTGTGTTATGGTTTGGATGTGAGGTGTCTCTAAAAAGCTCACATGTGAGACAATGCAGGAAGGTTCGGAGGACAAATGATTGGGTTGTAAGAGTCCTAACCCAATCAGTGAATTAATCCCTGATGGGATTAATTGAAGTTGCAGGGTGTGGCTGGAGTAGAATTGGGGTGTGGCTTTGGGTTATGTATTTTGTATCTGGAGGGGGGAGACCCTTTCTCTCTGCTTCCTGATGATGTGAGCTGCTTCCCTCTGCCACACTCTTCCGCCATGATGTTCTGACTCACTTGAACCCCGAGGAATGGAACCAGCCTTCTATGGAATAGGACCTCTGAAACCATGAGCCCTCAAATAAACCTTTCCTCCTCTATAATTGTGCCAGATCTGGTCAGATCATTTAGTCACAGCAGTGAAATGATTGACTAAAACAACATGTTAAATAAAGACAATTTCTGCTGGGTGCTGTGGGGCACACCTGTAATCCCAGTGACTTGGGAGGCTGAGGCAGGAGGATGACAAGTTCAAAGACATTCTCGGCAACTTAGCAAGGCCCTAATCAACTTAATGAGACCCTGTCTCAAAATAAAATATAAAAAGGGCTGGGGATGTGGCTCAGTGGTTGAGCGCCCCTGGGTTCAATCCATGGTACCAAAAAATTATTTTAAAATATTCCCAATCAGATAGTGGAGCCCTTGAATGTGGAACCTATGGATAAGAAGCCAACAGTACTTAAAAGATGGACTTCAAGTGCCTGAAAGATTAAAACATGCAAAGGTAAAGAATGAAGACGTCACAGTAAAAAGAACCAAGGCTGAACACTGAAAGTAACTTACCAAAAATGCATTAATAATTATAAACCCAGCTATAGAATTGTGTGTATAAGTCACTATTCACTATAGAGACTATAAAAAATGAAATGATTACTTGGTTCATGAATTCCAGATAATACTTGAAAAGATCAAGAAGCAAGAGAAAATAAGAGTGAGATACCAAGGAAGATGGAAGTAGGCTACTGCTCCTCCTTCTTATATACCATGGTATGCATGTGGTTTATACTGTGATTTGTTCCCAAAGGTTCATGTTCAGGTAGCTTGGTCTCCAGCATAATGGTGTTGAGTGGAATGGAACCTTTAAGAGGTGGGGCCTCGTGGGAGATCCTTAGGCAACAGGGAGGCACCACCACTGGAAGGGATTAATGACTGTCTCCTGGGAGTGGATTAGGTCCCTTGGGGCTGGAATGGTTGTTGTAAAGCACATTCAGCTTTCTCAGCTCACTCTCTTGCCTCTTTTGCCATGTGACTTTCTTTTCTTTCCCCTACCTTACTCTTCTACCATGTGACATCACCTATCATGTTATGTTGCAGCATGAGGCCCGCAGCAGAAGCCAATGTTGGTGCCATACTTTTGGAACTCCAGAACTATGAGCTGAATAAACCTCTTTTTAATATAGCAACAAGACTCAGGTACTTTGTTACAGCAACAAAAAATGAACTAAGACATCATTCCAATAAACAAATATCCTCTGTGTCCTCTTTGTTCCTCCTATTGAAGCTATCAGATACCTGCCCAGTTGGTTCCCTCCTTTGTCCTTTGAGTGTCTGTATGTGTCTCTTCCTCAAAGACTGGAGCTTCCCAACCAGAGGGAAAATAACAAAAGGGATGAGTTCCTGGACACCAAAGCCCCTGGCACTGTGACACTTACCTTCATTCTACTGGTTCCATGAACAATTGACTTCCATAGGAAATTTTGAGCCCTAGAATTCATTAAGGTGGACAGGCTGGTATACTTGCAGGCTGAGGGAAAACTGAGTAGCAGGACAGAGCTTTCCAAAGACCTCACTTGTCCCATCTCCTCTGCTTTGTAAGCTCTCACTGAATTCCCAGAGCCAAAGCTCAAAGAAGCCCTCAATGAAGACTGTGGCCATCTCCAGCTGTGTCTGAGTACATCTATTCCCTTGAGCCTTTCTGGTTGGTCCCATGTGAAAAAGTGGTCAAATGCATAAGACTCACCTCGGGCTCTTACCAACAAGAAGCCAAAGAGAGCCACAAGGGTCACCTTCCTTCCTTCTACTCCTCCAGTTACCAAGTTCTCAGTAACTGTGTCCAACTCATCAGAAGTTTTGCCAGACCCCTCCACATATATCCTCGAACCCTTATGAGACATCAATTGCTCAGCCAGGCCGCCTCTTTGAATCCATAAAAGGAACTTCCCAAACCAGGCTTTAATCACTTCAATGAAAATGTCCCTAGAACTCTTCCAAACTTAGTACAATCCAAGTATCCTCAGGCCTGGCCTCACTGTCCAGAGTAGATGGATAGGGTCACAATGGACAGGGTAGCAAAAATCCACAACTCACTGGCTTGAATCTTCCGCTGGCTCATGTGTGAACCCTCTGCCCCAAAGGCTTCCTAGGAGTGCCCAGAGGGTGCCTAAATTGGGTTCCCTTAGCCAGGTTGCAAACTCCAGTCCCCATGAAGCATCTGCCATGCTCTTCCACACTGAATCAGTCTCTTTCCCTCATGGCCCCACCCATCACTGTTCTGTGTCCCCAAATCCATGGGAGGCAGCCTCAACTGTGATTGTTACTGGTGCCCACCAAAGAGATAGACAATAGGGCCACAGGAGTTTTCTCCTAGTACCTGCAAACCTGCCAGTCAAAGACCTGAAGGCTGAAACCCTTTGGACATTCCAGACCTATCCTGATCCTGGGAGGCTCAGTGAGAATTCTGGCCACCCTGAATGTCCATCTGTGAGTCCCCAGTACCTCCCTGAGGGCCAATCAACTCACTGGGTATGCTTCTCAGGAGTGGGCAGGGAGAGGACATAGAACAATGGTCTCTATTTTCTGACCCTATAAAGGAATGGAGTGATCTGGTTAACCAGGAATTTTGATGAACACAATTACAATGGAGTCCACGCAGCAAGGAGACAGGAAGTCAATCCTCACCGGGAAATTTGCTGAGTTAGAAAACATGGGGTCTCCAGGGAGACAAGGACTGATGAAAAGATTTGCAAATGATCCTGCAAAATGAAAGGATGAGTTAGATGCCCCCCTCCTGTATCAGAAGCCATTTCACAGCCTTCTAGAGTCTAGCGGTCAAGGCGTAGAGGGTGGAAAGAAATGCCTTCTATGTAGGCTTTGCACACATTCCTCCTCCGACCCTGGAGAAAGAGATCTTTATGGTCATTGCACCACAGATAGAAAAGACCAAGAAAAGAAAAGAAAGAAGGGCCAATTAATAGATAACACAAGACGTGGGGAATCTGAATAGCCATATACTTCTTGAATCAGATGGCTGGTCCTTTTCGCTGGTGGCATCTGTCCAGGGACACCCTACAGCATGACAGGGATCTGAAGGTTGCTTGTCCTCTCTCTTTTGCATCATTTGGGAGGATCTCAGCATTGGCCAACCAGTGTAATTGTGCTGCTGAATATCAGGGTCACTCCTTCAGCCTCTTACAAAGGTTTGAAGTAGGTACCTGAAGGTCATACACTACATTTTAGGACCATAGAACTCAAGAAGAGAATGCACATAGGTGTGGGGGGCAGGAACGGGTGCTCCTGCAAACGCAGAACAGTTCCAAAGTAGGATGGGAAGCAGGGATTGTTTTCAGATCTTGAAGCTTCGACTGGGAAACGTCAGAGAAAGCTCTTCGGCTTTGTCCCAGTGCCAAGGTCTGTAGGTCCCAATACTTCAAGGCAATTAAAAAGGGGCAAAGTATTGGGCTTCTGGCAGCTTCAGAAGCCAGAAAACCTGACTCTGTTGACCAGTTGTATGAGTCCATTTTGTATTGCTGTAAAAAATACCTGAGGCTGTGTATTTAATAGTGAAAAGAGGTTTATTTAACTCACAGTTTGGGAGGTCCAAGAACATGGAACTGGTGTTACAACATCGGAGAAACAGAAATAGGAAGGGAATCAGCAGTAGCAGAAAGGACCAAACACGTGGTGAGGCCCCACATTATAGGCTTTATAACAACCCTCTTCTCATGAGAGCGCACTCAGAGAGGTCAGCATTAATCTCATCGGAGGTCTGTGGCCCCATAACCTACCCACCTTCCATTAGCTTCTGACTAAGATCCCAGCACGTGAACCTTTGGGGGGCATGATATAACCACATCTAAGCCATAGCACCAGACTTAGATTAACATGGACATTTAATTCAAACACCCCTCTTCCTGACGGGCAGTTGAAGAATCTGGGTTCAATCTCTCCCACTCCTTCTCTGGCAGTTTCAAAATAGAGTGAAGCATTCTTATAGTCTACCTCCAATTTGGGAAGACAAAAGCATTAGTAGAAAGCACACTAGCAGGCTGGACTTGGTGGCACAAGCCTATAATCCTAGCACTGAGGAGGCTGAGGCAGAAGGATGGCAAGTTTGAGGCCAGCCTAGACAACTTGGCAAGACTGTGTCTCAAACCAAAATATAAAAAGGGACACAGCTCAGTGGTAAAGCGCCCTTGGTTTCAATCCCCCATACCAAAACAGAAAGCAAGCACACCTATCAAGTGTTGTTACAGACACAAGCTATCGTGAGTGCATTTCCTGTCGTATCTCTGGGCACTTGGCTTCCTCGTCTGTAAAGTGAAGGGGCTGCCAGCCCTCAAGCACTGAGGTTCCAGAACCCAGGGGATGTCTTTCGAAATGGAGCCTAACACCACCACAAGGGAAATTTCAAAGCATTTAAATGTCCAGCTCAGCTGCAAAAGCAGCAGCCACGTAAACAATCAGGGACAACAGAGAATTCCTGACAAGAAACACAAATGATCATGAAACATTCATATTTTTTCTTTTAACTGCACGTTTTTCCCAAAAGAATAGACCTCAAATCTTTTAGTCTAGGTATCCTTCCATTTGCTCAGCCAAATATGACTTGGAATTACTGGGAAAGAAATGCTGAGACATCAATAAAATAAGATGATATAACAAAACTGGACATGAAATACATGCCCAAATCAGGATGTGAGATTGTGGCCATGTCTCAGATCTGCATAAGGAGGCCAACCACTTGGGGATTCTTCACTTTTTTGCCACTGTTATGGCCAATTTGTGCTGACATGTCCCAAGTTGTTTAAAGGAGCTGGGCTAAAGTTTATCATTTCTCTTGAAATACATTTCTTTTTTGAAATACATCCTAGTTTTTCTGTGCTGGCTTGCATCTATAACGGTATCAATTATTTATTGTGTCCTAGAAGACTTTTTCGGAGACAGTGTCTCACTAAGTAGCCCAGTTGAACTTGTCATCCTCCTGTCTCAGCCTCCCGAGTAGCTGGGATTAGAGTTGTGCACCATTGTACCCAACTTAGAGGACACTTTTGAAGGACACTTTGAGGACTGTTCACTTCTAACCATCTCCCTGGGGTGCTCCTAGTAGGGCGAGACCCATCTAGATGGTTCATGGTCAATTTCCCTTTGCAGAGGTGAAAATCTGGGAACAAGAGAGATTTGCCAGCACTTAGTATTGAGAGACAGACAGAGAATATATACTACCTTCCCAAGTTCTTCTCTATTATTAAGCTACAAAGCCCCCTGAACCCCTTTCTCAATATTGCTTGCATTTTCTATAGTTGTTATGCCTCTAAAGAAAACCTGTAACCCAAATTACCTAGCATTGTCCCATTAAAAATGGATTTAAGAAGTTCAGAGGTATATGTGGAAGCTAAAAAGTTGATTTCAAAGAAGCAGAGCCTAGGAAGTATGTGGGGGGAGACGGGGGAGGCAGACAGGATGGTTACCAGGTAAAGGGATGCAGTTAGGTAGGAGGAATACCTTCTAATGCTCTGTAGCACATTAGGATAAATATAGCTGACAACAATTAATTGAAGATTTCAAAACAGCTAGTAGAAAGGATTTTGAATGTTCCCCGCACAAAGAAATGATAACTGTCTGAGGTGATGGATATGCCAATTACTCATATGATCATTACACACTATATATACATGTACTGAACTGTCACATTGTGCCCCATAAGTACGTGCAATTATCGTGCATTAATTAAAAATAAAAATATATTAAAGAATAATAATAATAATAATAATAATAAAAGAACTTGTTAGGAAGTCAGGAAGGTAGTTGAAGGTTGCTAGCTTGTCATCACATGCAAAACAACTACCTACCAGAAGAAACTTCAAGGGCAGGGGATATAGCTGCTCTGTGCAGATGCTCTGGGGGCAAAAGCAGGCATCCTCAGGGAGTTGGTGTCATTTTAACAAAAGGTGGATGGGAGCTCATTAGAGCATAAAGGTGGGTGGCTCTGCCTGTCCACCCGCCCATGGCTGCCATCCAGCTGGCCTGGCTTTGTGGTTGCTCCTTGTGGGCTGCAGTAGCCCGCGGGCACCAAAAGGAAACAGAAGTAGCAAGTCTCACCATGGAGACTCATTCTAGTTACTTCTGGTTAACTCTGTAGCTCTAACTGCCTGTGTTCCCAGTCATCCTGATCAAAGACTTCTGACTCCAAGAGGAGCTCCTAATTGGTTCTGAACCAGGAGCCCCAGAGGGAGATGAAGCCTAATGGGGGCTATAGCAGTTTCTGAGTCAGTAAGGGGTGCTTTGCAACCAACCCAATTCGGCTGCACTAGTGGAGTCTCTGCTACGTATGCATATCAATTAGACAGAGGGTGACAGCCAAGGATCTTACTATCAAGGTTCGGGAACTAGCATGATGCTGTGGCAATGTGGGAAGAACACAGGATGTGAATTGGGACCCAAGGCCAGAACTGAAGCCGCTTAGGTCTTGCTGTGAGATCTTAAGCAACCCGCTGCATCTCTGCTGGGAGGCCTCCATTTCCTCATCCCTTAAATGCAGAAGTTGGACCAGATGGTCTCTGTGGGATATATATATCCTAATATTCAATGATTCTAAATGTTAGTATTAATATATCTAAGAACATGTCATTTTTATAGGAGGAAAAAATGTCACATTCCAGTATACACACGTGATTTGGAGGCAGGGACCACTCCTGAAATGCTGCCCAGGCCCCAGATGCTTGATCCCACCTCTCACCACAGGGAGTACTGTCCTGAGAGGCCTGTATGTCCATGCCTCCCTGTTACAGACACATGCAAGGTCCCAGCTCTGCTTGCCTAGCAACTTGATTTCTGCTCCCCATGCTAGGCTTCTGTCTCTGTGTCCATCATCGGTTATACTCTTAAGCTAGGATTCACCTGCCCACACCACAGACAGGCTCTGGTGGAATTTTCCTGGGTCTTCCTGCTAGCAGTTAGTATACCAGCTTCACCCCTCACATTATACCCCAAATGCACAGTCCATGTCAGCGTGGGCACACCTCACCAATGGACTTGGCACCCCACAGGCCCTACATTGTCAGGAGCTTAACTTCTTGGACTCTTCCCAGCTTCTCTCATGTCCTTCAGTGTTCCTCTTCTTTGCTATTCCCTCCTTCCCTAAGAACCACCATGCCACTGTCTGCAGGCAGACCCGAAAGCACCCTGAGCACCCACAGCAGATGAGTGCACTACAAATGCAGAGTCCCAAGCCATGCCCCAGCACTGGATCTGCATTTTGAAGACCCTTGGGCAATCCAGATGCATATTAACATTTACCTTTTTTTTTTTTGGCAGTACTAGGGATTGAATCTAGGATCTTGCACACACTAGCAGGTGCTCTACCACTGAGCTGCATCCCCAGTCCTTTTATTAATGTTATTTTGAGACAAGGTCTTGTTAAATTACATAGACTCAGCCGGGTGCGGTGGCGCATGCCTGTAATCCAAGTGACTTGGGAGGCTGAGTCAGGAGGATCTTGAGTTCAAAGCCAGCCTCAGCAACTTAGCGAGGCCCTAAGCAACTCAGTGAGACTCTGTCTCTAAATAAAACATAAAATAGGGCTGGGGATGTGGCTCAGTGGCCGAGTGTCCCTGAGTTCAATCCCTGGTTCCAAAAAAAAAAAAAAAAAAAAAATTACATAGACTCGTCTTGAACTTGCTATTCTCCTGTCTGAGCCTCCTGAGTAAGTAGCTGGGATTACAGGTACGCACCACCGTGCCACATTAACCTTTAAGAAGTGCTGCTGTGGATTTTCCTAGGATGTCAACTGGCCCTTTGAGGATGCTCCTGGATAGCAAGCATTGTCTTCCTTTTCCTGGCACTGGTTCAGGCCTTTCTCGGAAGTCACACCAAAATCACAGATGCTCCCTGGCCTAGTGAGGTGGGGGAAGATTCTGTATAGAAACAGTCTCACCTTTCCATAAAAACTAGACCTCTCAGCTGTACAGAGCCTTTATAGTGTGGTCACCAAAAGTCTAAACTGACTAGAGGTCTCTCTTTCCCAAGAAAGGGAATGTCTAATTTCTGGAGGTGGAAAGATTGGTGGCAGAACAAGGCTGTTCTATCCCTGAGTCTGAGAAGAGCTTCTATTGTGGCAGCCATCACTCCTAAAATGGAAAGAAGCCCCAGCCAGGCTTGGATACATAGTACATTACTGGGCAGATACTCCACTACCTTCTGGGGCTTCCAAGAGCTTCCCACTTCCGTCTTCATGGAGTGTTTTCTAATCTCCCCCCAAAGCTTGTACCTAATAGTGTCCCAGGTAGAACTGGGCCATGGTGGGCAAGAGAGATAACACAGGCAGAAGCCAAATTTCATATCTGGAAAAGAGGGAGCAAGATTTGAACTCCAGGCCCCAGAGTATAAACCACATCACCACTGTGTTTCTCCATCACATACCTGCAACTACACTGCTCCAGGGGATCCCTTTCCCCCTGCAAACACCCCTTCTTAAGCCTCTCCTTTCCTCCCATTCTCTCCTGATTTCTTACACAATGGCCCATGTTGTCTTTTCTCCCTGTTTATGTCATAGGCCCATGAAATTACCCCCAGACACACAGGGGCCCCAGACCTTCAAAGCTCATCAGGTAGAACCCAAAACTCAGAGGGTTTTCAGAATGGCCTCTTTAAAACATCAAAGGCATCTGAGAAATATGCAGAGAAGGACGTTTGGCACATACCTGCAGGCAAGCAAGTTCAATTCTTACCATTGAAGAAGGGCTGATCCTTCTTGGGAGCTGCTATACCCAAAGGTTGAAGCCCCCAGACTCACAGCTCTGCTCTGGCCAGCTTCCTCTCCATTTCACCCTCTGCGAGAAGTGAGGCTGACAAGCAGCCACCCCCGGACCTGTGCTCTGGGCACCCCAGAGGATGTTCCTGTGGCTTTTCTCATAGCTGTTCTTGCACAAAGAACCCACTACATTGCATAGTTCCTTCCAAATCTGCTCCAGCGTCTGTTGGGAAATCAACAACTCATTCTGGACTTTCCAGATGCAGAGTTTCTAGAGGACTTCATTTTTCCGCCCCCCCTTTCACTCTTTTTTCCCTTTCTCAGCTAAAAAAAAGTTGGCTGAGGTCAGGGCATACAATGGCCAAGCCTGTGTCACTGACCAGATGCCTCCCACCCCGCAGGCCTGTGGACAAGGGCAGCTTTGTCCACTGCATTTTAGGCGGGACTCCCTGGGCCTGCCCAAACTCTGCTGGGGAATGTTTCTGCCAACTTCGTCCCAACCCTAAGACACAGCTCTGGCCCTTGCTCTGGCCCTGGCCCGAGCCCCAGCTGTGTGAACCCAAGGCCAGATAAAAGCCAAAATAAAAAGAATGGAGAATGTTTCCCCAAAGACCCCTTGTTTGAGACCTGTCCAGGGCTGTTCATCTGGTGCCCCCAGGAGGTCAGATGTGGGTCTCCAGCCTGGGCCTTCGCTTTGTCCTTACAACCACCAAGCCTGGACAGACAGTATGCAAAGGAGAGGGTAATGCTATGTGACTCAAACGGCAGGGCTGGAGGATTGCAAAGTTGTAAGTTACAAGTCAAGAAAGGATTGGGCCCAGACAGCAATACGGCACCCAGCAACTAACTGAGTTTCTGTCTGGATCCATGCCGAATCCATCATCTTTCATTTAGAAGCCTTCTGGGGGTAGCTGGAGATTCAGCACTTAAAGTTCCATATATTTCTATGATTATTCTCAGAGGCGAACCTTTGGGATTTTAGAAACTAATCCTTATAAAGAATGAAATATGGTTTTACAGAAAAATTGAGGTCCTGAGGTCTTTGTGGTTTCCTATATGACATTGCTTCTCACGAGCATATGGATGAACTGTTATTCAGGAAGCAGTTTCACAGCTGCTCCTTGGTTAGGGGCTAAATCAAGTCTTCCATCTCCAGAGGGAGTCAGACCAGGACTAACTGTGGTTGTCTCATTATTCATAAGTTGGGCCGGGGGTATAGCCCATGGTAGAGTTCTTGCCTCATATGTACAAGGCCCTGGGCTCCATCCACAGCATCAAAATAAATAAATAAATAAATGAATAAATAAATAAATAAATAAATAAATAAATAATCATAGGCTTGGAGACCTTGGGCAAGGCCTGTGGAGTTAATTTCTTCAAGTGTGAAATGGAGAATGGAGATAGTCACAGTTCTATCTCGAGAGGTTGTCAGGAGCATCCAAGGGGGTAAATCCACATAAACATTGAGCATAAATGTTGAGAAAGATGTAAGTGCTCAATAAAAGCAGCGATTATTGTTGCTACTATCATCAGTGGCTGGAAGGTGAGCAGCTACAGTTTCCCTGAGCCCAAGAAGTCTAGACTCAGCAATGAAAAGCAAACAACCCCTTAAAAATTAAGCAAAGGACATTTCTCCAAAGAAGATGTGAAAATGCCCTACAAGCTCGTGAAAACATGCTCAACACTAATGCTCATTAGGGAAATGCAAATCAGAACCACGGTGAGTTCTTATTTCACATCCATTAGGAAGGTTACTATCAAAAAGACAGAAATACAACTATAATGTGCCAACAAAAAATATGGGAAAATAAAACCAGACAAGAACAAGTTTTGGTGAGGATGTAGAAAAATTGGAACCCTTGTACATTGCTGGAGGTAATGTAAAACGGTGCATCGGCCAGGGAAAAAGCATGGCAATACCTTAAAAAAAGTGAACAAAACAGAATCATCCTATGGTCTAACAATTCCAGTTCTGGGTATATATATCTCAAAGAACTGATACTTACACACCCCTGCTCATGGTGACTTTATATGCGCAATGCAAAATGGTAGACGCAACCCAAGGGGACATTGATGAGCATGGATAAATCAGAAGCAGTATGATGAACACTGTGGAATATTATTTTGCCTTCCAAAGGAAGGAAATTCTGATGTGCCGTAGTATGGACCAACCTTAAGTTTCAAAGTGAATAAAGCCTAACATCACGCTGAGTGAATTAAACTAATCAAAAGGAAACCCCCTGCATGATGCTATTTATATGAGGGTCTTCAGCTAGTCAAATTCAGGGAGACAGAAAGTAGAATGGTGGTCATCAGGGGCTTGGGGGCAAGAACTGGTGTCTAATGGGAACAGACTTTCGGTTTTGTGGATGATGGAGGTGATGGTTGCCCAGCAATGTGAATGTGCTTGATGCCACTGAACCAGACAATTAAAAATGGTGATGATGGCATATGTTACATTGTGTATTTTGCCACAATAAAAAACAGTCTGCGACACACAGAGATGATTTAAAAGGTCAAGGGACCTAGGAACATGTATACATGAAGGCAGAACCTCCAGGGAAATGAGAGCACAGCCTCATGGCGAGGGGGCCTGAAAAGCCCAACTGGAAAGGGAGGCTGGGCGTCTACAGCAGGATCACCATGCTCTGCTTTGTGTTCAATCTTGGGGAAACTGAGGCAATGCAGCCAGTACCCTGAGAGGTATGGGCTCTTTTGCTGAGGGATGTGGCACAACCTTTCAGGAGCGTGGCGGGAAAGACAGTGTCCCGCCTTTCTGGTGTTCTCCCTTCCACACCTGTGCCAGGACTCATTTCCTTCTCAGAGCTGTTGACATGGCTGCTTGGAGGCCTCTACTTTCCCCTATCTAAGTAGTGGGTTCCCATCTGCTGTAAGAAGGACCCCAGGGCCTCGTTATTAGGCACTCACTCTGGGCTAGGAGCTGTTATAAGTCTCACATATCTGATGTGACTTAACCCACCTAACAAATTAACAGGGAAAATAACTATCTGCATTTAACAGAGGAGACAGATCAGGAAGGAAGGTAAGGGGATGATACTCCAAGCCATGTAGCCAGCAGGAGAAAAAAACAGGAGAGGCTGGGTGTGGTGGCCCATGCCTATAATCCCAGTGGCTTGGAAGGCTGAGGCAGGAGGATCCTGAGTTCAAAGCCAGACTCAGCAACTTAGTGAGACCTTGTGTCTAAATAAAATATAAGAATGGCTGGGGGTGTGACTCAGTGGTTAAGTGCTCCTGGGTTCAATCCCTGGTAGCAAACACACACACACACACACACACACACACACACACACACACACACGAGGGCAGCACTCAAAAGTAGGTAGGTCTATTTGTGAAAGGAAATGCAAATGCAATCTCTCTTTTATAAGCAAGAAGTGGGTGCTGAGCAGGGGAGGAGACATCATCAGTGCTATTCTTCACAAAATTTCATCACAGAAGGAGCAGTGGTGGCATAGAAGCAGGGGACCAGGGTGAGGGAGAAGGGGAGGCACAGAAGAACTGGAGAACGAGGTTGACAGAGTTATGCTATTGCAGGCATGAATATATCACAACACATTCCGATTTTATATATAACTACACTGTATAGTCATACGTAACTATAATTCATTTTTATTAGAAAATAAATAAATAGAAAGAAGACCAATAGAATCTAGGAAGGGGGTTGGAGAAAGGGAGAGGAGGGAAGGAGGGAGTACTGGGGATTGAAATGGAGAGAACTATGCTATACGTACATCCACAAATATATCAAAACGAGCTCCACATTATGTTTAACTCAATTGGTTTTAAAATTTTCCATCATAGTCCTAGGGTATATAAATTTGAGGAAGACACTTGGGCAAGCAATTTTGAGGCGATCTCTCTCTTTCCCTCTTGCCCTCCATCATAGAAAGAAAAAGAAACGCTATGCTTGCATTTGTCAAATGGCCCCAAGCCAGCCACTAAGAGGAGGAGAGAGGTGCCTCCCAAGGCGGGGGCCTTGCTGGTAGCAGTGATTGGCATCTTCTCTCTGAGGTATGGGAGGGAGGTTGATGGGGAACCCACACCCTCATCTTTGAGGCCAGAAATGCCACAGAAATGCACTGACAGGATCAAGGCCCCTCTCTGCTCTTGCAATCCTGCTCACCCACAGGAAGATAAAAGGAAAACCGCATTTGATCCTAGACGGACAAAACCTTTGCCTTCGGGCTTTGTGGAATTAAATGGCCCTGGGAGCTTTCACAGTCCATGACTTCTTGGTTTTAAAACCACAAAGAGGGGACAGTTTTAAGCCTGTTCAGCATTAACAGTGGCACCAAACAGACGAATGGATACAACTCAGCAATATACCACTACTGGTTACACAGAAAGAGTCAAGTTTGGAAACTCCAACATGGCCCTGGTGAAGGGCAAGAGACCTCTCTGGGTCATTACAAACCAGTAAGCTAATATGCTCTGGCCTGGGTCGAGTAGAACACACTAGTCCTGCAGACACTTTATCCTTTAGACTTCCCTAATGTCAATCCTTTAGGAAATGAAAGATTCACAAATACATTGCAATGGGTTTACTGGTGGGATTCCTCTTGACATCACAATCCATATGTCTCTTGAGATCCGTTTTGTTAATTGTCCTCTATCATTAGAGTTGACCGTGAAAAGTATATAGTGATCTCTCCATTTGGCCTCTTCGAATAGGTAGGTCTTGCCTCCTGGGACCACACATACAAATGAAAGCCAGCAGGAAGTTCATGATCCAAAAGTGAAAAAGACTGACCATCATTTCCACCAAGTCAAATTTTCCTGAGTTTAATGGAATCGGATAAGACCAGCCCCCTTTCTTTGTTGCAAATGAATTGAAAACGATCAACCAAAATAGGCCACATTCTCTGTAGGCCCTTGTCTTCCTGAGGATGAATCGAGTTGTCTTATAATGATAATTAATAAGAAAGAACATCTGGGTATGGTGATGACTCACTTTTTCTAAATGCTTCATAGTCATGAAGGGAAAAATTATTCACCAGCCTGTGCAGTCTCCAGGGTACAGGGTCTCAAGGACCACCTCCCTCCCCGCAAATATGGTCTCTTGGCTACATGATCAATTAACCAACTAACAGCTGCTAACTGCCCTTTCCTGACTGCTGTGGAAGACGGAGGCAAGTATTATAGTAGGTCCTGACTTTAAAATTTGGAAGATAAGTCACAAACAGAAGTGAAAAAAGAAATAACTATCAAAGCAGATTGTAACAAGTGCCAAGGGATAAGTCAGGAGACAATAAGAGCTTTCAGAATCCGGAGGAGGGCGGGGTCGCTGTTGGCTGGGAGGATCAAGGGAGGCTTGTCAGAAGATAAAGAATTGGCCTCAGAGCAGGGACAAAAGAAGGGCTTGACCCTGGCACCAGGACATGATGCAAGAAGCAGAATAAGCTTTGGTAACTGATGAGATAAGGGGCCATGGGAAGAGGTAAAGTTGATTCCAGAGAGAAAGAGAGAGGTGAGGACCAGGGACCAGAGAGCCAGCCAGAGATGGGGAACCAGTGCAAGGGAATGTGGTGGAGTGTGCTGGCTCTAGATCCATGTTCAAGGGGATCAGTGGGCAGTGGGCGTCAGTGTGGCCCTGGGCACATGGAGCTGGCATCAACTGCACAGAGAAGGTGGTGAAATCCAACAGGTCTACTCAGAGTTCATGAGAAAATCAAGGAGAGAGATGAGCTTGAGACATGTTCTCACCTAAGTAGTGGGAGAATAAACTCGCTCCTGATGCTCCTCGGGCCAATGCCTCTCTGTTCTGTGACCTTGGTTATTATATGTAGCACCCCACTGGGCCCAGGTCTTCATCCTTTCCCCCTTGCAGCTGGCCCAGTTTCTGACATTCAGGGACCACATGGGGAATGAATGGATGTGGTTGCTGAGAATCAGTCACAGAAGCTAAACAAGGGGGACCACACCAAGAAATGAGTAGTTCACCATTTCCAAGAACATGCTGATATGGGGAAGGTGTGTCCCTGTTTATCTTGGAAAGAGGGCTATGCAGGGGAGATGGGCATGGAAACTGACTAGAGACACACAGGAGCTAGAGAGCAGGCGGACCCAAAGAGAAGTAAGATATCAAGATGCCATTAGAAAAGAAGGCAAGAAAGAGGGCAGGCCTTGGTGGTGGCTGCTCTAGGTCTATGGATGGGCTTAGCAGATGGCTCCTGTTGGCGTCAGTCAGTTTCTATCATGGTAGAATGCAAAGACCCTTGTAAAATGTCTTCATATGGTTCTCCATTAAAAAAATCTCTTCATAGCCCCAATTCTAAGGGATTCCCAAACTTCAGTCATTCACATTCCACTGTCACACCATGCCCCATTACCGTGTAATAGCAGCACTATGATTTAATTTTTTTCCATACTGGGGATTAAATTTTTCCCAGGGCCTTGCACATGCTAAGCACATGCTCTACCATTGAGCCACATCCCCAGCCTACTTGATTTTTTTTTTTTTAACTGACTTACATCCAACTTAAATCTAGCCTGGACTTAAGTAAAAACATTTATGAAATCTCGCATGATTTGGTTGTTTTATTTTTTTTCTATGGCACAATAAAATAAACATAAAAATAGTGATCTCAACACAAGCTAAAATTATCTTGTGGATTCTTCGGTGTCAACTAGGCACACTTTGAGAAACACTGTCTCAGACTATGCACAAAAGTGCTGTGTGGCATCCTCAAAACAATTCCCGGGGTTCCCAAGAATCTTGGATTCCAGGGAATCCCAGAAAACCAAACTCGAATTCCCTGCAGACCACACAGCCACAACAGCAGGAACGTGATCCCTGGAGTGTGTGTCTGAATCATTACTGGGAACTTAAGGGGGACAATAAAGGGAAATGCAGAGGAGTTGCATGGTATGGACAAGGGCTGAGTGGAGCTCAGTGGTAGACTGCTTGCCCAGCTTGTGCAGGGCCCTAGGTTCCATACCCAGCACCACACACACACACACACACACACGCAAAGTTCTCCACCTGATAGGGGCAAGGAACATAGGACAGCCAGCCTCAGGACACCTCTGTCAATTTGCTATCATGCTGTTAAACTAGTAACAAGAAAAAAGGGAGCCGGGCGTGGTGGCACACGCCTGTAATCCAAGCGACTTGGGAGGCTGAGTCAGGAGGATCGCGAGTTCAAAGCCAACCTCAGCAACCTAGCGAGGCCCTAAGCAACTCAGTGAGACCCTGTCTCTAAATAAAATACAAAATAGGGCTGGGGATGTGGCTCAGTGACCGAGTGTCCCTGAGTTCAATCCCTGGTTCCAAAAAAAAACAGAAAAAAGGGAAAAGAAAAAGCTCACCCAATCTTAAAAAAAAAAAGAAAAAGACAGTCTAAGTCTGAGAAAAACACCTCAGGAACCATCAGATCAGTGGATTGAATGAAGACAAGCTTACAGAACAGACCAGTTGTAAGAAAGGAAACACCATTCAGCGCCTTCACCCCCTCCACTCTGAGTGGAGATGCACTCCTCACCTTCGCCACCTTGGAGAAGCCAGCCCTCCCGACACACGGCCAGTCTCAGAGCTGCCTTCCCTCCCCTCCGCCCATCTAGGTACAGCAATTCCCCAGGAACAGGTAGGCTGGCACGGGAGGATGCCAGGGGCTCAGGAGGGGTGACCACCATTCTGAGGAGGACAACTCCCACACATGAGGGCAGGAGGAGGCCTGCTGCAGAGATCCTTGGAATGATGAGCTCTCTCATACTCCATCGGCTTAGACTATCAGAGAAGCACTTAGGAAAATGGCAGATCTCCAGGTGAAAGCCAGTTGGAAATGGGAACTGGACAGAGAGATGCGTGCATCATGGAACTGACAGGTAAATGACTGTGACGGAGAGCTGCCCTGCCCCAAGTGGACAGAGGGCCAAGGTCGGTGGGAGTTCACACAATCTCTTGGCATATGCCATGTCTCCAAAGAAAAGAGGAGATAAAGAGTAGACTCAGGGAGAGGAAACACCAGTCAGGGGACACAGAGGAAGAGCACCAGCTCAGGGAATAATTCAGAAGAACCTTGGAAACTGACAGAATGCAAGAATATATGACCCCTTTGAAAGAGGAACAGAAAATTAGAATGGAAAAACACAGCCAAAATAAAAACGGATGACCTACAGAAGCAAATGGATGAGGTAAGGATTATATAAAAACTGCTCACTTAAACCCACAAATGAAACTTGGGGCAGAGGGGTGTAGCTCAGAGGTCGGGCTCCTGCCTAGCATGCACAAAGCCCTAATTGCAAACCCCCCCAGAACAAAAGGGGGGTGAAACTAGTGACTTACAGAGCAAGTGGTAAAAGTACCCTAAGTTGCAAAGAATAAAAGCAATGAATTAAAAAGATAGTAGACATTTAAGAAGTATTTAATTAGAAAAGACCAGAAAAAAAATCAATTGCAGATAATAAGTGACCAAAAATCATGTACACAAAGAGGTCAAGAGTAAAGGTTATCTAGGAAATCAAATGTTCCTCAGACTTCTCCCCTACCCTGCTAACAATGGGAGAGCTCGTCCCACCAGAATAAAGGCAGGTCTTTGTTTCCCTTGCTGCTGTGTCAGTGCCCACATCAGGGACTGGGACTGTCCCTTGGCAAGTATTAGAAATGCTAAGTCAAATCTCATTGAGGTCAAGCCTTATAGGCCAAAGTTATTCCTTTGTTGCTATGAGTGATTGATAAAAAGTTGACTACCCAATTCGAGAACAAAAAATAAAGCCAATAATATCATATATACATATATATATATACAAACACATATGTATATATACATATAAATGTATATAAGGTATTTCATTCACTTGCTTTCTCATACACACACACACACACACACACACACACACACGCTAATGGAACAAACTAAGCTGCAAAGATGAGTTTCTCCAAAAGATCTGTGATTCAAACCATACCTATCCACCATGAAATATTACTATTTCATGTATTAACCAGGCACAGTGGCACATGCCTATAATCCTAGGAATGCAGGAGGCTGCAGCAGGAGGATCACAAGTTTGAGGCCAGCCTCAGCAATTTAGCAGGACCCTGTTTCAAAGTGAAAAATAAAAAGGGCTGGGGATGTGGCTCAGTGGTAGAGCATCCCTGGGGTTCAATCCCCAGTGCTGCACACCAAACCAAAAACAAAACAATCATGTACTAAAGAAATAGGAAGGCTCTCTTGGGCATGCAAGGGAAGACACCACCCACTTAGCCTCCAGGCACTGAGAGATAAATCAACATCCAGAAGATGACAAGGGGGAAGTAACTATGCATCTGTGAGTCATTTCTTGCTCAGTGCAGATAATAAACTCCCCGCTCACTCAGAAGCCTGGCTTAGCAGTGTGCTGTCTGGTGGGTTCTCTAGCTCAGGGGTGAGGTGTGGTGCCCGAATATTTTGTTCACCTCTGCTCTTGCTCCCATCCATCCCAGAACCAGGATCAGGATAGGTGTCTTTCCTGACCATCGGCCAGGGCATGAAGCCTCGAGTCACGGGTGAGCAGCAGGCTGAACTGATGCTGCCCTTTCTGCCCAACCACATGCCATCCAACAATGGGAGGCTTCCAGCTTTGGGGGCACTGTGCTGGAAGAATCAACAAAACATAAGTCTTTGCTTCCTGCCTCCAGCAAACCAAAGCTGTGCTATGACAAGGACCATAGTAACCACTTTCTTTGTTGAAAAACTTAAGTAATGACTTTCTGCGGGTTTAAAATTCTATTTTTTTTTTTCTTAAAGTTCTTCTTTTTTTTCTTAAATCAGGAAAGACTAATAAATCACCCAATGGCTGGTGCTTTGTGTTCTCAAATTCTTTTTTTTTTTTATTATCTTCCAAGAATGGTTCTACTTTAGAAATCAGATATGCAGTATGATTTCAACTATGGAAAATAATACTCACAAAAATGTTAATAAAGGTTATCTTTGCACTGTGGGATTCCTCTCATTTGCTTTAATTATTTTACCACATTTAAATTTTTTCTTCATTTAAACATTTTTTCAGTTTTTTTTTTCTTTTTTGGACCAGGAATTGAACCCAGGGGTGCTTAACAACTAAGCAACATCCCCAGCCCCTTTTTATTTTTTATTTTGAGATAGGGTCTCACTAACTTGCTTAGGGCCTCATTTAGAAGTTGCTGAGGCTGGCTTTGAACTTGTGATTCTCCTGCCTCAGCCTCCCTGGAGCCACTGGGATTATAGGCGTGTGCCATCACACCCAGCTTCAGTTAGACTGTTTTTTTTGTTTTTTTTTTTTTTTTTGGTGGTGCGGGGGTTGAACCCAGGGCCTTGCAAATACTAAGCAAGCACTCTACCAACTGAGCTACATCCCCCCGCCCAAAATGAGATCTTAAAATTATTTTTACAACTAAGTAACTCCCGCCTTCCCAAATCAGCATATACAACTGTAAGTATATGTAATCACAATTATGGAGAAAAATATGCACAGTATTAAAAAAGAAGAAAAGGAATCGCCCCATTTTTTTTCTTACTTCTGCTTTTCTATATTTTCTAAGTTTTCTACAATGAGCATATTAATTTTAATGCATTTTAAAATCTTTAACTTATTTTCTATTATGAGCTCATGCATGAATATAGCCTTATTAAAAATATTCAAATAATACTCATAAATTCCCCTTTGACATATCCTATCTCGCTTGCCAGCTCCTAAAATGATTGTTATTTATTAGATTAGGGTTCACTGAATGGTTAGAAGACTGAGAATGCTTTATCTTTAAAGAAAACAAAAACAAAATGAGGGAAGATAAAGAACTTTCTCAACTAATGCAAAGCTGACTTGAAAAAAAACAAGATGGAAGGGGACTTCGAGACCCCTTGATTTCACATCGATATTTTTGAGATGAGGAAACTAGGGCCTAGAGACAGGGGTTGGACACCAGATCTCCTTAGTCCCAATGCAGAGGCCCCTCCTTCCTGCCCTCTGGCTGCTCTAAACCTTGGTGTGGATGTCACCATCATGGCTAGAAGACAAGCTTGTGGTCAGACAGCAGAGCAGAAGCCAAAGCCTCACATAGGACTGCTCCTAAGCTGCCCTCGACATTGCTCTGGGAAAGATGACCCCTCCATCCAACCCCTTCTGCTGAACCACCAGCCACTTCCCATCTGTTTGCGGCCCTGTGGAGGGAGGAGGCCCAGGAGGAAACAGCTGCGTACACAGAGGAGTGAAGTCACAAACCCAGTTGATTTTCCCTTTTGGCAGATCCTCTTCTGCCTGTTTTTTTCCAATTCATTGAGATGCAAAGCTCCGTTCAAACAAGTGGGCCTGGAGGATGCCAGCGCCTTCTAGAAAGCCATAGCCTCTATTCTGCTACAGGGATCACCAGCAGGATGGCTGTGTGATAGGGGCTGGGGTGGGGACAGGGATAAAAACAGAAGACAGAGTCCGGTAAACCACTTGGTTGACCACAGACATCTATCTGTTTGTCCCCAAACCCAGCTTCCCATGTCCAGTCAGGCATAGGGAAAAAAAACAGTCACCTCATGACTTACCAGACACTTAACATTGGGCAAGTCACTTCAGCGAACCTTATCTGTTTTCATTTCTACATAGAAAAATAAAAAGATACCACCTAGTTCACAAAGTTTTTATGAAGATTCAATAAGAGGGCAGAAATCCTGGTAGATATGTGTTGGCTTCACACCATGCTGTCCCATCCCCATAAAGGTACTGAACAACCTTGGAGAAAAGCCATCAGCTGAGGTCACCAAGGCTGTCACTCAGGTCACATGGGCTTCCCCATCAGTCTGCAGAACGCTCCAGAATAACACCACCTGACCCTCTGATGCAGGCTGATCAGAGGACAAGAGGGTGCGGGGATGACAGAGCCAGAATTCAGAGTCACCAGAAGGGGCCAGCAACTCCCTGGGCTGAAGTGCACCACATCCACGGGGCTACACCCGCCTCCAGAGCTGGCGGGCTGAGAGCAAGTCAGAGTGAGACAAACATGTCCCCAGACCAAGTGCTGCAGACCATGCTGCCCAAGACCTTGCCCATGCCTTTTCTGGAATTCTCCTGCCCTGGGAAAAGGACTCCCTTCTTACCCCAAGCGCTGAAAAAGGAGAGACGTTGGATAATAATAAGAAGAGGGCTAGGTTTCTCTTTTTTCTCACCATTGTATATCCTCAGAGTCAATGACACTGCCTGCATTTCACCATGAGACCTTATCTTTATATTGTTCTTTATTTCCAAAGTACTATTTATTGTGGGCCAGGAACTTATTGCAGAATAGCTTATTTGACCCTTGCAAAAACTCTGGGAGCCAGGCATGATGGTGCATGCATGTAATCCCAGGGACTCAGGAGGCTGAGGCACAATTGCAAGATTGAGGCCAGCTTCAGCAACTTAGCAAGACTCTATGTCAAAATAAAAAAATAAAAATAAAAATGGCCGGGGCTGTAGTTCAGTGGCACAGCATCCTTGGGTTTAATACCCAGTATCAGATGGGAACTGGGGGACCTGGGGAGGGAAGGACTTACTTTCATTTTATAATTGTGCTACTTAGAACCTGGTATTCTGTCTCCAAGATGAGGGCCAATTTCTCCTCACCCCAGGCTGCCCCCCGCCCACCATACCTGAGGCTCCTCTGCAGTGTCTAGGAATCTTCCATCCAAAGGCAAACACTCCGGGGAGGAAGTTACACTGGAAGCCACCACCAGCCAAACCCCTAATTATCAATCTGACAAGGTAGAAGGTAACAGCTGGTTGTCAGCAGGGAGCCTCGTTAACTGATGAGAGAGGTCCCACGGGGGAGAAATGGGTTGTTCAAGAGGGTGGGTACCAAAAAAAACATTTCTACAGCAAAGAGCTCTGACCAGCCCCCTGGAGTGAAACAGCACCCTGAAAGGGTGTCTACCAAGCACCACACACTGAGTGGTTGCAAGCAGTTTTGTTCTGGGGGCTGGCAGAGCTGTGAGCTCGGGCAGACAGTGCCTGCCCAGGCAGCCAGAGGCTCAGCCTCTGATGATCAGCTCAGGCTCAGGCAGCAGGGCTCCCTTCCAGGCTGACTGCTGGGAGACTGGGATCGACTCTGGCCCAGGAGGCACACCTCACTCTGTCGAGTGGTCCAGGCTTTCTGGAGTCACCTGGGCACCAAAGGTTAGGGCAGAAGGAGATCAGAAGAGCCCAAAAAGTAGACTTAAGCCCTGCCCATGTTTTTACCTACTTCACACTGCAAGGGGGCTTGGATACTTACATGCTATCAGACACCCCCAAATAACAAATGAATGAAATAGGCCAAGGGTTCAAGATCTTCAATGGCTTGGTCGGAGTCTAAAAAATAAGATTCTCCAGGGTCTTTGGCTTTCCAAGTAAATATGTTCAGAAAAGACTGGCTTTGTTGGCTCACACAGAGGGTCCGCTAAGGTAATCAAAGCCTTCAGCAGGAGAGGCGGCTGGAGGAAGTCAAGTGATTACCCATGAAACAGTGGTCTGAGTTACCACAGCTGGATTTAAAATGGACACATGTGATTGACTCTTGCCTATGTTTTAAAGAATTGGTCTAATATTTCTACCTAAGCTGGGTGTACAGTGGTGCACGCCTGTAATCCCAATGAGTCTGGAGTCTGAGGCAGGAGGATTGTAAGTTTGAGGCCAACTTGGGCCACTTAGTGAGACCCTAAGCAACTCAATGAGACTCTGGGACTCACTAAAAGGACTGGGGATGGGGCTCTGTGGTAGAACTTCCATGGGTTCAATCTCCAACACAACTGAGGAGCATAGGGGAGAAACTTTTTAATTTTGCCAAAAAAAAAAAAAAAAAAAAAGTCCATCTAAAAACCCCCAACTGCTAAATGCAGGCCATCATTGATAAGTTTGAGCAGTCAACCTGGACCCTCTTGTGATTCAGTTCCTTGGTCCCACGGGACAGTAGCCCAGTGGCTGTCTCTCTCCAGGGCAGCTGAAGATACCAGTTTGTTCATGATGACACTTGGAATGTGTCCCCCAAAGTCCACATGTGGAAAATTTAATCCCTAATGTCGTTCTTGAGAGGCAATTTGGTCGGAGCCCCTGTGGATGGGTGAATGGCGTTATCCATGGGACTGGGTTAGTCATTCCAAGAGTGGGCTTGTCACAAAGCAAGTCTGGCCCCTCGTGCTTGCGGGCTCCTTTGCGTTCCTGCCTTTCTGCCTTCCACCACAGCAAGGAGGCCCTCAGGGGATTCTGGTGTCCCGCTCTTAAACTTCCCAAACTCCAGAGCCATGAACCAAATGAATTTTTTCCCCTTTATAAACAACCCTGGGATATTTGGTTACAGAATATGAAATGGAGTCAGATGTTCTTCAGTGTGTGTCAGGGGGATCCACAGATGGAAGTGCTGCATATCCAAAAGGGACTAGAGTTTGCTGAGATTCTGTATGATGGGATGATCCTCCTGCCTTCAGATGCCCAGGGTGTGGAGGTGAGACCCTTCACTCCTGCTCTTTGGCTAGGGTGCCTTGCCTCCCTTCCCTTCTGGCTCTTGAAAGGACAGACAATGACAATAAGAAACATTGGCATTCTTTCCACACTTGGTGTGTCAGAATAGAGGTTCTCACACTCCAGCCAGTGTGCCAAGGTAGAACACATACTGATGGGCCCTGACCTCAGGATTCTGAATCTTAAAATTCTGTGTGGGTCCAATCATTTATATTTCTAACAAGATCCCCGAAGATGCAGCAGCTGCAGGTTTGGGTATCACATTCTGAGAACCACTGGTTTCAAGGAGGAAGGAAGGAAGGAAGGAAGGAAGGAAGGAAGGAAGGAAGGAAAGAAGGGAAGGAGGGATGGAGGGAGGGAGGAAGGAAGGAAGGGAGGGAGGAAGGAAGGAATGGAGGGAGGGAGGGAGGGAGGGAGGAAGGAATGGAGGGAGGGAGGGAGGAAGGAAGTCTGTTTTGTTCTAAATCTACCTCTGAACTTATAATATTAATCTTTAGGAAACTGATAAATTTACTTTCAGTAAGGAATAGACTAATACTTTTTTGGAAATCATAGCCCTGTGACTTTCCTTCTTTCCATGGACATGAATGCAGGAAATTTTTCCCTTTTTCCCTCCCCATAAGAAAAAGATCCCAAATTAAATGAATACTGGCAGCTATCCCATTACTGGTGTCAGGGCTGGCGATCAGCAGAGAAGGGTGGGGACTGCAGCTAAATGGAAAACTTGCTACTCGTCATCTGCATATTGTGGCCATGCGGGACAGCAGGCTCTGTTGCCAGAGTGCCTCAGTTTTCCAAAAGAAGCTGGAAAGTTGGATTTTTAATGCAAAATATTATGATTTTAAGATGTTGGCAACCAACTCAAAAAGTTTTAAATCAAATCATGGGCAAGAAAACAAAAATAAAACAACAACAACAACGAAAACAGTCTGCACTTATTTTACCCACTGAACACCAGCCTGCAACCATTGGATTTAACCACTGTGTACCATTCGAAGAGGGGATTCTCTAGTTTTAAAAAGTTAAGTGCCGCCTACCCTGGAGTATCAGTGAATGAGCAAGTTTACCCCATGCCTCCAGCTTTGGGGCTAGAACCTCTTACTGTCAGCAACACCTGGTTGATACATTTGGATGCTAGTGTCTGGGCTACCTGTGCACACTTTCCAGGGACTGCAAACTGTGGCCATCTGGCTCCCGCCCTGGGTTGTGCTCCCCCCACCTGGACCTAACCTTCCGAGGAAGGGAAGCACAGGACAAGGATTCTGGGGCAGAAGGGACCCTGGAAAGTCAGTCCAACTGGGTCACTGGTGAGAAGGTTCAGAAGGGCTCAGGAGGTGTGTGAGGAAGCAGAAACTGGCAAAGGAAGGAGCCCTGGACCACCAGCAGGGGAAGGAGGTGGAGAAAGCCATGGGAGTCAGGGAGCCTCACCTGGAGCAGGAACTTGGGACTGAGGAGACAGTGAGCCAGGAGAGGCAGCCTGGGGGAGGACAGACGCATGTCCACAGATCTGAAGGTGAGATGGCACAGTTGTTGTGGTAAGTAGAGATTCACATGGGAAGAAAGACTGAGCACCCAGAGGCCAGCACCCTGGGGTCAGGTGGGAAGGAGGGTTGGATCTGGGCCTCACAGGAGATGTGAGGAACCTACAGCTAAAAAAGCTGAGGGACATAGGAATAGGTGATCCCGGGTCACAGGGTGGTGTGGCAGTGGCTGCAAGAATCACAGTGCCCCTTCACTCTGCCCACAGGCTGCCGGCCTCTGACAACCCCTGGCCTCTGGGAGAAGGGACTACTGCCTCCCTATCCCCAAAGCCCCAGCCTCCCAGCTGGCCTACGTGTCCCTGTTTGTGCTGCCACATTAGCTTCCCAAAATGATGCTGCATCTGATTCCCTGGCCTCCTGCAAACCCTCCCTCCCCTTTCTAGGGGACCAAGGTTTCCCCAAAAAGGAAATCAACAGCCATCTCCAGAGAGAGTTTGGACTCATCCGAGGTCAGCAGTTTTCAAACTGCTGAGTATGATTCATGGTAAAAAGCACATTTGACCTCAAGGCCCAAAATATACACAACACAAATTGTTCAGGTACCTACACTGGTTCTTGCCACATGGGGTGCGCTTGGACGTTGCTTTTCATGCTTGTTGACATTGACTAAATGCACTTTGTGGCTCCAGACTCAAGTTCCAATCTCCTTTTATAGGATCCCCTCCTTTGCCTCTAGCTCCATTAAAAAAAAAAAAAAATCCTATAAAGGATTCCTTTATTACACTTTCCTTGACTCACTCCGGTAGAAGGGAATTCTTCCAATTCCGAATCTCCCAGCCCCCGTGGACCATGTGCCACTCAATGGCATTTAGACTATAATCACAACTTTCTGACTTCAAGAACAGGGTCCAAGCCTTTGGATCCAACACACTTAAAATACTTGCTGAATGTCTGATGTTATGGGAGATGATGGCCAAATGCGATATTCCAGTGATGATACACAACACCAAGAGACCCAGTCTAAGGAGAACCCTAGCTCCCTCAGCACCCTCTGATGGTGGCATCACCCTCTCCCCCAGCTGCAGGAGAACAGAGTCCTGGCTTGACACTTATGGGATGCTTCATGGTTTGCAAACCATGCTGCCCTCTGACACATGATGCCCCATAGTGACCCACACACTGTCCTTGATAGGTCCATGATGGCTGTGACCTGCCTCGCAGCAATGCTGGAGCAAGATACTTAGCACACTTCATGCTTTGGCAGGGAAGCGGAGCCTCAGAAAAGTTGACAAAATTATCACACAGGTAAAAAGTGGCCGAAGCCACACAAATCCAAGTTCTCTAGACTCGAACTTCCATGCTTTTTCCAGACGCCTTCTGGATCTTGTTACATAATCTCATGTTCATTACGTTTCCCCAACTCTCGACACCAGAGAGGATCCTCTCCCAGTGCACTTCCTGTTTGCATCTCTTGTAACTGAGGTGCAACCCCCCCACTCCCCCAACCCCACAGCAGAATATGCACAAACGTGGCACCTGTGAAAGAGCCAGAAGAGCCTGTGGACCTCCTGGTTCCCAGTCCCTCACTCTCCGTGACTGACTGTGTGACATAAGACAGATTATGTCCCCTCTCTGGGGTTCTGCCTGTCCTGGAGATGTACCTACTGATTCCCAAAGACTTTTCCAGGCTTCTTCTGAGAACTCTACCATATCCTTTGGAGCCATTTGCCCCCTACAGGGACTGGCCACACTAAGGAATTAAGAAAAAGCAAATCCGAAGTGAAGATCTGCAAATGGAGGTAAGTCCAAGGAAATCAGGAACAACTCACTTAAACATTCTCTGGCCCAAGTGGCTTTCTGTTCTTTGCAGAGCCCTGGGTCATCATGCTACACAGACTCTCTGCAGGCATACAGGGGAGACACATGGAGGAAACAGAGGGTCACCCGAGTCCCTCAAAGCAAAGCCAAAGCCTAGCCCAGCACTGGGCTATCTGAGGAAGACTTCTCCATCCACAGGAGTGGCTGGTCACTTTGAGCTCAGCCTGCTTCAATTAGCTTTGAGCATCTGTACCAAAGATAACCAGCCCTGTCCTGGGCTCTCACTCACCTCAGCCCTGCAGTCCGTCCTCATGCAAATCTGACACGCTGGTCATTTTCTGCCACTGTCTCCACATCCCCTGCTTCCCAGTGGCATCGGCTAATTCACTGTGCAAAGCAGCATTTATATATAGAAAGTTGCAACCACGCAGGTTAGCATTAAAATAGAGACTTGACGTTGCCGTGGCAACCAAACAAATGATATTCAAAATGAAAGAGAAGTATTCTGCAATTGGAAAAGCATGTCCACAGCCTTCCAGGACAGCTGGGCCCCTTCCCCTGAGGGTGGGTGGGAGGGCCTCCAGAGGAGGACTTGGTCCTGATGAATCGCCTCCTCCCCATTAAGTCACCAGCTCTGGTTCCAGCTGCAGACATCGTCCCCTGCACAAGCTCCTTCCTAAAGCCAGCTCCTGCCTGGGGTGGACCCAAGGCCAAGACAATTAAAGAAGTGTGATGATCCTGACTAGGTGTATCAATTTGCAAAAGTTCTACTCTGCTTTATGTTCCTCTTGGACTCTGCTGAATACTCCTGCACCCCAACCCAGTACAGCATAGAAGCTACTGGTTCCCAGGTTCAGCGCAGGGAATCACCGTCACTTCCGTTCAGTACGAAATGTCAAAGGATCTTAGTCTTTCAGGAGCCACCAAGAGTCCCGGACAACTCTCTGAATCTTTCTGAGGCTTGTGTACAGATGTTGACATCGTGTGTCATCTAGGGTGACTTAAATAAAAAAGGCTGACAATACCAAGTTCCAACGAGGATCTAGAACAACTGGAACTCTTTCTTACACACGACGGGCAGGAAAGCAAAAGGGCCCAGCTGCTCTGGAGAGCAGTGTGGTTATTCTCCATCACACTCAACACACACTATATGACCAGTCATCTTGCTCCGAGGTATTTTCCCAAAAGGAGTGACAACATACGTCCACATAAAGTCTTATAGGCCAATCTTCAGAGCAGCTGCTATAGTATTTATTTATCTGGTACTGGGGTTTAAACCCAGGGGTGCTTTACCTCTGAGCTACACTCCAACTCCTTTTTATTTATTTTTTATTTCAAGACAGGGCCTTGTTAAGTTGCTGAGGTTGGCCTCAAACTTGAGGCCTTCCTTTCTGAGACTCCTAAATCACAGGCATAGTTGGGATTATACATGTCCCTCAGAGGTCCATGTATTAGGGGCTTGCTCTCTAAACCATGGTGCTACTGAGAGGTGGTTAATGGGAGGTCCTCTGGCCATTGGGGGGTGTGTCCTTGAAGGAGATGGTGGGACCCCACTGCCCGCTTCCCCTTCCTCTCTTTCTTGCACACCAATTTTGAGATAAGCATCCTTGCTCCACTACTTACTCCTGGCTATGAAGTGTTGCTTCACCACAGGACCAAAAGCAAAGGGGTGGACCGACCATGACTAAAACCTCCAAAACTGTGAACCAAAATAAATCGTTCCTCTCTTTGGTTGACTATCTCACTCAGGCATTTGTTCTGGTTATGGAAAACTGATCAACACAGCAGCTCTAGTCCAAATAGCTCCCAACCAGAAACAATCCAAAAAATGCTCGATAGGGAACAAGTAGCTTACCATGGAATACCATACAGAGGAACACTAATTTCCAATAATTAGCAAACTACTGACACATGCAACCACTTGAATTCATCTCAAAAGTACAATATAGCGAGAAGCCAGTCTCAAAAGGTTGCAAACTCTAAAGGGGTTTAGGTGGGGAAGGGTGTGAATGCAAAGCAATAACATAAGGAAAGTTTTGGGGTGATGGAACTTCTGCATCCTGCTGCGGGGGTGGCTACACGAATCTATATATGTGATAAAATTCATAGAACTGTTTGCCAAAAAAAGTCAACTTTACTGTATGACAACTGAAAAAAATAAATGTTACTTTCACTTCGGAGAAAAAAAATAACCACAGATGATGATACTTAAAAGAATATTCAGTTCAAACCAGGGGTCCTCATATCAAAACAGCTAAGTCCTGAGAACTATTTGCTATTAGTACCATTTTCAATTGTAACGATCCTTGTCTTCTTCTGGACCAGTGGTTCTCAAAGTGTGGTCCTAGGACCATCACTGCAGCATCCCCTGGGAATCTGTTAGAAAGCACAGATTCTGGGGCCCCACTAGGACCACCTCCTGAGCCAGAAACTCCAGGGGTTGAGCCTAGCCATCTGGGTTTGCACAAGCCTTCCAGGGGAGCAATTCAAATGCATGCTGAAGTTTGGGAATCCCTGGCATGGATATGCCAGTTAGACTAGCCCATCATGGAATAATCTGGCCCACATCCTATTAGCGTCAAAAAACTGGGCCTTTCTCCATATCCTACTTGCTCACAGCCTTCTGCTTGTCCGCATCTCTTCCACCCTCACCTCTGCATTTAGTCTGCCCCAAATACGATAGGCAAGGAGAAGCCAAAAGTCACAGCTCCATCTGACTGTCCTGAGACACCCGAACTAAAAGTTCCTGTGCCCTAAGCTGAGGACCTCAGGGGATCTTTGGCTGCCAAAGCTACCAGGGGTTCTGCAAACTCCTCTCCCATCTGATCCAGCCTGGTCTCGTACACCAGGACCAGAATCCACTGTGCAAGTCCACTTCCCTCTCTCAACTTCTGGGACAGTTCTCAAATCACATGTGAACCTCATGGCTGTCCCCTGAACCCCGGAAGAGCACAACTTCCTACCTTCCCCAAAACAACAACTTCAAAGACACTTCGCATGGTGGCTGGCTCCGAAGCCACACAGAGATGACGGATTACAAGGAAGAAATCAGAACCAGATGGATTTCACATTCAGCAAAATAAACAGAATTACAGCATCAGGGTTGGGCTCCAGAAACTAGGGAGCTGTGTATTTGGCCCAGAGCCCAGGCCTGGTGGCCCCCAGCTCGGGTTGGGTTCCCCTATCCTCTCTTCTGCTCCCATGACTCTCGCAAACAGTGCCCGGGGCACCTGGCCTGTTGTCTGTCCTTCTTTGCCAAGGTCTCAGCTAGCAATCCTGCTGTGGCTGACATTTTAGTGTTTTATGGAGTTTTTTATATTCTCTTTTATAGTGCAGTTGAAGATAGTTCGGCTTCTTTTCTACTTTCATCCCAAGATGTACAAGCACCGACAGGAATACTGCATTGTTAATGACAGAGTGACAGCTCCAGGAGCCTCTGGGGGGAACTGGGGCAGGGGAACAGCCACAGCACCTACCCTCCTTCCCACCATGGGTTCCCTCTTCCCAGAGCGAGCCCAGCTGGGTGCATCCGCTTCCACCTCATTCTCATTGACGAACACAGGAAACTCCTCCGTTTCTAAGGAAACAATATGGCACTCTGTGTAGCCAGTGTTTCTGAACCAAGGGTGATTTTGCCTCCCAGGACATGTTTAGCAATATTTGGAGATGTTTACTGTTGTCACAGTAAGGGTGGGAGAGGCTGGCTTAGTTCCCTACAGCTGCTGGAACAAACTTAGTGTCTTAGAACAGCATACATTTATCCCGAGTTTTCTCTGGTTCACAAGTGGGCTTCTCTGGGTGAAAATAAGGATGCTGGCAAGGCTACATTCTTCCTGGCAGCTATGGGGGAAGAATCTGTTCCCATGTCTTTTCCAGCTTCTAGAGGTTGCCCCATTCCTTGGCCTCTTCCTCCATCTTTGAGGCCAACAATGGCAGGTGAGGTTCTCTTTACACTGCTTTCTCTCCGGTTCTCCCACTTCTATCTCTGTCTTCCACTTATAAGGACCAGCCACATGATCCAGGGTAATTTCTCCATCTCGCGGTCAGCTGATTTGCAGCTTTAACTCCATCTGCAACTTGAATTCATGTAACCCAACACACACTCAGATACACAGGTTGCAAAGATTAGGGCATGAACATCTTTGGAGTGGGGAGTTATCACAGTGCCTCCCACAGGAGGCTACTGGCATCTAGTGAGCAGAGGACAGGGATGCTGCTCAACATCCTGCCATGTGCAAGGCCACTCACCCACAGCCGAAAATGATCTAGCCCAAAATGCCAATAGTGCCCAGGCTGAGCAGCCAAGGCACACACTAACACTGACAATCTAAAACTTTGAAAATGTATAGAATGTATCTTGCCTATAGGAGCCACAGGGACACAGTGGACATAGATCATTTAAATCTCTCTCCATGAATAGCAGCACAGCTAATTCTGCTTTGCTGGTGAGTTGCTTTGTGGTCACTGAAATCCCTGATACTAACTGGCTGGAGCTGCCCATGTTCCATTCCCTCTCTTCTTTTCTCCTCTCCTCAGAAGTGCTGAGCCACCAGTAAGCTGATGCTAATTCCTAATGACCCTGCAGATCTGTCCCCTCCCCAAAAGCCCTCTGGCACCCCAGGGTGCTGTGGGCAGCCAGAGGAGTCCTCTACTCTTTGAGTGAGGTCTATAGTGTACAGAGCAGCCTGGGGAAGGGCAGGGTCTCAGGAAGCCCTGCTCCCCTGCCCAGACACAGGGGGAGAGGACACATAGAAAAGACAGACCTCCAAAATTAATTTAAAAAACATTAACAGTTTTTTAGGAGTTGTAAAGTCTCATAAGAGACTTGCATGGTCTTTATTCCTATGGATAAAAGCAGTACAGGTCAAATCTTTATGATTAAGAAGCAATTTGAGGGTTGGAGTTGTGCCTCAGTGGTGCAGCGCATGTTGGCATGTGGGAGGCCCTGGGCAAACCCTTCCTCTGCTCTGTGCCCCACTTGTTGGCTGGGTTTCCCACAGTGGGTCAAGAAGGCTCAGCAGGAGGGTGGCTTGTTACATTTTGTAGGGTTCCCCCTAACGAACAGTCAGGCAGGGCTGTTCCTTATCATTCCCACAAAAGGAGCGTCTGCTCCCTCCCACCTCCATAAAGGATGGCATGTGTGTGTGCGTGCGTGTGTGCGTGCATGCCCACACTTGGATGCCCCAAGCCCTACACCCTCGGACAGCCCCCTGCACTTGGCAGAGAAGCACTCATTTAACTTCTCTGCTGCAATAGGTCAGCGTTTCTGCTAAACCACCATCTCTGCTCCAAAGCACAGAAGCAATGGGTCTAGGCAGTACTGACACAATGTCTGAGATAGCCTGGGATTTGGGATAGCCCGTGCCAATACATCTGCTATAGGGACACTGGGCATTTGTTCATTTATCCAAAAAATACTTGCTGCATGCCCACGAGTATGCGTTGGACACCCGTCTGGACCCTGATACCTCAGAGGGAAGCGGACAGAGGGCTTTGCCACAGGCAGAGTCAGCGCAACTCAGGGATGGTTGATTATAAGGCCTTGCTCAAACGTTGGCGTACATTAGCTCATTTAATACCCACCTCAACCTCTGAGGCAAGTAACCTGAAACCATGCAGATTCTGTTTTACAGAGGGTGAAACTGCGGCTGATAGGTTCGTCCCTTGCCCCAGGACTATGCACACACTTATAACTAGGCAGGGCAGACTGGCATTGGACCAGGTGGTCTTGAGGCTTTGTCAGACTGAGGATCCTGTCCAAGGTCATGCTGCTAACGAGACATGACAACAGAGGCTGAACCTTGCATGGCCAGCTCTGGAACCCCTTTGTCACGCCTCTTATTTGTTCACCACAGCAGCTTCCAGGCCACCATCTAGCACTGCTCAGCAGCTTGTCACCCTCCCTGACCAAGTGTCTCCTTCAGGACTCCAGGCCCAGGGCTCTCACTTGCAAGGGCCATGAAGGGGCAAAGGAAGCACTTTCCCCGCATCTGGCCACAATAGTTCCTTTGTAGCCTCAAAGCCCCCAGTGAGTCACCTCTCCACCCCCAAAGACACTGGCCAAAAAGGGCCCCATTGTATCAGGATTGCTTACTCCACTTCCTTTCCCATTTCCCAAAACAGCCCTCCCCAGACCGAACATAAGTCATGTAGATGCCAAAAGAAGTTGAAAGATGCTTTGAGAACAGGATTTTGAAATGTAAGGTCCCAGCGGTAGTGGCAACAGTTGCTTCTGTACTTCTCAGCTCTATCCCTCCATCCCTGCCTCCCAGGCCCTCCTGGATCAGCTTCTTTCTCTCCTGGTCTCCCCAACACATAGGGCTGAGAATATGGGCTTCACACTTGGGACCCCTGTGTCAGAGACTGGGACTAAGGGGAAATTGGTCAGCATGATCTTGCATTTCCAAACATCCTGGAAAAACCAATGGTCCAGAAACCACTGCGGGCTCCAAAGGCATCTTTTCAGCCCCTGCAACCACCAGGCCAGAAGCAATGGTAGCACCCATCTGTGTGCTTGGGGGGCCAGCAGCTGTACATACCTGGCTTCTGCTCAGACTGAACTTTGCTTTGGAAACCACCTTTCCCCATTCTCAGTGCTCATGTTTGTGGGGACAAGTGATTCCTGCCTGGCCAATTAGCACATCCAATCCCCTAGCCAGAGTTGGCCAGGATGGGCTTATGACCCAAGTCAGTCATCTGGAGCTGAATCCCTGGAATCTTGTTGGAATTATTAGAGAAAAGAAGTAGGATGATGATAGACTGCAAGGCTGAAGATGCTAATTAATGGTCACCTGTACCTACTGTAAGAAAACTCATTAAGAATGGAGTTTTTGGAACCAATGCAGAAGGAAACGGGGTGGGGAGGAAGAGAAGGAAGCAGGAAAAGAGAGCGGACTGCAAGACATTGACTAAGCCCTTTGATCAACCCATGCCTGAAGCTGAGTGTCTAGAAAAGTTTCAGTTATACCAATCCATAAACTCCATTCTATTTTGAAGAATTTGAATGGTATTTCCATAATATCTAACAGAAAGAATCTTGTCTAAAGTTCCCTTGGTAAAGGTAAAGGTATTACATGAATAGTAACACTCAGAGGTAAAAGAACACAAAGCAGGGAGAATTTAGTAGATTCAGTTCCTTTCTTCAGCCTGAGTTTGTGGGCAAGATCATCTCCCAAAGATGTAAGGATTTCCAAATCCCTCCTTTGGCATCTATAACAAATCACCACAAGCTTGGCATCTGGCATCTTAAAGCAGCAAGACTGTATTCTGTCACAGTTCTGAAGGCCAGTATCTGAAATCAGCATCAGCAGAGCCACATTCCCTCTAGAGGTTCTTGGGAGAATCCAGTCCTTGCCTCTCCTGCTCTTGGTGGCTGCTGGCATTCCTGGGCTTGTGGGTGCATTGCTCCACTCTGACTTCCTGGTCCTATTCCTTCTCATCCATGTGGAGTCTAGTCTCCCTCTTGCTGGGACATTGCAGTTGCACTTGGGGCTTACCCAGATGATCCAGGACGATCTCCTCAAGATCTATAACTACTGACATCTGCAAAGACCCCTTTCCAAATAAAGAATACTTCCCAGTTGTAGAGATCAGGAGATGGACAAGCCCTTTCCAGCTGCCCCCTATCAGGCCAAGTCAGCCCATCTTCTCTTTGCAGCTTAGATGAGACGTGCCACTGTTAACATGCTCAGCTCTGACCACAACCCCAGGGCAGTGCGTGCCACATGAAGTCCTTTGTCAGGACACGCACACACTGCAGAGCAGAAATGGCTCTGGGCAAAGGCAGTGACGGAAACTGGACTTCCAGCCTTCCCCTGTGGTCTGCAGACCAGGCTCAGCAAGCAAAGCAGTAAACAGGGTTTCCCCCAAAGAGTCAAGGTTCCCGTAACCCTGGAGACATCAAGGTGAACCCTCTAGGTGGTACCCAAGAGGGTGCAAGTGGGCTGAGGTTTTAAACAGCTTCCTATTTACTTCAAGATCTATTAGAAAAACAAACAAACATGTAACTAGTACATAAAGCCTATGACGTGACTATTAGTTTCATGGCACCCTGGTGGCTATGATCAACTTTGGTTGTCAGGCTCACTGAATTTGGGAAGGAATCATTTATAGGTCACCAAGACCTCACAAGGTAGTGGTGAAGACAATGAATCTGGGAGCCAGACTGCTTGGGTTCAAATCTAGGCTCTCCCTGGGCAAATCACTTGAACTTTTTTGACAGTGTCTTGGCATAGGCAATTCCCAGGAAAATGGAAATAATAACAACATTATTATTATTAAGACCTCTGGTAAGGATTAAATGAGTTAATATACACCAAGCATTTTAAATTGGTCAGTCCTTGCTGCTTCTCCTGACCCCACATTCTGCTTCCATCCTGAACAGGATGCTTTGATGAGATGGGGTGGGACCAAGCCCCCAGCCACATCAGCTGAGTCTCCTCTGCCTCCCATTTCAGTCCAACCTCCTCAGGCCGATGAGCAAGTGCCCCACTTCTCTGAGCTTACCCCAGTCCCATCCTCTCTCATCCCCACTGGCTAGAGGAGAGTCCCAGTAGATGCTCAGAGGCACCATGGCTGAATACCTACCTGATGATCCACACAGGCCACACACCCCCAGCCTTAAGCCAGGAACGTTTTCTAGTGTTGCCCTTGCAGCAAGACAGTCCTTTGAAAATAAAGCCTGGATGGTCTGGATACCCTGCTGGCCCTGGCTCAAGGTGCACATGGCCAGAGATCTTAAACCATCTCCTGGAAGAATGAGCAGAGATCAAGTGACAAGCAGGTTCCTTAACTGAGTCAGATCCCTTGGAAGAAAGCTGATGTCCACATTCCTTAATTTTGACACCAACCACCAAGGTGTGGTCACTGTTACATGTTGTAAAGAACCAAGGTGTGGTGCCTCTAATATTATAAGTGCCAAACCAAGGATCCTTATCCTGGTCACTTGCAAAAACAAATAATTTGATGTTGTACTCTGTCCTTCAGAGATTTAGCATGAATGACAGACTTAAGCCCTACATTTATAACAAAATAAAATAACCCAACACTTCATCCCAAACATTCCCTACTCCCAGTACTGGGGACTGAACCCAGGGGCATTTTGCCACTGAGTTACACCCCCAGTCCTTTTTATTTTTTATTTTGAGACAGGGCTTTCACTAAGTTGCTAAGGCTGGTATCAAACTTGTGATCCTCCTACCTCAGCCTCCCAAGTCACTGGGATTATAGGTGTATGCCACTGTGCCTGGCTCTCTCCCAACCCTTTCAAAGCTGCTTTGTAAGAAGTATAGTGACATTATACCAGCACCCCAAAAAGGTAGTCCCCCACATGCTCTCAACAGGAAGGCTCTTTCCAGGAGCAACCTCAACTCCATCATGCCCTTTCCCTCTAACTCTAGGAGACCTATATCTGCCTGGAGCCCTGATCTTCTTCCCAGAGCCGAAGACAGAGAAGAGCTATTTTGGGGCTCCCTGAGACCATACCCCCAAGTTTGATGATGGGCTAGAAGAACTCACAGAATTCAACATTATGTTTGTTCTCCAGGTTAGGATTTATTTCAGCAAGAGGATCCCAAGCAAAATCAGTGAAGGGACATGGAGCTTTGGGCAAGGTCCTGAGTAAGCCAGGAACAGGTCCCAAGCATCCTCACCTAGTCGAGTCCTCTCCCAGGGCAGTCACATAAGCCTACCTTCCTTAATTCTTCCAGCAGTGAGTGGTGACAGCATGTGTGACATGTCACCTGCCAGGGAAACACATGAGAGACTCGGTGTCCAGGGTTTTTACTGGGGACTGATCACAGGCACCTCTGCCCAACATGTAGTCAAATTGCAGGTTTCCAACAGAAACCATATCACGTATATGAACAGGTCAGAGAAGAGCCACCCTGATCATTCACAGAACAGTGGAAATTATTCCTAAAATCAGCTTCCCAGACACCAGCTGGGGGCGACACCACAAGGAAGTCCTTCTATGGAGAGCAGCATCCAGCAGGCTACGTCAACTCTTTGCACATTGGCTATAGAATGTTCTTCAGAAGGGAATCCCCCCTGCTGGCTTGGCCTTCCAGTGGCAGAATCCTGACACCAAGTCCAGCCTGTGCCAAGCGTGTGCGAGTCCATGAACGCTGGCTTCTAAATTCAATATTTCATGTGTATGAACACTGAATAGAGAGAGTAACAAGTACCACTGACTATGACTCTGTGCCAGGCACTGGGCCAAGCTTTAGACACTCAGGCACTTCACATATTAATGTTAATGTTTTACAACAGAGTCAGCCACAGCTCGAAGACATGAAATGACTTGCCCAAGGTCATGCTGTTAATGGGTTTGAACTCTGGTCCATTTGGCCCTCTAGCCAGAGAACTTTAACTCCCACATCCACTGCCTCTTGGGAAGCTATCTTTTCACTGAGCCTCAAATAATTTGCAATATAATCTCATCCTATTGTTTTTTCTCACTAATGTTTTCAGTTGACTCTGTATTTTTCTTTAAAAAGTGATTGAACCAAAAATTTATATTCACCTCCAACAGAAAAACCATTTGCCAGAGATTGACAGTAGCCCTCAAAATAATCACAATGAAAACCAAGCAAGGATATTCAATCCTGGCTGGATATTGTTTCTTGCTAAGGTTTTCTTTCACCCAGTACCACCTGGAACTTTCTCCCTACCATAATCATGAGCTTAGAAAGAGAAATAAAACAGGAATACCTTCCCTTGATGTGACTCACTGGTTTAACATTTTGCCTGTAGAGCATTTAAATCCATCCTGGCAAGCACCTGGGGGAAATGCCATCTATACCACAGGCACTGTTCCACCTGCCTGTCTGGCTCCTTAGTCCCAGCAGGGCCTCCCAGCTTCCTGTGCATCCCACTTCTCCACTCTCAGTCCTGAGACTTGCTCTAGCTCCTTCTTCCCCTATTCACTCTTATTCTCCAGCTTTGGAGTCATGCGACCACCCACCACCAGCCAGGGGCAGATACACCAGCCTCTGTGACTGCGCCCAGCCTGACTCCCTGCTCTCTCTTCATTTCTACTTTCTGTTTCCATTTCCGCAAAAATCAGGGACTAAATCTTAGACTCCCATTCCCCATCCTGACCCCACCCTATCTTCCAGTGTGGCATTAGGAATGCCAGGTCGGTCATGAGCTCTAAGAAATCACCTAACCAGATTAGAGGGTCCTACTTGGAAGCCATCAGTGGGACATTCCTACCACCAAGTCAGTGATCACTGAAAACCTCCACTCGGTGTAGGCCATTGATGTGACCCAGAGTTTATGAAGCAAACAGACCTGGCCTGGAGTCCTGGCTCCACCACCCCCTCGGGCAAGTGAATTCCCACATCTGAGAAATAAGACCGAAAATAATACACTTCACACAGGGTTGTTGTGGGATAATGCGGATCACCCAGGGCCGGTCCCCAGGAAACACTGTTTTTCAGAGCTGGGCTCTGGGCTGGGACCAAGAACAGGAAATGGGGTGGAGGTGGTGAAGGCACCCACGTGTTGCAGAGAATGACCAGCAACATGGAACCGAGTCCAACTGACATCAGCATCACCCTGTGGACCAGAGCCTACAAACTGGACCATGGGCTGAATCTAGCTCTCCTACTTTGCTTGGCCTGTAGAACTTAAGAAAAATATTTGACTTATTACCAACATACATAAAACCAGTAAGTTCCCCTGAAATCACAAAGATTTCAACCATCTCCTGAAAATCAGTAAGACCATACCGAAGTTGCTTCAGGCAGAATGAGGAGAAATGCTGCCACCTCCTTCACCCTTTACTTGCTCTGGTTTGCTACCCTGGCTGCCCATGAGAATCACTCAGGAATACTCACACTAAGTCTGGGTCTTGGGAGGAAATGGAGACCAGCTGCTTTTAAACCTTGCAAAGTAATTCTAATGTGCACCAATAGGGCAGCTCAGATGTCTGCTTACCAGGCTACTCCTGCCTCACCCAGCACTGTCACCTGCCTGGCTCAGGTCCTACCCAGCCCTCAGCTTGTTCAGTAGAAGTTCAGGAACTAGGAAGGGCTGGGACCTCACAACACAAAGCCAACACAAGACCCCTGCCAGCAGCCCATGCTTTAACTACCATCCATTCCCCGGCATCTGTGCTAGAGGGAATGCAGAATGGGTTCCAGGTCCCTGACCCACTCCCAGGCCTTCTCCCAAGGATGCATAAAGGTCAAAGCTTCCCACATCCATGAGTACCCATGGAGGAGAATCAGGACAGGCTTCCCCTAACCAAGGCCTGGAGACAACTCTGAATGACATTCAAGTTTCAGGTTTCACTGCTCTGTCCAAGGTTCTTCTGGCTTAAATATGCTTTCTGTAAAACCCTGCAACCAAACCAGAGCCTTAGAAACCCAGGTTCCATCATTTCCTGAAAGAATGATCTTTCCATCCACAAACCTTCCCCACGCTGTAGGAGTCAATACTGATGCGAGGTAAAGAGCAGAAGGGACCACTTGCCGGCACCATTTCCTAGACATGACATGACAGCAGAGAGAGCAGGGAGAGAGGCCTGGGGAGTGGGGTTCAAGAAAGGGCTGCTCCACACGATCTATCTGGCCCCACAATGGTGCATTAGTGGCTTATCTGCAATTGGGGGAATTCCCACTGGTTTTGTGCCATTTCTGTAAAGACTGGGAACTAAGAAGAAATAAGAAAGTGAGTGTCATCATGTTCTGGCTCATGTCATCATTCCAAATGTACACACCGAGGCTGCCCAGGGCAGGCAGTTAATGCAAATGGGGAAGATGGCCCTCTTGCCTAAGGGGGCCAGAGTGATAGCAAGGTAAAGGCTAGCTAGCTAGAATAAGACAAGGAAATGGGATTTTGATGGCAAAGATAAAGTGTGATGGGGCTGGAGAACAGTGACAAGTGACATGAGAATCGCAGAGATGAGGGCTTCCCAGGATGTGACAAGTCCTAACAGGCTATGTGGCTCAGCCTGAGAAACAGGAAAAGGAGGGAGAGTGTGATCAGTATGCAGGTACCTCACTGAGCTAATTCCACCCCAGGGGCTGGGGCAGAGCTGGAGACAGCCTGTTCCACCATTCACAGTTTGAGGTCAAGGGGACAGTGTAGGGCTGGATCCCAACAATCCTGGAAGAGGTGTGATTTGAGCTCGTTCTCCATTCTGTCATCCCCAAGCACCCGAGGAGAGTCTCAGTGTAGTCACTTGCACTGGTTTGCTATATAAAGCATGGTCTACAGAATGGCCAACACTGAGCTTATTATGAACACAGCATCCAGACTCCTCGTCCATCAGTCTGTCCATTCTAACCTCAGCCCCAGGTGAATCGTCACACACTCATCTTTGAGAAGCACTAATTTCAAGCATACAGGCTATTAGGGATGCAAGGAAATCTCTAGGTATTACCAGGCACTGATCAAGTACATAATGGCGACACAGTTCAGAGACTCAGAGGCAGTTTCAGTGGAGGCATCTCACGCTGACCTTTTCCCCAGTTGAATTCAAGACTGCAATGACTTCCTCCATTCCCTAAATCACTGACCAACCAACTCAATCTCAGATTAAAATGCTTCTCTGTAGCCATCAAACCTGGCAGAATAACATGTCAAGAATTATTTGCTCATCAGATCATTTACTTATCTGCGTATCTTGCTATTAAAACACGTACTGAGGGGCTGGGGATATGGCTCGGTTGGCAGGGTACATGCCTTGCAAGCCCAAGGCCCTGGATTCTATCCTCAGCACTGCAAAAACAAAAACAAGAACAAACAAAGCAAAAAGAACAACGTACTGAGCACCTATGACACGTCAGGCACTGAGAATATACAATAAACTCTTCCCAGGAAGAGTTTGCTTTCTGGGAAGAGAAAGACAGCAAACATGGAATCATGCTGTTGTGTGATGCTGATGTGTGCGGTGTGAGGGGAAAACTGGGGTGAAGAGAGCATGCAGGTGACCTTGGATGAGTGCTACCAAAAGGTCACCCTAAGAACACACGTTCTCCTTATTCGACTTTTCTCTGCATTTTCTGCCCCCTCTGATTTTACTTTCTATTGGCTTGGTTGCTATTTCTGTATTCCCATTTCCTCTGACAAACTGGGCATTCGTAGAGTCCATTTATACGACTTGGGTGGTTACATTGACATTGTTAACATGGACACTTGACTCCAAGCAGAAAGTTAATCAATAGCTCTTTTCTCCTTTTGAATAATACAAAATCCCTGGATGCCTTGCCTTTGATCTCTTCTCTCCACCTTCTAGGTGCTCATAGAATCAGCTAGACATGCTATTTTTGGATGAGTCCTAGAACTACTTGGTTATTTGTTTTCTCTTGCCACTTAGAACAATTTCCCAGAAAAAAAAAAAAAAAAAAAAAAAAAACAGCAATTTTCAAATTGACTCAAGAGGAAATAGAAAACCTGCAAAGATCTATAATCTTCAAAGGAATTGATCCAGTAGTCAAAAAACCTACCTTGAGAAACTGTAATGGCTTTATGTGGTTTTACTGATTAGTTTTCTTAAATCTTTAGGAAAAAGACAACATTTGAACTATCTTATCCACAAATCAAGAGGAAAACACTCAGTTCCTTTTATAATACCCTTATAGCACTTCAAAGAAGAACAATATAGCAAGAAAGGAATTTAAAAGCCTGCCTCCTAACCTCACTTAGGGTATAAATGTAAAAAAATTGAAACATGCATTAGCAAATCCTGGAAATGCAGAAGTGTTAAAACATCAAAAAACTCACTGAACAATGAGTACAAGATCTGGGTGTGGTGATACATGCCTATAATCCTAGCAACTTGGGAAGCTTAAGACAGGAAGATTGCAAGTTCAAGGCCAGCCTCAGCAACTTGGTGAGGCCCTAAGCAACTTAATGAGACTCTGTCTCAAAATAAAATAAAATAAAAATGGCTTGGGATGTAGCTCAGTAATAAAGTCCCCCAGGTTCAACCTCCAGTACCAACAAGCAAAGAAACAAATAAATACAAGAAAAAAAATACAGGATAATCTACATGCAGAAAAAACACTTGACTTAACTCAACATGCATGTGTGATTAAAACTTTTTGCAAACTGGGACTAGAAGGGAGTTTTCGTGGTCAGGCAAATCATAATTACCAAAAACTAAAATAAAGTTCATACTTAATGGAAAACATGGCAGGTGATTTTGTTAAAGTCAGGAATAAGACAAGGCTATTCACCACCACCACCAGTTTCTTCTCAATACTGGACTAATGATCACACAATAAAAATAAATAATATAGGAACTGCAAAGGGAGACACAACTGACATCCTCACACAACCGTCTACCCCCCAAATCAAAGAAATTCTGTAAACCACCAGAACTAATAGATACTTCAGGGTCTATTTATAAAAACTAACAGCATTCCAATGTGCCAACAACAACTGGAAAATTCAACACTTGGGTTAAAATGGATTGAAAACAGATTGTTTACCTCCATGTTCTCCCGAACCCAAATAAAAATGACTAGAAAAAAATTAGGTACAAAGCCACAAAGGGACAAAAAAATGATATAAGGGTTGACAAAAAATGAGACATGTTAAAATTTTGGACAACATAGACAAATGGGCAAATGGCAGTGACTTAGCATACAGGAGAAGACTGAAACTTATAAGCCTCCTGAAGGAGACAGAGAAAAGAAATAAGCCCATGTATAATGCAGAACTTCAAAAAGGCCAGGAAGGCTCACAGACATGCGGTTTCAAGATGGAGGTTTAAAAAGGAGGTGAGAGCCAGGTGCTGTGGTGCATGCCTATAATACCAGCAACTTGGGAGGCTGAGGCAGGAGGATCACATGCAAGACCAGCCTTAGCTGCTTAGCAAGGTTCTAAGCAACTTAGTGAGACTGTCCCAAAATAAAAAAATTAAAGGACTGGGGATGTGGCTCAGTGCTTGAGTGTCCTGGAGTTCAATCTCTAGTACCAGAAAAAAATAAGTGAGAGCAGATCCTCCTAGATCCCTTGCTACCTGTGTCAACCAAGTGGCTTCCCATATCCAGATGACAGGAAATGTCATAGAGGACAGGGGGCAAGTGTATCGACAATAGAGCAATTAGGCAAATGTTCATACTTCTGGTTAAGATCAGATCCACTTTCTTTTCAGGAAACTATTACAGGATGTGCTCCAACAAAACAAGAGAGAAAACCAAGAAAGAGGAAGAAGTGAAACCCAAGAACTAGGCAAAAAGTATAAGAGAAACCAGGAAGAGTAATAGGATGATGGTGAAGGAAGATCTCAAGATGTTAACTGTTCAACAGACCAGACCAGAGCAAAGAGATTCTTTTATCATGTTGAAAACAGACCTGATAGATTATGTCATGAGTTGGCAGTATGTGGGGAAATTTTTTAAAGTCTGATGAAGAATCTGGGAGAAGAATTGCTTCAAGGGATAGAAGAAAATCAAGCAAATAAAACACAGTTGTGCTGGGTGTAGTGGTACACACCTGCAATCCCAGTGGCTCAGAAGGCTGAGGCAGGAGGATCACAAATTTGAGGTTAGCCTCATCGACTTAGTGAGACCTTGTCTCAAGACAAAAAATAGAAAGGGTTGGGGATGTGGCTCAGTGGTAAAGTGCCCCTGGGTTCAATCCCCAGTACCAAAAAAAAAAAAAAAAAAAAAAATACCAAGGATTCTTTTCTCCCCAATTTCATCTTAAAATGTAGTGCCATTTCAACAAAAATCACATGAGCTGATTCTAGAATTCACAGGAAATAGCAATGGTCCAGGAACATCCATGACAATTTTGAAGAAGAATGAGGATTTTCCCATGAGATAGGAAGGATCCTTATAAGGTTATAATAATTGGAATAGTGAGCAATGGATATACAAATAAACCAGCAAAAAAGATCAAGCCCAGGAATAGATCACAGACTTATGGGAACACATGAGAGGTGGCCTTCAGATCAGTGAGGAAGGGCTGGGGGTGCAGGGCAGCCACAGAGTAGAGTGCCTGCCCAGCACATGCCAGGCCTATGTTCATCCCCAGCACCCCACACTCCAAAAAGAAATTAGTGAAGAGAGGATAAATTTAATAAATGAAATAATAATGGGGTGACAGGCTACTCAATTAAAAAAAGAATATGAATATAATTATAGCCAACAATAAAAGGAAATTACAGATGGGCCAAAGACCTAATGTCAGTGGGTGTGGTGGTGCACACCTGAAAACCCAGAATTGCAAGTTTGAGGCCAATCTGAGCACCTTAGTGAGACCCTGTCTCAAAATAAAAATTTTTTAAAAGGGCTGGGGATGCAGCTCAGTGGTAGAGTGCTTGCCTAGCATGCATGAGGGCCTGGCTTCCATCCCCAATACAGGGGGCTGGGGGGATCTAATTGTCACATATAAAACTTCAAAGCTTGAAATAACAAAATTTTAGACTATCTTATGACCTGGGCATAAGAAAAGATTTCTTAAGGCAAGAAAACAAAAAACACGAAGCAATACAAGTTTGATAAACTACAATGGAAAAACTTCTGCATGACAAAATACAACAGTAAAATAATGAAAAGATAAACAATGATTAAAAGGCAGCAAGAAAGAAACATGAGCAGAGTAGGCACAGAAAACTCACGAGAGAGGAAATCCAAATGGGAAAATCCAACAGGAAAATACACAGGATCTTGCTAGTAATAAGGAAATGCAAATGCAGTTTCAACCCAAGGTGCTCAGATGGCAAAAATAAGAAGTCTAATGTGTTTGGCAAGGCAAATGGAAATTCTGATACTTGGTGGGTGGCAGCATATATTTGCAAAAGCTCTATGAAACAATTTGGCACTTGTTGACAAAGTCCAGATGCACATACACAGACAGGGATATGCTCTTTCTAGGTATGTAGCTGCAAGGACTCCTCACAGGTTACACAAGGATTCAGGCTAGGATGCACGCTGCAGCCCCTGCCAATAGGATAACTGTGACACACACATGCTAGAAACCTAAGCAACAGTTAGATGAACTAGGTCTTTGTGTATTAACAGATGAACCTCGAAAACATAACACGTGCAAAAAAGCAAATTGCCAAAGGATAAATGCAACACGGCACATTTTGTGGCAGCTTCAAAACACACATTACTCAATACAATTTTGGATATATACATGCTAATAAAAATTCAAAACATGTCATGGAAAATACATACCAACCACAGAACAGCAGTTACCTCCAGGGAGGGAAAGAGAAAAGGGAATAGAATTGGAGGAACACACAAGGATGTTTAACGCCAAGCAATGCATTATTTCTGACTGATATTTGGCAAATGCTAATACTTGTCGAATCCAGAACGCGATAAGCACATGAAAAATGTTCAATATCATCAATCTTCAGCAAAGTACACGATAAAAGCACAATGAGAAACTACCACATACTCACTAGAAGGGAAAAAAAAGTAATGTTAGAGAGAAGGGGAACAATGGAAAGCTCATATCTTGCTGTATGTGATGAGTGAACTGAAGCAACCACTTTAAAAAATCACTTTTGCTATCTCTTATATACTTACCATATGATCCAGCGATTTCTTTCTGAGGTATTTTTACCAGGGGAATGAAGACGTGTCTGAAAAATGTGTACACAAATGTTCACAGCAGATTTGTTCAGAATAGCTCAAAACTGGAAACAAACCAAATGTCCATCGATTGACAAACAGATATGCAAATTGGAGTAAATTCAACTAATGGAATTCTCCTTAGAACTAGAAAGAAATGAACCACTGGTGCAAGCATGTGGGTGGATCCCAAACATTATCTTGTTCAAAAGAAGCTGGAGTCAGGAGTACATACTGCAGGCCCCATTTCTATGAAATTCTAGAACAGCAAAATTCATCTATAGGATGGAGATCAGATCAGAGGTGACCTTAGAATGAGTGGGAACAGAAGAGGGAAAATGATTATAAAGGGGCAAGAGAGAACTTTCTGGGAAGATGTCCTATCTTGTCAGTCTTTCCTAGTCATGGGCACCACATCTGTGGATTCAACAGACCAAGGATCAAAAATACTCAGGAAAAAACTGCATCAGTACTGAACATGTACAGATGCTTTTCCTCGTCATGACTGTCTAAACGATACTATATAACAACTACAGCATTTACATTGTGTGAGGTTTTAAAAGTAATTTAGGGATAATTTAAAAGTATACTGGAGGATGCAAATACTACATCCCAGGGCGAACTGGATCCGATTCCCTGTGGATATGTCAAGGGATGGCTGTACACTGATGGACTGGAGTGGTCGTCACCAGGGTGTATACTTCTGTCAAGTCATACACCTTAGTGTTTTAATTTTATGGAAAATTATAGCTCAGTAAAGTTGATTTAAAAAAAAAAACTAAGTGGCTGATAAAATTTGTTATCTGTGTAACTTTCTGTAAATGTCAATATTTTATTAAAAAATAAAGGGACTTTAAAAATATTGGTTATTACATGCCTATATTGGGGGACAGAAAATTTTAGGGAGAGAATGAAGAATTAAGGCAGCTAAATATTAATTCCTATTTCTTCCCAGTGGAAGGGATTTTTTTAATTGAAGAACTAGAGTAGTCCTATTAGAAACTGATGGGTCCTTCAAGATCATCTCAAATCTCTTGCTTTCAGAGAAGAAGCCCAAAGTGAGATTTGTTCAAGATGGCTGTAGTGGATATTCATGGTTTCAGTTCAAGTATCCTTTCACCGTGTTCTCATGGAACCCCACTTCTTTTCAGGGAAATTATCTCTCCTGCCTCTGGGTGCTTTCTCTGTGGGGCTAGTAATCCAGGTATCAGTTCTCTCTTTTGACAACCCAAAGGGTCATGTAGGGTCCATTCTTTCCCAGGGCTCAGTGTGTGACCTGTCTCCAGATGTTCTGTGCTGATGCTTTGACTCATGGGCAAGAGAAGGAAAGGCATGCATGCAGTTCATCCATCCCAGCAAACAAACCTGACAATGCTATTTTTGCTCTAAGATGGTTCCTGTTACTCCCACTTCCTGGCCTCACACAGTTGAATACCTTTTTCTATCTGTTCTGAGAAGGTTTTCCCAGCCTCCTGCCCATTCTGCAAGACTCTGGTATCTTTGCAATAAAGATGGCTCTGGTGGGGTTCCAATCCCCCAGCACAACTATGGCTCTGGTGGGGCTCTGGCGGCACAGAATTCTGATTCCAGACTGGTTATGCCAATCAGTATCGGGTTCTGGGGTTTGCATGCACAGATTGCTGAGTGACACATCACCGCACCAGCCCAAGGTATATAAGACCCACAGCCTAGAGTTCTGAATTGCAGACAACTGTCCCTGAGTGTTCAGTCATTCACCTAACTTCTCAGGATCTCTGACTTCTCTGCTTAAATCCCCCAGGGCTTCAGGGAGGCAATAAAAGAGAAACCCCATTTATTGAGTGATATGCCAAACACTTGGACACATTTTAATTGAGTCATTCCAAAAGACTGGTGAAGTAGGGATTACCCCAGTTTATTGGTAAGGATGCAGAAGCTGAGAAAGAAATACATGGTTGCAGAGTTCATGAGCAACAAAGCCAGAACCTGAGCCAAATCTGTCCCTTTTTAAAAGCCCAAGTTTTGTCACCTCATCATATTGCCTTGTTACAAGACAATATTTGGTCACTGAGTCTTCAAATCAGGCATCAGAGGCATGATGGGATGTTGGCTGCAACTATGAAGCAGTGGCACCACTGCATACACTGGGCCAGGACAACACCCTAGGTGACAGCACTGTGCATGGGGTGGCAATGGGTAGGGGCAGGGAGCAGCCTTTGGGAGAACACAGGTATCTGAGAAACAGTGTGGGAAACATCCTCGTCTCAGAGGAGTGCAAGTGAATTCTTTCTGCTTTGAGATGAATAAATGTTCACGTTCCTATGGCAACGGAGCATGCTCGCTGTTGTCCATACCTGTAATAGAGTGACTCACATTTTTGGCATTGCACTAGCCTCGTCCAAAGCCATTAGCTCATCAGCCTAGAATGCGTGCATTCCAGCACTGATTGTATCTGGACAGATAACTGGGGTCTGTGTGTGTCCCTCAGACTCTGAGAGCGGGGAGAATGCCACCTTGTTTTCACATGACTTTCCCAGTCCCTGTTTGGGATCTGTGCTAAGGCACCTGGATTTATTCCGGGTTCTCTATGTAGGTAGTGGAAATGGTGACAGGAGTTTGAGTTAAGGCCAAGGGTCACGTAGGGAATTAAACATGACACAAAAAGGGAATAAATTAGCATTGCACAAGCTGTTAAAGCCCTGAGAACTGCTGGCGGCACAGAATTCTGATTCCAGACTAAAGCTCATTAATAAATCCTAAAGGGTGGCATGTGGAAGAAACAATCCTGACAGGTCTTGCTGTGGGTTGGTTATAATCTCAGAATGAGTTGGGTTCAGTCATACACAGGTCCAGGGAGGAGCAAAAGGAGTCTTGGAAGAGACCCTACAGAGCCGTAGCTCATGGGAGTGTATCCGGGTTAGTTAAGGATCCAGAGGAGAGCAGCACCGGTGGGGGGCAGTAAGAGGCACAGTGAAGGTGCCAACGCACCCCCGGTGTCCCCATGAGAAGAGGAGGCCCAGATCTCAGCAGAACACCTGGAGGCCTCCCAAGCTTCTAAATGATTCCATCAATTTCACAATGGGGCTCAAATGGCCATTGGCAACCACTGTGGAGGATCCATAAAACCTAGGGCTTACGTGGTTTTTTGTTTTTCTCTCTAAACAAAGAGAAGACCCCTTGTTCTCACTAGTCAACTGGGAGTTTTTTTTAAAAAGGGTTTTAGTGTGCATGGGGGAATCCATCAGCGGGAGAGAGTCGAAGCCAGTTTCAGAGTGAAGTCGGGGCTCCCCAGGAGAGCACCACACACAGACTCGCAGAAGAACTGCATGGGTTCAGTTACCAGGATTCCTGCTAAGCACGTAATCCTCTCCCCCAATTTTTTTTTTTTTTAATCCTGGGAATTGAACTCAGGGATGCTCAACTACTGAGCCACATCCCCAATTCTTTTTTGTATTTTTAAATTTAGAGGTAAGGTCTTGCTGAGTTGCTGAGGCTGGCTTTGAACTCATGATCTTCCTGCCTCAACCTCCTGAGCCACTGAGATTACAGGTGTGTGCCATGGCACCCAGCACTCTCCCCAAATTCTTAATCTCTGATGAAGAATCAGAACAAGATTTTTTTTTTTTTTTTTTGAACCTGGGATTGAACTCAGGGACACTCAGCCACTGAGCCACATCCCCAGCCCTATTTTGTATTTTATTTAGAGACAGGGTCTCACTGAGTTGCTTAGGGCCTCACTAAGTTGCTGAGGCTGGCTTTGAACTCGCGATCCTCCTGACTCAGCCTCCCAAGTCGCTTGGATTAAAGGCGTGTGCCACCACACCCGGCTAAGATTTTTTTTGAGGGGCATCAATCAACACTTCCTCAATAGCACTTGTCATGAAAGGTCTTCTGCAGGAGGATAGCATGAACTCAGTCCCAGCTTAGCGATGAGTTTATAAGCTCCTGGGGCAGAGAGGTCAAGGTTTGTGGGTGTCTCTGTGGCCACCAGCACCCAGCAGATGTGCTTGCTGTCTGAACCAGGGAGAGAACAATCTAGCTTCCAGAATACGCTCCTCGGTCTGCAAGTCTTCTTCATTATAAAGGACCGGTTCCACAACACAGCCAGCGTGTGACTACCGGGCTCTGAAATAAAGACCCGACAGGGTCCTGGGGGAGATTTAACATTTTGGACCTGTTTATAACAGAGAAAGGGGAGCAGCATTGAATTCTGAGGCCCTTCTCAGTTCTGAAACTCCATAAGTCTCTAAGAATCCTCTGTGAGGAAATTGAAAACAAGGAAACTCACCCGTCTACGAGGTGAGACATTTGGGAGGGAGACAGACTCTCTGTGCCAGGAGTGGAAAAGGCAAGTAGGGAGGGCCCCACTCTCACTTCAACCAGAGCATACCCACCTCACCTCAAATGCACACTCAGGGGTCATACAGCTTTGGTAGGGGCAGTTTGATTATCTCTGTCTGAAAAGCTTGGAACAAGCAGTTTTCAGATCCGATTTTTTTCAGATTTTGGAATATTTGCATATACATAACAAGATAGCTTAGGGATGGGATTCAAGCCCAAACATGAAAACCATTTATGTTTCCTATGCACCTTCTATCTGCAGATTGAAGGCAATTTTATATATTTCCCATAGTTCTGTGCATGAAACAAAGTCTTGCAGTGTGGAATCTTCCACTTGGGTCATCACGACAGTGCTCAAAAGAAGTTGAAGACTTCAGAGCATTGTAGAGTTTTCAGATTAGGGAGACTCAACCTATAAAAGGATTTTCCCTTTTATAAGGGGATTTGTGATGGTTTAAAATGTATAGGGATTGCCAGGCATGCTGGCGCTCGCCTGTAATTCCAGCGGCTCAGGAGGCTGAGGCAGGAGGATCGTGAGTTCAAAGCCAGCCTCAGCAAAATCGAGGTGCTAAGCAACTCAGTAAGACTCTGTCTCTAAATAAAATACAAAATAGGGCTGGGGATGTGGCTCAGCAGTTAAGTGCCCCTGAGTTCAATCCCTGGTACAAAAACAAATAAATAAATAAAATGTATAGAGTCTAAAAAAATGAGGGAGTTGGCACAAACTATGGCTCTGGTGGGGGCACCAGTGAGACGGGCTGCAGGTGGGGGGTGGGGGGCTTCAGGAGGCATGGGTACAAGATCCCAGGTGGCCAGGCTGCAGGTGACCATCCTTCTTGGCTCTAATATTCCCGTTCTCTGAGCCCCTAAGCTGAGGCAATGAGGGATTCAGGAAGAGGGGACCCAATGTTCCAACATAAAGTGCCTCTGGCTACTCTCTGACTCTAGTTAAACCTGTGCGGGCCTGGGCAGGAGGGGCGGCTCCACGCGGCACTAATTGCGGGGCATCTTTTTACAAGGCTTAGCCCAGAGATCAGAATGAATTCAAGGTAAATCCTCACACGGCCCGGTGTCTTTAACAGGGAAATAAATCAACCTTAATTACCCAGGACACGCTGCCATGCCACCCTATTTTTGGAGGGTTGCTTCCCATATTGGAAGGGAAAGTGCAGTGTGCACACAAATCCAGGGAAAAGATGTGAAGGTCACAGGTCCTACTTCCGGCCGGGGAAAGGCTGGGAGGGTGGAGAGGGCTCACAATGAACCAGAGCTTCTCTGAGACTATTAGGATTAGAGAGATTACGAATGTTCCCATGCTGCTCTCTCTAATCCAGCCACCCAGAGTGCAAAATTAGATGAAGAGAGAGGAAATAGAAATTGGAAAAAAAAAAAAAAAAAAGAATTAGATGATGTCTGGGTAGGTTGGGGACCTCTTCAGTTCCAATCCCCCAGCACAAGAGGAGGACACTAAGTTTGGCCTGGAGCTTTGGAGCCAGCATAAGGAAGAAAGCCCTGTGCTTGGCTATGTGGTCTTCTGTGTCCTCAGGACTCATTAAGCCACCTGCTCAGGAGAAGTACAACCATTCCTGCTTTAATAGTAGAAGACCTTCCTCCTAAGGAATCAGGGCGCGAGAACACACAGCTAAAACCCAAAAAGCCTTGAGAGACCATGAGTTTCAGGCTGTTTATTTCAATCCTCAGTTTGAACAAATTCCTTAAGAAGTACTCCCTGGGTATCAATTTCTGGCTGCAGTTCCCATGACCCAACTGTCAGTGGAGGCTCAGCTCACAGAAGAAATGAAAATAAAGAGAAGTGGCTGGATGCGTAGCACAGTGGTACAGCACTTGCCCTCCATGTGCAAGGCCCTGGGTTTGATCCCAGGCACCACAAAACAACAAACGGTCACATTTGGGGCACAGTGTAAGTAATTAACTCATCTATCTGATTGTGTCCAAGTTAGTAAAATGAGAAAGGCTGCGTGGGTATTTTATTTAAAATTAGAAGTGTGGCTAGAAAGAGGAGGAGTGGTGCATGAGGGTAGAGCTTTGCATTCTGAGCCCTTGACTATGATTTGATCTTGGTTTTAACCATGTGCAGGTGATCGCTTTTGCTTAAAATAAAAACAAAGTCTTTAAAGTCTGCAGCAGAGAGAATGAAGCCCAACACACACTAGAATGCAATGCAAATGCAAATGAGAAGCCAGGTGTGGTGGCCACCCCTGTAATCCCAGGTACTCCAGAGGTTGAGGCAGGAGGATCACAAGTTCAAAGCCAGTTTGGGCAATTTAGAAGACCTTGTCTCCAAATAAAAAGTAAAAACTGGGGGTCTAGCTCAGTGGTTGGGCATTTTCCTAGCATGTGTGAGGCCCTGAGTTCAATCTCCAGAATGGGGGGACGGGGGATAAACTTGAGTTTATGGGTTTACTCTGACTTATGCACCAAAATGATTCACTAACTTCAGAATTGTCAAGAATGGATCTCTGCAGCCCACCTCACCCACAGAGACACAGCCTGCTACTCCGTCCCAGCTGAGAACCACTACGCTGAGCAGTCCCTTGAAATGCCAGATGAGGGCAGTGAGGTAGATTTTTCCACCAGATTCTTCAAGAAAAAAACCCTAAATGAAAATTCAATTTGCCCAAAAATGAAAGTCCATTTTCTTTCCTTATTTTTTTTTTCTTCCTAATACTGGGGATCAAATCCAGGGGTGCTCTACCACTGAGCCACATCCCAAGCCCTTTATGTTTTTTAAGACAGAGTCTCACCAAGTTGCTGAAGCTGGCCTTGAACTTGAACTGCCTTGAACTCCTTCCTCAGCCTCCCAAGTTGCTGGGATTATAGGTATGTGCCACTGTGCTCAGCGGGTCCACTTTCAAATTCAGTCATGCTAATTCTACCTACAGACAACTCAGAGACTGGAGGGGTGAAAAAATACAGGTTTGTACCAACACAAAGACATTCACTTTCCTGGGGCTGGGGATATAGCTCAGTTGGTGAGTGCTTGCCTCGCATGCACAAGGCCCTGGGTTCAATCCCCAGCACCACCAAAAAAGAAAAAGAAAAAAGACATTCACTTTCCCTAGATGCTGGGCACCTTCACAACAATAGGGATTCATCTAAGGACATGAAATCACCGAATCATGCAATCTCAGAGCTCATTACTGTCCTCAATCTTTGGATGAGGGTGTGGAATATTCAGATATGAAGTCACTAGCCTAAAGTCTCAAAATGATGTGGTGGCAACCTCAGAAGAGCTACTTGAAAAAGAGGTTCCAATGTCAAATGTGGATTAAACCAGGTCACACAGGCTTGGTCTTAGTCCTCTGTCTGTTCCTATAAGAGAACATCTAAGACTGGGCAATCTATAAAGAAAGGAGGTTGGTTTGGCTCACTGTTCTGGAGAACAGGAAGTCCAAGATCCTGGGGCCACATCTAGTGAGGGTCTCATGCTGCTTTAACTCACTGCAGAAAATGAAAGGGCAAATCGCTGTGCACAAAAGACATAAGACGCAAATCCTCACCTATCACCTGCTCTCCAGCAACTAACCCAACTGGTGAGAAAGGCATCAATCCATTCATGAAAGCTGCCCCCAGGAACCAAACTCCTCCCACTAGGTTCCATCTCCCAATGGCCCTACTGAGGAATTAAGTTTCCAACACAGGAACTTTTGTGGGACACATTCAAACCATAGCAGATTTCTTTGCCATGAGATTTCTCAGGAGGTGAGAAATCCTGACTCCAAACCCTTCTTAGCAATTTCCTCCACCTCCTCTATTGATGTCCACAGCAAAGGCCATCCATCCCTCTTACCCAGAGCATCAAGACCCTAAAGGCTCACATAGCTAAGCTATGGAACCAAACTAGGTGCCCTTCAACAGATGAATGGATAAAGAAAATGTGGTATATATATATACACAATGGAATATTACTCAGCCATAAAGAAGAATGAAATGATGGCATTTGCCAGTCAGTGGATGGAATTGGAGACTCTCATGCTAAGTGAAATAAGCCAATTCCCCAAAACCAAAGGCCAAATAGTCTCTCTGATATGCAGATACTAACATAAATTAGCAGGAAGTGGGGTTGGAGAATAGAATTACTTTGGATTAGACAAAGGGGAGTGGAGGGAAGGTTAGGGAATGGGAAGAGGAAAGACAGTAGAATGCATTGTGCATAACTTTCCTATGTCCATATATGAATACACGACCAGTGTAACGTCACATCATGTTCAACCTCAAGAATGGGGCACTATACTCCCATATAATATGTCAAAATACACTCTATAGTTATGAATAACTAAAAAGAACAAATAAAAACATTTTTTAAAGGACCCTAATGGCTCTCCTCACTTATATCATGGCCACCACCTCCCATTTATTTTCCACCCAGCAGCCAGAGTGATTCTTCTAAAAAGACTCATCCAAAATCATGCCATAATAGATAATCCACAGAGACAAATCCAAGAACCCTTGGTGGTTGTTAAGAGCTAGGAGAATTGTGAGTGACTGCATAATGGCTATGGGATTTCCTTTGTAATGACGAAAATGTTTTGGAATTAGATAGAGGTAATGGTTACACAACGTTGTGAAGGCCCTAAATGTAGACTTTAAAATGATTGATTTTATGTTTTTTCCCCCCCTTTTCTGTGGTGCTGGGGATTAAACCCAGGACCTAGTGCATGCTACGCCAGTGCTCTACCACTGAACTACATCCCTGGCTGAATTTTATTTTAATTCAAATGTGTACACACACACACAAACACACAAGCACCCCCCGCATGTCATTCCCTGACTTAAACCTCTCTAACGGATACTTGCCTTCTTCAGAGTAAAATTCCTTGTCCCTAGCATCTGAAAGACAATCCTAGAAATGGTTGTTATAGGGGAAAAATACCAAAAAATAAAGGCAGGGAATTGAACATCTGCATTTCCATTGGTAGTATTTCACTGTATTTCTTCTTACTATGTACCTTAAATGCCATAGACTTAATGTTCAGTTGAGGCCCTGTTTTTCCCTGAGCACTATTACATATTTTATCATGTGCTCAGAGCCTCTCATTTCAAATCCTATGCTGCTTAGCCACTCCTGAAATCAGGGGAGGAGCAGTGCCCTCTGCGAAAGGATGAACTAAGGTCCCCTTCTGGCACAGGAGGGCAAGGAACAGAGAAATGAGAACAGAGCCTTGACCCACAGACAAAGTCGTGGGAATGTGGGCTCATCAAGCCAGCTGGCAGGTGTGGGACAATTCTGGGGGCTATTCTGCTTCCAAGGCAGAGAAGGGAGCCTGTGAGAGCAGCCAGGAACACAAGGAGAACATGACCCAAGGTGCAGGGGCTGGAAGCCTCCAACTGGTAACCTAAGGCGAGGATCCCAGGATCAACAGCTTGCACTTCTTCCCAGGCACTCAGCCAGCCCTAGCAGGTGCTGAGCAGCCATATCCTGCATGGTACTGAGCGAGAGGACACATCTGGTATCTCTCTGAATGCACAGCTGGGTCACTCTGAAGGATACAGGCTCTGCTTTCAGATGTCAGGGAGCTCAAGGTCATACATTGACAAAGGAGCTGAAGGAGTGTAGGTCTTATGACCATAAGGCCAAGAGCTCTACTTCCCCTCCACAGCCTCCCGGCTCTGCCCTTGCTCTCTGGGTCCTTAAAAATGGGATGCTAAAAACCTACCTCATATCAGCATTAAAACAAAGTGTGATAAAAGAGCAAGTGGAAGGACTTTGTAAGCACCATACAGACAGAACAAAGTTCCATCTTGTGTGTTAACTACCTTCTTGCCATAATTCCTTGATTTCAGTTTCTATCAGTAATGGCTTCCACCCTTCTCCACTCAGTTGATCCTGTCCTCCAACATCAGCTGGGACCTCTGGGTGGCCATATTCTGACAGTGTCTTCTCAGCCTTTCCAGTGGTTAAGATCAGGGGCTCTGGAACCAGACCACCTGGGTTCAAATTCTAGTTGTCCTCTTCTTGGGCTATGTGAATCTGAACTAACTGAAGTCCCCATGCCTCAGTTTACCAATGCAGCGAGGGTGAAAACAGGTGCAGGTCACTGTAGGACCACTGTACCAATAAGGATGAGGAGCTCAGAATCACACGTGCCACACAAAAAGTTGATACATGTAGTATTTATTTTCTGATTTTTTTAAAAAAAGGTTTTTCTTATTAGACAATACAATGCATATTCCCCAAATGACATGAACTATAAATGTGTAGCATAATGAATAATTACAAAATAAACATCATGAAGTTTCCTGAGTGTCCCTTCCTGATCCTGAGCTCTTTGTCCCAGAACCAAACACTATCCTGACTTTTCTAAAAACCACTCACTTGCTTTCCCTTTTAGTTTCACCCATTTATATACATATTACTTAACAGAATATGTTTCAATTTTACATGTTTTTGAACTTCATATTAATTTAAACATACTGGGATAAATATTTTTTTTGAGTCCTGCTTCTTTCTTTAAATACCCTGCGTGTGAGATTGGTCCGTATGGCTGCACGCATCTCTAGTTGCTTTGTTTTTCATAGTTTTTCTTCACTGAATAGGAACCCATTGTGTAAGCAGAGCACAATTTATTTATACTTTATGCTGCTCATGGACAATGGGCTGTTCCTATTTTGTTGCTATTTTGAACTGCGCTGCTATGAAGACTGTTTTAAGTCAGGTTTATAAGGGTGGAACTTAAATATGATAAAATGCATCCTTTGAACATACATTTGGATGACTCAGACAAATGGAAACAATATTGTAACTGTGACACCTCTGACCACGTGCTCCTCTTCTGTACAACACAAACCTCTGCTCAGACAAGTTCCCTTCATCTGAAAGATGAGGGATTCTGCAAAGTCCCTTCTTCCCTTCACTTCCTGCTCATCCTATTCCCATTCCCATTCATTTTAAGTGTGTTCCAGAGGCTCCATTCCCGTTCCTGTTCCCCACCACCACCACCACATCCTGAATTCTCTGGAAGTTTCCTCACCTGTCCCCTCAGATTCCTGCAGATCACCCTCATGCCTGTATGAGGACCCCAACTATATCATAAACCACAGTCAGTCTGAGATACACAGGCCGCTGACACCTCAAACTCCACATGTTCCAATCTGAATTCCAGTTCCCCCAGCCCCTCCCTGCCATGTGTATTCTCCTTATACAAGCCAAACAGATCTTTGATTTTTCCATTTACCAAGTTCCCTGTAGTCAATCACATGCCTAGTCCTCTCTATTCAACTGCCAGAATCTCCAGTTTTCTCTTTCCACTATTCCCTCTGCCTTCAAACACCCCCTCTTCTGTTGGTTAGGAGAGTGTTCAACTACTCAGCCTGTGGTGGGCCCTGCATTCCAAACCCAACTCCAAGTCCTTCGAGGATCTATACATGTTGCTAAACCAGTGGTTGATCTGTTGTTTTCTCCTGCTGGGCCCCATCCTCCTCTTACAGGGATGGCACCCCATTTTTCAATAGGGAAGTGCACCTCTTGAATCTCAGGTGTGGGCAACACCAACCAATCCCCAGACACCCAGATGATAGAACACTCCATTTATTATGGTTTGGATCTTAAATGTCTCCCAAAAGTTCAGGTATGAAAGCCTTCGTCCCCAATACAACGGTGTTCAGAGGTGGGGCCTTTGGGAAGTCATTAAATCATGAGGTTCTCACCTCATCAATGGACTAATTCATTTATGGATTTATATCTTAATAGGCTATTACCTCCTAAGCAGGAGGTGGTGGAAACTGTAGGGGGTGGGGCCTAGTTGGAGGAAGTAGTTCATCGGGAGCAGGGCTTTGAAGGATTTATATTGTCTCGAGTCACTTCTTTTCTCTCTTTGCTTCCCAGGCAGACAACATGAGGTGAGCAGTTTTACTCACGCATGATGTTCGGCCTCACCGTAGACTGAGAAACAATGGAGTCAACTGACCACGGACTGGAACTCTCAAAATGTGAGCCCAAATCAATCTTTCTTCATTTTAAGTTATCCCAGGAGCTTAGTCACAATGATGGAAAGCTGACTAACACACCATCCTTCTGGCTACAAGAACCTGGCTCCCAATAGTCACCCAACACAATGGGGCTTAATCTTGGAACTCTATGGAAAAAGCAGCACTCTTTTGCTTTTGGCCTCAAAGCAGGAAGAAAGCCATTCTGGAGTCTTCAGCCTGGGATGGGAGGACAGTACAGCTCAAGTGAGAGAGAATACATCCCCAAATCTTTGAAACCTAGGACCTTTAGCCAGATAGCCTGTGATCCCATAGTGGAGTCCAAAACATTCCCTTCTCTGCTAATGCCATACTGAGCTGGTTTTCTAATAAATGCAATAGAAAGGATCCCATCTGAGGCCTCAGCAAACTAACTTCCTCCCTCCCTCCCTCCCTCCCTTCCTCCCCTCCTTCCTTCCAACCTCTTCTTGCTCCAGACCCTACCCTCAGCCATGCCAGACATTTTTGAAATAAAAATAAATACGAACAGAAATCATCCAGCCAGCTGTGATGGTGCACACCTGTGATCCCAGCAACTTGGAAAGCTGAGGCAGAAGGATCACAAATTCAAGACCAGTCTGGGCAACTTAATGAAATCCTGTCTCAAAATAAAATATAAAAAGGACTGGGGAATGAAGCTCAGTGGTAGAGCACCCAGTGCTCAATCCCTAGAACCACAAGCAAACAAAACCATTCCAGCAAAGTGTCCTATTTAATTACCTCTGTTCCTCTGTTCATGCAGATCCCTGGGCCTGGGCTGCCTTCCTCCTCTGGCCTCTGGGAATCCTGCTCCTCCATTTGGGGTCAATGTCTTCTCCTCTGTGAATCCTTCCCCCCCTTATCTCCCATCTCTGAGTCCCTATACTATTCTGAATATGCTTATTACAGTTGTCTATTTACAACTGTTCTTCCTCAACAAGAATGTAAGCTATGATGGCAGTGATTAGGGACACTATCATCCCTGCAGCTCACCCAGGAGGTCACTCAGTACTTTCTGATTTAAAAAATTTCTTTCTTTTTTTTTTTTTTAGATGGGGCCTCACTATGTTGCCCAGGCTGGTCTCCAACTTCTGGGTTCAAGTGATCCTCCCACCTCAACCTCCTGAGTGGCTGGGATAAGGGCATGCGCCACTACACCTAGCAATAAATGCTTCCTGGATTGAGTGGGAGGAGGATGACAGAGCAGAAGTGATACTCATCTGGGGTTGCATGGCATTCAGGGCCAGGCCAGGTGTAGACCTCATGCATGGGCATGTTCCCAGGGTGAGGAGGAACCAAAGCACCAAGGAGAGGACCCAAGGCACACAGCTTGCCTCTAAAGTCTAGGGCATTTGGAACATGCTGGGTGTGTCCATCAGTGAGGCTCTCCTGGGGCACAGGTGCGTTGGCTACACGTAGCCTCCGTGAGCTCCATGGGCTCCCTTCCAGGCTGCTTTGTTTTTCAAGTTTTTACAAATCCATGGCCTCAGAGCTGTAAAAACTCATTTGGGCTCCCGTGCCTACCTTTGAATCTGCAGGTAACCACACCAGAGACACACTTAGCAACTTCTGCCCCTGAGCCAGGTGGGAGGGGGAGGGTGAAAAGTGCCCACTGGGACTCCTTTGACCTGGGAGTCCCTGAGGTACCCTGGACTCCTAGGCTACCCACTGCCCCATCCATCTTATGCTGTCCCTCTTTCTTTTCCCTAAGGAACTCCTCAGGTTGGTCAGGCAGTCAGAGCACCTGGAATGAAGAGTGATCTGGGGCTGGAGGGCTGCATGGCCAAGGGACAGCCTGGCCAGGAAAGGAGGTGGTTTCTTCTGCTAAAGCTAAAAGACACTTTGAACACAGCTCACCGCCCACCACATACGGGAGCAGCTGCCCTTTGCCTTCTTCCAGGCCGCCCTTTAGTGACGTCTTATGCTCAGATACTTAACTCTGTGTTCACTGCACAGAACAAACCTAATGGGAGGACAGAGTGGTGGTCCAGGCACCAACCTTGGTTTGCCAAAGGCAGGTCAGGCCTTCTTATCCCGATGGCTGAGATGGCAGAGAAGGAGAATAAGCTGGGATCATACCTTATAATAGTAGGTGTGAGGGTTGGCTTGGGTCCACGGGAAACATGCACATCCAGGCCAGGTAGCCACCTCCTTCCCAATACAGATAATAAAAATCAGTAACTGAGGGGCAGAGTGGTGGCCACGAGCATGGAGATGACAGATGGGTGCCTACTGTCCAATTCTCCATTAACCAGTTCCAGGATCTTCTCTGAGCCCTGTCTCCTCATCTTGTGAAACCAGTCGGCTGGATTTGATGATCTCTCTCCAGAATGTAGCATGTGAGTCATCAGAAAGTGCAGAGGGAGGTGGGGACACACCCATCCACCCCCTCCCTCTGCCAAGGCCATGTTTACCAAATAACACTTGCTCCACCAGCCCACTGCATAGCTAGGGTGCATTCCTAGGGAACCTGAGAACAGGTTCCCTGTGGCCCGGCCAGGCTTCCACCACAAATGCCAAAGTGCATGGCTTTGCCAAAAGCTGGCTGTAATCCAAGTAGGCAGGAACTCTGCAAACCTTTTTGGCCAGTGAAACATGGTCACAGCATTCACTGATCTGAGAGATCTTTCCTCTGCCTCTGGTAGCTTTGGCCTCTGCCTTGGGTAGCTTTGGCAGACTGCTTCCTACCCTGGCATTGGGGCACTGAAAGTGAGGAATGAATTGCGTTTTTTAATTTCTCTTTTAACTTTTTCTTCCTTGCTTGCCTTCTCTCTCTCTCTCTCTCTCTCTCTCTCTCTCTCTCTCTCTCTCCCCCCTTTCTTTCTTTCTCACCCAATACAATAGAAAAGAGACCCATCCTGGCAGTGTCAGCAAATAATGGTGCAAATAAAAGCATCTAGCTACACATTTCATTATGAAAGGGAAGTTGAAGCTCTATAACTTTGTGAGGTTTGTCACTCTAGGTGCATCACTGCAGCATACTAACTCTGGAGTGCCCTTTACTCAGTCGACCATCCCAAAGCAACACCCTCACCAATAAACTACACCCCAAATCTGTGAGCCTCACTAGTTAATTTCCTTCCAAACTCACTGCATCAGCCTCATTTCCTACCCAGTGGTATATAACAAGGACAGTAAAAGGCCAGGACTCTCTTTCCTCTTGCTGAATCTGAGCAATAATATTGTGATTTATTAATTCAGCTCCTTAGCACCTAAATAGGAGACCAAGAATGGAAAGAGAGACAAGAAAAGAGGTTGAAATCCATCTATCAACCTCCTGTTAAGAGTTCTAAAAGCTCAGGAGGAGGAAATGGAACCTTTCAGTTAAAAGAAGACATGGTAGAGTTATTCAGGTTTAATGGAGAGTTGAAATGAGCCATTTATATAGTTTCTTTTTAACCTTGGTGTTTTTGGTTGACTTTATTATATTTCTATCCCAACCTGCAACCTTGTGTCCTAGTTAGCACAGATGATCAAAAGCTTATAGCCAGATACTCAGGAGGATCGTCTACCTCTTCCTGCCTTGGTCTCCTTGTCATCTCTCTCCCGTCAGGGTCTCTGTATGGACATGGCACGAGTGCTCTCATGTACAGTGAGACATTCAGTGGGCCTTTTCTCCATCCTCATTCCTACTAGTCTCTTTGTGGCTTCCGCCTTCCCACCTTGAGACTTTTCCTTCTGATTCTGTGACGCTAACCATGCTGCTTCCCTCCTTGCCTGAGAGCAGATCTGGGCCAGATCTCTAAAACCCCATTTAAATGATCTTGAAGAATTCCATTACTTCCAAGTTTTTCCATCCATTCTCTTCCCTCTGGAATCGACTGACTGACTTTGATTTTCCTTTAAGTGCCCCCTTGCTCCATTCTCAGTCCACTGGGTAAGGATGGGGCTAATAGCACCTCTCAACCACACCACCCCCAGGCTCCATTTGAAATCTGCCTGTTTTCTTTCTTTCCTTCCTTCCTCTCTCTCCTTTCTTCCTCCCTTCCTTTCTCCTTTCTTTCTCTCTCTCTCTCCTTTTTAAGTTACTGATGGTTTTTAAAATCTTTCTGAAGAGGTTGCTAAGCCAGACAAGGAAGTGGATAGAAAGGACAGGAAAGCAAAGTGAAGAAATGAAGATTTCTGATGACATTTCCTTTGCCTGTTGCTTATTTATTGCTAAACAAATTAGCCCCAAATTTAGTGACTTAAAACAATAATCATTTCCCATTTTAGTTTCCAGGGACCAAGAATCAGGGAGTGGCTTTCCCAGACCCTGAGCTTATTCAAGATCTCTCACAGGCTGTCATCAAGATGGCAGCCAGGGCTGTAGTCACCTCAGGCCTCCACTGGAGGAGAACCTGCTCCCAAGCCCATTCGTGTGGATGTTCACAGGCCTCAAGGCCTCGCTGGCTGTGCAGGCATCAGTTCCTTTCTGGATGAGCCTCTCACCAGGACAGCTCACAGAAGAGCAGCTAGCTTCTCTCAGAACCAGTCAGCAAGAGGGGAAGAGAGAAAGGCCAAAGCCACACTCACTTTAATCCGGTCTCCGAAGAGACACCCCATCACTTCTGTAGATAGAAGCTGGTCGCCAACTCCCACCCATACTCAAAGGGGAGGGGATTACACAAAGTGAGCAACAGGAAACTGGGGCCACCTTTTTCTTTGAGGCCACCTAACATATCTCAAGAAGTGGCCAGACCTATAACCACATGCCTGAAGCTTTTCACTTACAGTGGACAATAAATCCCTTTGCCCCACACTTTTTATTACTGCTACTAGCCACTTTGACTTGGGCTGCTACCACTTAAAACTAAGGACCAGCAGGCGTAGCCACAAACCATTCTAACTCTTCCAGACTCTCCCATCTGTTGAGGACATACTTTAGTCCCTGGCGTCTATCCGTTGTGAGTTTGGGCAACTGGTTGGTAAGATAAGAATTCATAAATCTTTCACCCCTTGTTTCTGATCAGGTTGCGTGACTCAGGGTGCCCCATGCTTACAGATTGCCTTCTCTGAATTTTTCTAAGGGGCCTATGCTCCCTCTCCAGGTCTGAATGCCTCCTTCCCCTCATGGATCACATGCATAAGGTAAATCAGATGTTCTAAGGAGCTCTATGGATCTCTCTGTTCTGGGTCCATCCCAGAACATTCCGGGTTGTTCCTGCTAAGTGACATGATAGTTCTTTGGTGGGACTGTATGAGACTAAGCAGGTAGAACAATCTTGACATACTAATTTTGAGTGACACAAAATGTTTAAATAGGCCAGAGCCCACACATTCTAGGGCAACCCTGCTTCCACCCCCACCTTGCTACCTACTCCCATGGTGATCCTCTTGACCTGGTATTTTTATCATTGCTTCTCATGCCTGAGTACACATTAGAACCACCAGAGAAGCTTTTAAAAAGTAGGGTACCTGGGCCCCACCCCACATCAATTAATTTAGATGTGTAATCCCCATCAAAATACCCAGGCCTTAGTATTTTTGCTTTCTGGTTTTGCTTTTGAAGTTCCCCAGATGATTCCAATACCTAGAAAATCTACTTTAAGTGAATAGAAACATTGTCTCAGATAGACACTCAACACTTGCTACTCTGACCTAAATGTAACTTCAATGGGCAAGTTAGAGAGGAGTGTCTTCCCAAACTTCCCATTGAGGAAATGCTGTGCAGTTTTGCTACTCAAAAGTGGAGGGACCAGCACCAGCACCACCATCTGGGAGCTGATGAGCAACACAGAATCTGAATTTCAACAAATTCCCAGGTGACTTGTTTGCACATTCAAGTCTGAGAGGCACAGAGCATGCCAACTAGCAGCCCCGTTATAGTTAACCAGGTTTGCTTTCCACTTTTCCAAAATGATTATTTCATTTTCCAGATGATGGTTTTGCCTCCATACTTCACTTGCAAAGACAGGAATAATCCCACAGTAACGCTCACAACCCACCACATCGATGCCATCCTACTCCCCAGTGCCTACACTCTCCACCTTTCCTCCCACTACAGTGACGGAGGTGCCTCCTCCCACCAAAGACGATCTACCTGCTTTCCCCATCAGTGTACAATTTCTATTAAAAAAATCATAATGATAAATAGGTCCTCTGGCCTAAGCTTTCAGACTCTGCCTATTCCTTTGCTTCTCCTCAGAGAAAAAAATGTTCACCAAATGTGTCACAGAGAGTCACTGCTTCTGCTTTCTTACCTCTAATCCTCTCCTACACACCTTGAAGTCACCAGGGACCTCCAGGTTGACCAAATCCAAGGTCTCCTGCCTCCTCTCCAGTTCTTGGGCAGCCTGCAGCGTTCAACATTCACTCCTGGAAACCATGACCTCTCTTGGCTTCTGCAGCATCTCACATGCTTTCTCACAGAGTTTCCTTTCCGGATGTTCCTCCTGGGCTCAAGCTTAAATGTCATATTACCTCTGGGCCTCTCCTCCTTTTCTATATGTTCACTCTCTTTGGTGACTTGACTCTTTCTCATGGCTTTATATGTCCTCTATTTCCTGATGACCCTTGATTCCTATCTCTAGTCTTGACCTTTTCCAGCTCTGTGGACCCATGGCTACCTGGCTTCTTGTCATCTGCACACTGATGCTCAAAAGGAATCTATCAAACCCAACGAAGAACGCTTTTCCTTACTTTCAAAACCAAAATGAAACCTGCTCTCCACACCCGATTTTAACAAATGGCACCAGTATCCATCTGTTGCTTAAGCCCCAAATCTATGATGGAGTCCTCCCACCTTCTACAGCTAACCTCTCTCACCTCCTGGCACTTCTCTCTCTGAAAACCCACCTAGAATCCCTCCCCATGTCTCCTATCCACTGCTGCCACTCCATTCCCTAGGCACCACCAACACCCCTATACTATTACAATGATCCCCTAGTTCTACTTTTCACTCCACACTATCCATTCCCAGTACGGCAGCCAGAGTGAACTCATAAAACATTAACCAGAAGTTGGGTGTGGTGGCACATGCCTGTAGACCCAGCTACTTGGGAGGCTGTGGTGGGAGGATCACTTGAGCCTAGGAGGCCAGCCTGGGCACCCTCTCAAGATCCCCCATCTCAAAGAAAGCAAAAATAAATAATGACTAAAGCATCCAAAATCAAAAACAACAACTTAAAACACTCATCAATTGTGTCAACCTAACTAAAATCATCCCCTCCCCCCAAATACTTGTCTTCATTCACAAAATAATGAAGTCTATATCTACCTCATCTCACTTCAGTTAACCTCTCCCCGTCTAGCAACCATGATCTTCTCACTCCATGCTATCCAGTGCAGAAGCTGCCTAGCTACATGCAACTATTTAAGTTTGAAACTGAACTAATTCAAAGCTCAAATCCAATGTAAAATTCAGTTCTTCTGACTTATGAGCCATATTGTCACCACTCAGTCACAAGAGGTTAGTGGCTGCCATATTGAACAGGGCAGATGTAGAACATTCTCTTCACTTCAGGAAATTCTATAGGACAGTGCTGTTCTAGCTGTTCCTTGGACAAAGCAAGTGCCATGCTTCCTTATGTATTTGCACTTGCGATTACTGCTACCTGGAGTGCTCTTTCCCCATCTCTTTGCAGATCCAGCTTTTTCTTGTCATTCAGACATCAGGTTAAATGTCACCTTCTCTGAGATACCTTTTCTAAGCCCCCGATCTAAAGAAGCAACCAGTTACTCCCAGTCACATGAGCCTGCAGAGTGCTTACCACTACCTAAAGCTTTCCTTGTTTATTTGTGTTAGTCTGCTTGTTGCCCAACCCTACCACACCCTGCTGCCCCACCCCAAAGCACACTTATGAGATCAGGGAACCTGTTGATCTTACTCACCATTGCATTCCAACTCCCGTCCTGAGCCTGCGGAGCAGACTGCCCAGCACACTCTGCCCAATATGGATGGTTAGACTCATGTCATGTTCCTGTTTCCTCTTGAATCTCTCAACACCTTTGAGAGATTGTCCCATTGTCCCTCCCACAACTCAGCCAGCCCTTCATCCACTCCACTCTGACATCATTACATACAGAATGCATGCACAGGTTACTCCTATTAATATTCCCCTGGCCAAATCCATTTCCTATCCCTAGTCTTTCTGGTCCCAAATAGCAACACATTCCATGTCCCCAACGGTGCCATGCTTACCTTGGTGCTTCTAGTTAGGGTTTCCCCTCTGCTTGGAATACCTGTCCTGCTACCTGGGGAAGCTACACCTCTCTGGCCTTCCGGGTGTGGCTTGGGTGGAAGCAGACACTGGTCCCTCCTTGGTTCCTCCCAGCACTTCCTGTCTGTAGCCTGGCTTTCACACTTACTCACCTCCCACATGCATACACAGATAATCCCTGAGATCACCCTCAGAATGATAATTCTCAAATTTTACTAAGGACCAGAATCACCCAGAGAGCTAAAAAAGAATTCATAGATCCAGGCTCTCTGAAGTTAGGTAGAGTCTGGGCTTCTGCACATTTTCTACATTCCCTAGGTGATTCTGATAACCAACAAATCTGAGATCCACTGTTGTAGAACATCAGACCTTCAACATGAATAGCCAAGTTTTGCCCACATGTACTAATACAGCATGCCCAGAAAGTGAATAGCATGGTTAACAATTTTCTCTTGCACAAACTTGATCTTCTTCAAATAGAAAAGGAACCCCCTGGACTGGACTGAAAAATGGACCCCCAAATAGAGTTATATCTTGTTCACCAAAACCTACAACTGTCAGCTTACATGGTCAAAGGGACTTTCACAATATGTGTTAAGTTAGGGATTTTGAGATGGGAGATTAGCTGGGTAGCCCCTGAATGCAATCACAAGGGTCTACGAGGAAGATGAGAACGTGACGATGTGATGAGGGAAATGGGGAGAAAAGGAAACATGGAATGGAGCCATAAGACACCCAGAAGCCTCTGGAAGACAGAAAAGGAAAGGAACAGTCCCCCAGAGCCCCCAGAAGGAGTAAGCCCAGCTCACACCTCGATTTTCAGTCTTGTAAGACTCACTCCAGACTTCAGATCTTGTATGGCTTTAAGTCACTAAGTGTGATTTGAAAATTAGCCTCCAGTGCTCAATTTGGACAAAGCCAACTTGCCTTCTTCACTTGGGTCCACAATGCCTTGCTCAGTGTCTGTAATGTGTATTTATTTGCATATCAGATTTTCACAAAAGAGGCCTATATCCCAACTTGGAATTTGGGATCCTCCACAATGGACCTGGCAGCCTAATGTGAATTATGTTTCCAATAGAAAAAATGCATGAGTTTCAAAATTAAGACTGGTCACTAAGCTTGAATATGTGGAGGAAGAATTGTAGCTGTATCTTCTTGACTTATGGAAACTAGGTACACTGTGCTTCTGAGACTCTTACTCTCATATTCTCATCCCAAGTATACAGCTAGAACCATATAATCCAATATGGTAGCCACTAGGCACTTGTGGCTATTTGAATATAAGTTCATTCAAATTAAACAAAACTAAAAACCCAGTTCCTTAGTCACTCCCCAAGTGTTCATCAGCTACATGACAGTGGCTACTGTATTGGGCAGCACAGATGTGGGCTATTTTCAACACCACAGAAAGTTCTATTAGGGTATGCCAGCTTTGGGCATCTCTCCAAGGATTGTTGGCTCCAGTTCCACCTTTAGCCCCATGACTAGAAAAACTTAGGAGGAGAGAAATACTGCCACCCACCCATTCTGGAATTTGTTCTTGAATGTGTGTCCGTCTTAAGACATACAGCTTGGAGTGGTGTCCAGAGGTATTTGTCCAAGTCTGGCTTTTCACTGAAGAGACTATCTGTGGATCTTGAGAAGCAGAAGAAACAAAGTGGACCTATAAAACCAAAGCTAGGATTCGTGCAGGGATGAGGTGGGGTCAGATGGAGATTAGAGAGAGGAGGAAGTAGGAAAAGATAAGGGGAATCATGTGTAGAAACAGAACAGTGCTATCATGTTATCACAAGGAGAAAATTCAAATGTTGAAAAGAAGGCCTCTTTGAGAGCCAAAGTGTGTGCAGTGGGGTTTGTCTAAGCCCACAGAAAGACTTACAGGACAGAGGGTCTCTGAGGATCCTGAGAGCCAGGCCAAATCCCATCTACTCACTGCCCCATGGGAGACAGCAATGGAGCATGGGTGACAGAGGGAGATGAATTCAACTGGAAACAAAGACAAACTTTTCTACACAGCAATTTTTTTTAATCCAAAAAGATCCTATGTTGGTGAAGTTGTGGGGACCTGGATCTCCTAAGTCCTTCTAATAGAAGTGAATGCTAGAACTGTCTTGATGGAGGCAACCAGGTCCTATCTATCAAAATTACATCAATAATGCACACAGTCTGGGGTCCAGCCTTTCAGCCTCAGAAATTTACCCTTTGGAGATGTTCGTCCACAGTGGAATGATGGAGGCACAAGCAGCAACAGCTAAACTGTAGGAAAACAATTGGAAGCAGCCCATACACCATAGGTGAAACATGTCGAGAAGCCATTAAACAGGAGGAGTTTATCAACCGAACTCCAAGGTTCATTATAGGGATTAAAAATATCAGCAGTTGGGCTGGCGTGGCACAACGGTAGAATGTTTCCTAACATATACAAGTCCCTGGGTTCAATCCCAGCACTGCAAAATAAATAAATAAGAACAGCAAAGTACAGAAGTGTACAGGGAGCTGGTATGAAGGGAATTAACACCTGAGCTAACTAAACTGAAGGGACACAGATATTTGTAAGCACCTGAACTATTTTTTAAAATTTCTATAGTTTTTGTTTGCTTGTTTTGTTTTGTTTTGTTTGGTTTTTGGTGGAGCTGGGGATTGAACCGAGGGCCTTGTACATGCAAGGCAAGCACTTATCAACTGAGCTATATCCCCAGCCCCAACATCTACACTATTTCTGGAAGCACCCACAAAAAAAGAGGTAACTTGTTTGTCACTCAGGAAGGAAACTACAGGTAGAGGACTTAGGTAGAAGAGAGATCAACTTTTCATTCTATATTCTTTGATACTGTTATACTTCCAAAAAGATTCTCCAGTGCCATGAGGAGAGAGTCAGCCCCACTCTAATCCCCCCTCCCTATAGCCCAACCCTAAACCCTCCCTTGCTCTACAGCCCCACCCTAATCCCTTCCAGAGCCCTACGAAAGTTGGCAACAACAGAATTAACGCGCAATTTCCCGGCACCCCACTTTTAGGTGTAAGGGAGGTCGTCGCTGGCCAGCTAAAATAAAGGCTTCTTTTGGCTTTACGTGATTGGCTTAGATGATTTTATTTTCTTTGGGTACAACAATACCTTTCAAATATCAGACTTGAGCATATATTACTTATTCAATAAGTGTGATATTAACAAATAAAGATACAGACAATCTCCAGCTACTTACATGGATCAGGCCTGTTTTGTTTGGGGGTGTTTCTTTCATTTTCTTTTCAACATTACAATGGTGGTCATGTGATATTCGTTCAGTACAAATGGTATTTGGAATCTTGAGGTTTGATCTTCGTCTTTGCCCAGGCTGGCCATGTGCAGTAGGATCCTCTGTCTCAAGCTGGGCAGCAGTGAACCGCAGCATCCTGTCAGCCCTGTGATCTAGAGGGGAACCGCCCAACCCCCACACTCTACTTGTGCTCTATTGCTGTTCTAGGATGCTCAGCAGATTAAGTGCAATCCATGTATTTCGGGCTTACAATATTTTCAACTTACAACGTGTTTATCAGGAGGTAACTCCATCTTAAGTCCTGGAACATCTATATGCTTTGGTGTACACATAGTGAACCATAGCTGAGGGCACACCCCAAACCCACTCCTCCACCATGCTACAATCCCACTGAAGGCTGCACCTGCAGGCGCAGCAGCCCTAAGCTCCCAGGGTTTCCTCTTTCTGCTCAGGCTGTCTTTCCTCATCGCCTGGGGCCTCTGAAAAGGAATTCCCAGGAAAAAGGATTTCCCTGTCCCTCAGCAAATCTAGGCAGTAATCTAGCCTTGGAAATGACCTGGGAATGTGCCTCCAAACCTAAATCCCACCTTCAGGGTCCTGTTTCACACTCAGTGCCACCACACCCCAGTGACCCCTAGAAGGTAGGGGATACACAAACACCATTGAAGGACCCCTGCCAGTTCTCACTCCAGGGAAGAAAATCAGAGCAAGTCCCATGGCTGTTGCCTGATAGTCACTATGGTCACCAGACACTAGCCTGCATCGGGGCTGTGTCCAATTAGCCACCCCCACACACAACCATAGCAACAAAGGTAGTGTTATTGTTCCAAAAAGTAAAAAGAGAAAAACCACACACACACACACACACACACACACACACACATGCATCAGTGCTATGTGACAGCTTTCAAAGCCACAGAGATAGCACTTTTCCACACCCTACAACTGCCTGTCACTTCCCGACACAGCTTCCTCAGTGTGAAGTCACAGGTTGAGGGCAATTATCTCTTCACACATTGCAAGATGTGTGCCCTCTGCAGGAAACTGGCATGAGAAGAAGTTCCTGGCCAGTTGGGAGTAGGGGCTGCCTCTTCACATGGCCTCTGCCTTGGAGGCAGGGAGGCTGGTGGGGTTGGACCAGCTGCAAGCCAGCCAGGCTTGGGGGTGAAGCTCCAAGCTGCCTTCTGTCTGTGTCTGTCTGGCTACCTTCTCTGTGCCAGACCCAAGTCGGGCACTGGGGTTTTGGTGGTTGTAACAATGAGCCACATACTAATCTCCAGACCGAAATGTGGAACGTATTAACCCAAATGAAAAGACATAAATCAGGAGGGGAGTTTATGACATGGAGGAAAACATCTCTTCTCAGAGAGCAAGAGCCCAAGATATTGCACAAGAGCCTCGTGAGTCACCAGCCAGCAGAGGGAAGGACCCAGGAGGGAGGAGAGCAGGCAGGCAGGGAGGGGAGCCCCCAGTGGGACTGGCGGGTGTGAGGGAGGCCGGTGTAATATCAAAACACAGCTGCGGGTTCATAACGAAGCACACTTCATCAGCAAGCTGAAGGAAGGTTGGGGGCAAAACGTCACCTCCCCCCAACTCAGGAAGTGGTTCAAAACCTGTTCTCCTCGAGAAGATGGCAGGAAGTGGTCTTCCCAACAGCAACTGGTCACCCTTTACAGCCTGCAGCTGCGCATCAGGAAGGGGCCGAGGACTCTTCTGGGGGTCCCAAACCTGAGTGTCCATCATGGGCGTACAGCTCTTGACCCACCTTTTCGTTCATCCTGAGGTCCACCTCTCTTAACTTCTTTTCCTTCTTCCCAACACCCCATCCTACACATGAGCTGCTACTGACAGGATCTGCCCCTCAGCCTCCCCGTCCCTCCTCCTAGGGAGAACCTCATGCCTTCCGTACCAACTAACTGGCTCTACCATCATGGATTCCGAACCTGCGACTTCCACACCAGTTCTAAGTGCCTAATAAAAGCAGCAAGGCATGCTGTTCCTGGCTGTGGCAATGAGGAGAAGGAGCTCCCCATGCTCCAAATGGAAGCAAAAGCAACAGGAATTCTGAAACCTAGAGGCTCTGGAAATTAGCTTAGCCACCTACAAACTTTAGTGGTCACCTATCTAGGTCATCTTCACCTCACTCTGATGAAATGAGGTTGGGTTTAGAAATCATCTGGGTCCCTTAGAGTCTGACAATGGTCAGCTGCAAGAAACACACAAAACTTAAGTTTCCTCTTAGCTTAGGAGGATAGGTTCCCAGACCACCAAAAGATGCCTGAAACCAAGGACAGTATAGGACCCTATGTGCACATTGGCTCCACCATCCTCACAGGTACCAAGGTCTGCAGACACTCAAGTCCCTTATCTAAAATGACATGATATTTGCATATAACTTACACAAATCTTCCATATTCTTTAAATCATCTCTAGGCTATTCATAATACCCAATACAATGTAAATGCTATGTAAATAGTTGTCCTACAAGATTGTCTAGGGAATAATGGTGAGGAAAATCGTCTATACATTTTCAGTACAGAAGCAATTTTTTTCTGAATATTTTTGGTTGCTGTGAGCCATGGTGGGAGCATCCTTAGTTTTGACCCTGCTGAAACAGGAAATCATCATTTAAAAAGAGTAGACACGAGGAAGCCAGGACACTTAGGCAGTGACCAGTACTCCCAAGGCCTCGGGATGGTGACTGCAGCTCCAACCCAGGGAGCAGCAATGGGGGCACTGAGTAGTAGTCAGATTTTTAAAAAATCTCTTTTGCCACAAAACCTGACCTGCTTCCCAAGTGTGAGAGAGAAGAGTCAAGGTTTTCAAGGGTTTTGACCTGAGTACCTGCAAGGACAGATCTGCCATTTCCTGAACTAAAAAAGGCCACAGGTGGCCCAGCCTGGGGAAGGAGCCTAGGCATCCAGTTTTGGACAGATTGTGTGGAAACGTCAAGTCTGCAACTGGATACACGACTCACAGGGCTGAGAATTTGGGTATGCTCTTTGCCCTGAGGGTAACAGGATGCATTGGGCCCTGCTGCCCTCTGAGGTGTGGAAACAGCCAGATTAAGTCTGTGAGCTGGGTACTAGTTGCAAGACAAGATAATAGCGACTGAGTAAACAGGGATTTCGCTGCAGCCCTCAATTGCTCAACCAGGCATTTTTCCACTTCTCCCAGCCCACAGGGTGGGAACTAGTTTGTGGGGGCAGGGCGGGATCCGGGAATGCAGTCAGACCACAGGCTCCAAAATCCTTGGCTGTGAACAGTTCCACTCACCACCTGTCAGCCTCTCTAGCCTGCCCTTACAGCCCTGGCTGCCTTGTCAGAAGATTCCCAAAAGCTCTTTAATATCTGAATTGTCATGAGGTATTGGGGTGGTCCTACTTCAGGGCCAAGGAAGCCATGAGGACAATGAGAGCCAAGGTAGGCAACCAGGCTATGTGGACAGCAGGCAGGTCCTCCCCTCAGCTGGACACCAGCACGGCATGCAAAGTGCTCAAGGGGACAGGGACAGAAGGCACTAGATCAGTGCTTCCGGCTACTCATGTCCATTCATTCATTGGATAATGAGGCACATATCAGGTGCCAGACACTGTTTCTAGGTATTCAGGGCATGTCAGTGAGCAAGACAGAAGGGGAGATCCCTCTGCCCTCAAGGAGCTCAAGATCCAAAGTAAGATAGGGAGATGGGGCCGCAGACCATATACAAATAAATAAGCAAACTCTAAAGCGTGAGAGAAGGTGACGGGAAGGCAGTCGATCAGGGCAATTGGGAGGTCAAGGTAGACCAGGAAGGCCGGTGGCAATTCTAAATGGTTGAAGATACTACCCTTGTTTCCAGGTCACAGATAAAGATCTGCCTAGCTCTTCCACTTGCTTTATTCATTTATTCCTCCATCTAATGGTTACTGAGTGCCCACCATGGGCCTGCCCCAGGCCCTCTCCATCTTCATGAAGCTGACCTTTTATTCAGGAAGATGGGATTGAAGCAACTAAATATAGAAGATTTAGAATGAGCAGGGGCTCACTTCCTCACGGGATTCCTGCAAACATGCCAGTCACAAAAAAACAACACCCTTGGACAGAGAGCTGGGGGCCCCTCCCCAGACTCTCAGATTCTTGGTCAAGGTCTCAGGTCCACCTTGGTTAAAGCCTCCTTCTCCACAACACCACTGTGATTCCAGTTAGTGAAAACCGCTCTCTTTTTGACTACTGGACACGACGACTCACGGGTTTCTCTAAGAGCTGCCCAAACAACATCCTACACCTTGCCTGGTCATGGTCACTAAGCATCTACTGGCTTCAACCTTCTTGACTAACTTGACCATTTCATGGTGCAGAACCAACATCTTCTCTAGAAGAACCAACCCAGGGTGAAGTGGGTCCATCTCCAGACAGTCCTGACCAAGCACCTGTTAGGTGGGTTTTGAAACCTCTTGTCTGATATGCTCACTGATAGGGCCATGGCCATCTGAGTATGGAGGATAAGCAGAGGAAGATATCACACACAGGCACACCTGGAGGCCAAATCCATTTGTCACTCCAAACCTCTGACCACAAGTTAGCACTCTCTTTTTTTGGAAGTGTTAACCACCCAAGGGACTGCCAGGAACAGAGCACAAAGGCTTCAAAGCTGACTTAGTGCACATCCCTGATGGTCTCCCTACTCAGGACCCTCCTACATCTTTCTGTTTCACATCATCTGTGAACTGGCTGGACTGCTGGCTCCTGGCCACCAATGAATGGAGCAGCCACGAAGAGCCCCGTCAGAAACTCTTCTAGTCTTATCTCCTCCCCTGGATTGTGGGAACTTGAGAGCAACCATAATGTTAGTTACAGAAGGTGGGTTCCATTACTCTTCCCACTACTGAGTCTCCCCCAGATGGTTCCACTAGACCCAGACTCAATCCTAAAAGCATGTGTGGAAGGAAGGTTTTCTCTCAAAAGCACAGTGACGCTTCTCGGGAGAACTGCTCAAGTGACTTCACAGACAGGGACAGGAAGAAGGAGGAATATACAGAAGGACAGTTATGCATTCCTCTTTGGTCCCTACCCTCAATCTCATCCTCTCTCATCATTTCCTCCCATTGCAACTGTCACATGAAAGCAAATTTCTACTGGGACACCAAGCTGGGTGGTCAGGTGAATTTAAGATGGGAAACCCGTGACAAGACTTCACGGGTTGAAGGGTTCTTTACGAGCTGGGGTCATTTTGTGTTGCTGTAACAGAATTTCTGAGTCTGGGTGACTTATAAAGTAAAGAGGTTTATTTTAGCTCACAGTTCTAGCAATTTAAGAGTGTGGTGCCAGTAGGTGCTGGGGTTTTGGTGAGGGCTTCATGGAAGACAGCATCACTTGGCAGGAGCACATGCCAGAGTGATGAGTAGATACATGCACAAGAGGTCAAAACACCAAGGAGCATTTCACTTTACAACAACCCACTCCCAAGGCACCCAATTCAGCCCTTCAAGACCCAATTTACTTACTCTCTTGAGATTTACTCCAGTCTTTCAACCAAAACAGTAAACTATTCATGAGGATGGAGCCCCACAATCTAATTACCTCTTAAAGGCCCATCACTTCTCAACATGCTTACATTGGGAGTCAAATTCCAATGTGAGTTTTTGGGGGAACACACCATTTCCCAAACATAACCGATGAGGGACATGCAGATGGGCATTCTAGGAATGGCAGCCTGTGGTTAAGAATTTGGGCTCTGGAGAGAGATGACTTGAATATAATTCCTGGCTCTCCTACTCACTGGCTAGGTCACACTAGAGAAATTAACTTCTCTGTTCATTTTCACCTCATATAAAACAGACCTGGTAATACTCAGATCTGTTAAGAGGATTAAATGAGCAGATAAAAAGTGCTTGGTAAATAGTGTTATAAAATGCTGTTATTATTAAGTATTCCTGAATTGACAGATCACCTGTAAGGCCATATGCACATTTATTGGTTGAGAAGCTTGGTAAGTAGAGGCAGGGTGTTATGGTTTAGATGTGGTGTCCCCTCAAAGCTCACATGTGAAGCAGTGCAAGAAGGTTCAGAGGAGAAACAATTGGGTTCTAAGAGTCTTAACCCAATCAATGATTTAATCCCCTGATAGGGATTAACTGAGTGGTAACTGAAGTTGGTAGGGTGTGGCTGGAGGAGGTGGGAATTGAGGTGTGGCTCTGGGTATATATTTTGTACCTGGAGAGTAGAAACTCTCTCTCTCTGCTTCCTGATCATGAGGTGAGCTGCTTCCCCATGCCACTTCCCTCTGCCATGATGTTCTGCCTCACCTTGAGTCCCAAGGAATGGAGCCTGATGCCTGTGCATTGAGACCTCTAAAACCAAGAGCACCCAAATAAACTTTTCCTCCTCTAAAATTATTCTGGTCAGATGTTTTAGTCACAGCAGTGAAAAAGCTGACTTAAAACACAGGGGGTTCTGAAGCTCTAAACTTGGACCACTGCAAGTTCTTTCCTGTTCCTCCTATCCTCTTCCATATCCAACCTCGCTCCTCCCAACTGAGTCTCAAAAGCCCAGAAGATTCCTGAATGCCAAAAGCACCCCAGCAAAGAACCTGGCATTCACCCCATGTTCATTTCCAAAACTAACTCCCATGGGGAAAGACCTGATAGGTCCGAAGGCTGCCTAGAACTCTGTGAGTCACTGCCACAAAGCCTCTAAATGCACAAGGTCACTGCATCACCTTTCACCAAGGACACAGAGATGTGTTCAAGAGGCCACACTCAGCACCCAGTCAACACCCCACATTCACAGTGGCATCAGCACCACATCCCCTAGAGGTGACAAGAGGAAAGGAAAGGGACCTCAGAGGACAGGACTTAACAGCTGCAGGTACCTGGAATTCTCCGAGGGCATGCCTTCTCCTCTGTAAACAGGGGTGATGCTTGCCACATTGTTCCACCCAGGGGACTCTCAGGAACTGCTAAAGCCTCCAAACCAGGAAGTCACTGTATTTCCTTCCACCTTTCTCCGCCACCCAAGAATTGCAAATGGTGCTTGCTTTCTCCCTTGCAAGGTGGCCAGTGCCCAAGCTAGCATTTCTAGAAGCTTTCACCAGGCCCATACATTCTGAGAGAGGGCCCTAGACACCATCCGCTTGAGGCACTTTCCAAAACACTTGGGTTTAGGTGTGTGGCCCTGTTCAAAGTCTCCAAAACACACCCATTTCCTCAGACCACGCGAGGGGCCACCTGGGGGCTGGCTCACCAACAACTTGGCACTAGAAGGGCAGTCTCCCGGCTGATGTGAGGGCTGATTGGTGGAGTGGTTAACAGCCATAGAAAGTGGGGGAAGAAAGGGCCCCTGGCTGGAGGTGGAAAGCTCAGCTTCTGATTGTAGTTGGGTACACAGCAAGCTATTCATTTCCATGAAGCCTGGTGTTTGAATCCATAAACCTCAAACCGCGCCTCACTCAGATGAAGAATTAACTGAAATGTGTAAAAACATGCAGGCTGAAGTTTTCTTCTTCCTTTACAAAGCTGTTTTGGAGATTCCATGTTCAAACCAATAAAATTTTTATATCTACTTACTTTGCCTCTGGATGGAGCATGTGCCGTCTGGGTTGCTGGGTCCTTGACACCCACTGAAGTCTCCTGCTGGACTTGGGAGTTGTGCATCAGAATCCCCTGGGGAGCATGTTGCAATAGGATCACTGAGCCTCACTCTGGGGTTCTGATTTGCCTTGTCTGGGGTGGGACTGAGAATTGCAACTCCATCTAGCAAGTTCCAGGTTGATGCTGGTGCCATAGGCCCAGGGACCACACTTTCAGAAGCCCTGTCTCCCTCCCAATTCAGAGAGTAGCAAGTGTGTCAAAGATCACGCATATGAGCCCAAGAGGAGCTGGGGACACTCCACTTTCTTTTTCTTTTTTCTTTTTTGCAATGCTGGGGATGGAACCAGGGTCTCATGCATGCTAGGCAGGTGCATTACCCCTAGCTGTACCCCAGCCTCTCTCCACACCACCTGTCTGGTTAATAGCACTTGGTCTGGTCCTGGTGTTGAAATGACTCTCTGGTATTTCATCTGATACCTCAGACCTAAGGGAAGAGGTTCTGGAACCCTTTTGACCATCTCCATCTCGGGCCCCAATGCGTTCTGTTTACCATTCTTGGGGATGCAGGAAAAGGTTGCAGAGGTCCCCAGGCTACTGAGAAGCCTCCTGATACTCAGGCGCCAGTTCCTCCTAGAGCTTGCTCCCTCTCTAAACCTGGGCTCCATTCCACCGCTCCAGGAATGGATGGCAGGGGTTAATCCTTGCAGGGATCACAGCCAGAGATTGAAGTTCAAGACCCACAGGTAAGAGGAGAGGCAGCACAGAGCCATGGTCCCACTGATTTAAGGACAAGCCTCTTCATCCTGGGTAGAGTCTGGAGATGGTGGGTTTCCTGGGGGTGCTGGGCAGGCATGCACGTACACTGGACTCAGTGTCCCAGTCATACAATGCACAAGAGGCCAGCAGGGCAGGCAGCCAGGGCCCACTCATGCCAGTACCATCTGGGAGCCCTTGCCAGGCCTCGGAGGGCCGGCTGAAGAAGCTGGACTCTGTCCTGGGGCACAGTTGGGCTCTATTCTTATCTCAAGGGGGAATGTGTGACTCTCCTTCCCGTGAATGGGGGCCCCTGGCGAGGCAGAGGAGGAAACAGAGCCGTCACTGTGCTGGAGAGAGCTCCCCACGCGGCTCCCACCTCCAACCAGCCCCTTGTGGTGGCGGGGCCTTACACAAGCTCTCAACGAGGAAAGGCCAAGCTGAAGGCAGACATGGAAATGGATGGTCCAAGCCCAGTGCAGACTGCCCCCTGCTCACACTGCAAGACCCAGGCCAGGAAGGCCTGACCAGAAACTCACACACACATACACACACACAGGTGCCCAGTGAGACCTACAGGACATCACAGCCTCCAGGACACAATTCCTTACTAAATCTCAAAGGAAGGAGTCCGGATATCCCAGGCACACCACACACACAAGGGCCCCTGGCAGACAGGAGCCTCCTGCCTGCCCAGCTCCAATAGCACACTGTCTGCAGATGGCAGGAGAACCCACTGACAGCTCTCTCAAGGCTCGCAAATGCCCACTGGGACCAGCAAAGGGGCACCAGGAATCCTTAAGGACTGAAGCTTGGCACAACCTTTGCAAAGAGCAATGAGACAGAGTGAGTCAACATGAGTGCCTATAAAAACCCTCTGCATGAGTTTAATCTTAGTGAGAAGAGACAGGGTCACAAGAACGTTACCTTCAGTGATCTTAGTAACAGTGAAAGAAAAAAAAAAGGAAGCAATGTCAACGTCCATTACTAGGGGATTATAAATAATAGGTCAACCAAACTATGAATTAATAGCAAAAGCTGAAAATGCTGTAGATAAATGTACAGGGAGAAATATGCTTACAGATATTAAGTTTAAAAAGAGAAAACCCCAGGCCACACAATTGCATATATCATTACAAAGGAAGGAAAAAAGAGATAGTTCTTTTTGTCCCTGTAAAACGAAAGGGGAGTGAATGGTGTCGGGGTGATGGAACAGGAGTTCGGGGCTGGGAAGGAGGCCAGTGGACGAGGGGGTCAGCTGAGGGTGGGAGCCGCTGCAGGATTTTGGCTAAGTCCTGCTCAGCCTTCCTCTGGATTGGCCTTAAAGGACTATGAAAACATCCGGAAAATATTTAGCTGGTAAATGCTTTGGAAGCCCCTCCACATTGCTTTATTTATTAACACTTCCCTTCCACTCCCCTGACCGCACACGCACACCCAGTCCTAAGACACATTTAGAATCAGCAGAGCCAGAGAAAACTGAACAGGACTGGCTCCACGGGAGCGTTGCCTGCTGCGGGGCCTGCCCATCAGTGCCTGTTCTGATGTGTCACCTGCCTCCCAGCACACAGCAGCCCCCGGATCTCATAGTAGGGGCTGGGGCTGGGGAAAGGATTCTGGTTTCCTGGCCACCCCATTGCCAGCAGTGAGTGATCCAGCGACTCAAGGAAGGGCAAGGGTTAAATGGGTCGTTCTTGCAAAGGGATGGGAGCCGCTCCTTCTCAGACAGGAAAGAGCATTTTCTCCTACTGGCTCCCTTCTCCTGAACTCCTCAGAGTTCTCAGGGAAGAAACCCTTGAATAATGATCGGGTGTGAGGAGAAGAGGAGGGACAGAGGAATCACATGCACGTGAGTGTGTGTGCATGCACACAAATACACACATGTTCCTGAGAAGTCCCCAGAACTCAGGGAAGCAACAGCTCTCTTCAGGAGGTTTGCAGTCAGTGCTGGTGTGAGGCATTAGGAAGAAAATAAGCTCCAGAACCAAAAGACTTTGACTCTACTTCCGAGATATAACAGAGCAAATAGCCAGTTCTGGGTTCAAATTCCAGCTCTGCCACCTGACCCGTTCTTAGCCTCTTTGGATCTCTGTTTCCTCTCCTGGAGAGCCTGGTATAGCTGAAAAGAGACAACAGCATCAGTGACTGAGGAGTCTGGAAACCCAGCTGTGCATGCAGGCTGCTTTCTGAATTTGTGACCTTGGGAGATAGACTGTGTGCGCCTCTGTAACTATTTCCTATGCATTGGGAAGGATACAACCTGATGACTAGATGGATCCAGCCAGCTGGTGGGTTTTAGCCAGCTCACAGAGTTGTTAGTGGTTGCTTTTTATTTGAATCAACTGGCAACATTTCAAGATTGGGAGATTTTGGTTTTGGATCTGGGCATGTATTCCTTACCAGTGATTGGTTGATTCTGCCTATTTCTTATGATGATTCCTCAGACCTTAGTGACCTGCCTGGCCCCTGGCATCTGTGATCCCCAACTAGGCATGGTTCAACCTCTGTGACAGTGAGCATCAGATTTGTTCTGAACAGTGGGGTTAGCTATCACAGTGACCTGGGGAGCCCTGGGAAGATAGCAATGCCTCCATTAGCCCCCACTCAGACCCCACCCAGCTCATCTCAGGGGGTCCCTGATTTCTAGCAACCACCACGTAGCCTTCTCACTTCTACACAGCCTGCATTGTGAATATGAGCTAAACCTGGCCAACGAGGTGAATCTGTAAGTTGGGGCTGATGGGTCAGGGATGGGGTGTTTATGAACTTGGCCCCAGGGCCTGTTACCACATGGAATACTCATTCTTTTCTGGACCTCAGAACTTTATCATCCATAGCCCCATCCACAACCCTGAAAGTATTTCAACTGTGTGCTCATGAAGGGACAGGCTCAGGCCAAATCCAGGGCTGAATGACACAAATGCCCCTTGAGAACTCTGGTTTTAAAGACATTAACCTGAACCATGGAAATGTTGAACGTGACAGAGAATCCCCCTAAGTCCAGAGCTGTGACTGAAAAGCAGAGACTGATGGTCCCCTCCAAGATGCAAGCCAACCTCGGTCCTGTCCTGAACTCCCACGCCTGGGCAGGTTCCAAGCAGGCTGTGTGGACCAGGGGAAAGTGATCTGAGTTAATCCTTGAACCCTAAGCCTCTCCCTGGAGATGCTGATTAAACACCAGATCCCTCACAGAGATCTGAGCAAACTGCAGGACCACCTCTCGGGCCACATGAGCTCTCTGCAGAGAGCAGGCAAACACTGAGTCAGACGTCTAAACATCTGGGGCTTAGCTGATCCTCTGCTCTCTGGCAGTCAGCTGGGTGGACTCCGGAGAGAAGCAGTGCTGGCAGGGGATGCACGTCCAGTTTCCAGGGAGTCAGGCCAGGCCTGGGAGCCAAGCCGTCGACCCTGCCCTGGGCCAGGGCCCCAAGTCACACACGAGGCTGTGCGTGCATCCTCCCCAGCCCACACCAGCAGTTCCGGGGCGGCTCCACCGCCCAACCCACACGTGGGAGGCAGAGGCCACAGGCGCTCCAGGATTCCATTCTGTGGTGGAGGTTTCTAGAGGAAACAATTCCCTAATCCTCTTCCTAAATCAAGGCCAAGAAGCAACTTGCAGAGTCCACAGACGACTGCTCCCTCTGCCTGGCTGTCCCTGCGCTGACCTTCTGCTGCTGAGAAGCCCTGAGCTGTCCTTAGTGGGAGGGAACCCGGGATGTGGACGGGAGGGGGGGGACGTGCAGTTCCTCATGTCCACAGACACACGACCCAGGCTCCCGCATTTGATGCAATCAGCTTTGACTTTCAATCCACAGTTAATCGAATTTCAGAGCAAGCAGAGACCAAGTGCTTCCCCCTCTCCCCCTTAACGGCGGGAGAAGGGGGTTCAGAATACAAAATTCGGTGTCACGTTACTTGTGTTTGTTTGACAACATTGTTCATTGCCTGTTCACATTTTTTAAATAAAAAATGTAAATTTTTTTTTTTAATTCCAAACAAAATAATCTTATAACCTAAATGATGTTTTATTGACTTCTTCCTGTGAATCCCTAGATTGGTATGAAAAGTTTCCTCACCCTTTCACTAAGTAACCACAGGCAAAAGGTGTCTTGACCAAAAGGCCAAGACCATTCAATGGGAGAAGGACAGTCTTCTCAACAAACAATGCTGGGACAACAGGTATCACATGCAAAAGAATGAGGCTGGACCTTTGCTCACACCAGGCACAGAGATCAACGCAAAATGGATCAAAGTCCTGAACGTCAGAGTTAAAAACCACAAAACTCCGACCACAAAACTCTGAGAAGAAAACAGGTGTAAATCTTCATGACCAGGGAGTAGGTGATAATTCCTTAGATATGACAACAAAAGCAGAAGAGACAAAAGAAAAAAAAAACCTAAACTGGTCTTCATCAAAATGAATCTTCTGTGCTCCAAAAGACAGTAGAGTGTAAAAATACAATCCACAGAGGAGGAAAGAAACTTAGGAAATCAAATGCCTGATAAAGCACTTTTATCTAGAACATAAAAAATACTTACAACTTAATAGTAAAGAGATATGTCATTCAACCCAATTGGACAAATGGGCACAGGTTCTGAATAGGCCTTTCTCCAAAGAAGATCTCTCTGAATGGTCGGCGAGCGCATGAAAGGGTGCCCAGCATCTGTAGTCTTCAGGGGAATGCAAATCAAAACCAGGGGGAGATACCCACTAGAAGAGCTAGAATAAAACACATAGATAATAACAATGTTGTCAAAGATGTGGAGAGCTGGAACCTTCGCAGACTCCTGCTGGGAATATAAACTCGTGCAGTGACTTCAGAAAATAGTCTGACAGCTCCTCAAAAGGTTAAACACAGCCGGGCAGGGTGGCACGTGCCTGTAATCCCAGCACTTGGGAGGCTGAGGCAGGAGGATCTCGAGTTCAAAGCCAGCCTCAGCAACTTAGCGAGGCCCTAAGCAAATCAGTGAGACCCTGTCTCTAAACAAAATAGGACTGGGGATGTGGCTCAGTGGTGGAGTGCCCCTGGGTTCAATCCCCAGTACCAAAATAAATAGAAAAAAAAAAAAAAAAAGTTAAACACAGTTACCATACGACCCAGCAATTCCACACCCAGCTATACAGCCAAGAGAACTAAAACCATAGGTCCACACAAGAACATGTATGCAAATGTGCACAGTGGTATTGTTCTTAACAGCCAAAAAGTAGAACCAAAAGTAGGACCCAAATATGTATCAACTGACAACAGATAAAGAAAATGTGATATATCCACACTAGGAGAATATTATTTGGATAGAAAAAGAAATAAAGTCCTGATACATGCTACAACATGGTGAAAGAAGTCAGACACAAAAAGACACCTGGTGTATCATTCCATTGACATAAGATGTTCAGAATACACAAATCTAGAAAGAGACAAAGCAGATGTAAAGGACTGAGGTGATTGGGGAGTAAGTGCTAATGAGTACCGTTTCTTCCCAAAGTGATAAATGTGTTCTAAAACAGGCTATGGGAATGATTGCACAACTCCATGAACATACTAAAAACCATGGAATTATACACTCTATGTCAGTGAACTAACTGTATGCTATGTGAATTATATCTCAACAAAGCTGTTATCAAAAAATAAAAGCCAGGGCAGGGCACATACCTGTAATCCCAGTGACTGAGAAGGCTGAGGCAGGAGGATTCCTAGTTCAAAGCCAGCCTCAGCAACTTAGTGAGACTCTTCCTCAAAATAAAAAATAAAAAGGGCTAGGGATGTGGCTCAGTGGTAAAGCACCTCTGGGTTCAATCCCCCGTACCAAAAGAAATTTTTTTTAATTAAAAAAATAAAAGATGGCTTGCTGGGTGTAGTGGAATAGTGCTGATAGAGCATGCACAAGACCCAGGTTCCATCCCAGGCACCATGAAAAAGAGGAAAAACAAATACATAGATAAACAAATAAATAACAAGAGGGGGAAAAAAAGGAAATAAATAAAACAGCTAAGTTTGCTTTTACTTCTACACCCAGACCAGGGTCAGGACTGAACTCAGACGTCATCCTTCTGGACACTCCGGGTCACTTACCACCCTTCCTCCTCCCACAGTGTCTCTTGCAGCAATTACTTCTAGGCATTTATTAGGAGCTCTTGAAGGTTGGGGATATAGCTCAGTTGGTAGAGTGCTTGCCTTGCATGCATATAAGTCCAGGGTTCAATCCCCAGCTAAATCCCACCCCCCCAAAAAAGTAGCACTAGCTTTTTCAAATTACCTATGGTAATTTGAAATTACCTATGGTAAATTTTGTTCAGTTTTGCCTTCTCACCTAAAATTTTGAGTTTCTGAACTTGGGTGGGGCCTGATCACCACAGCCCATGTCACTTGGCCAGCAATGGGAACACTGAAGTCCTCTATATTCCCATGTGTATGAGTGACGTCCTCATGAATATATAGATGCATGCTCATGACCCACGCTTCCTTCCCTCTTGGTCCCTTCCAGTTCTCCAGAGATCTGGTGACCATAACTAAACACACTTCAGTCAGATTTACCTCCAAGTCTTAACTCAGGTGCCATAACAGCTATGTCTCCCTCAGAAGAACGGTACTTCCTCTAAATGTGGTTGGGAATTCCTGATGGCTACCCCTGACCCCACCTCACTTGCACACAAAGCTGACTGTCACTCTGGCCTCTGTGTCTAAGGCCCTGGCTCTGCCTGGAGCATGCCCTCACATTCAGAGACCATCCCTCAGTCATCTGAAAATTATTTTTAAACGATTTAATCTTTAAAGCCCCGAGTGCCTTCATTCCTAAGGTATAACAAAATTCAGAGTCTTCTTATGCTACCCTTTCAATCTGACTCAGGCTTAGAAGCTGTCCCTCAAATCTCTTTTCTCCCTCGCTCCAGAAGACTTTCAAGGCCCTGTGCCATAGTGACTTGGGTCTTTCTCCCCCTGCAGGCACTCTTCTCTCACACATTTGCCCTCCTTCCTGATCAGTCTTTTCTCTCTCCCTCTCAATTTTATATTTCATTTTTAATTGATGAATTAAAAGTGTTTATGTTCATTATGTAGAACACCATGTTTTGAAATATGAATACATTATGGAATGACTCCATGGAGTTAACTGACATGCATTACTTCATGTACATATTGTACGTGAGAGCACAAAATCTACTTCCAGAGATTTTCAAAATATTGTCATTATCAACTACAATTACCATGTCATTCGATAGATTTTCTGAGCTTATTTCTCCTTATTTTTTTTTTTTTTCTGGTACTGGAGATTAAACTCAGGGGACATTAAACTCTACCATGAGCTACATCCTCCATCCTTTTTATTTATTTGTGAGACAAAGTCTTCCTAAATTGCTGAGGCTGGCCTCAAACTCGCAATCCTCCCAAGTTGCTGGGATTACAGGTGTGCACCACTGTACCCCAATAACTAAAATTTTATATCCTTTGACCAGCCTCTCCCTAATTTCCCACTTAGTCCCTGGAAACTCCTGATAATCTGCTTCTATGAGGTCAGCTTCTTGCAACCACATATAAGTGAGATTATTCTTTTTCTTCCTATGCCTGGCTTATTTCACCTGTCATAATGTCTTCCAGGTACACCCATGTTGTCACAAATGACAGAATTTCCTTCTTTTTTAAGGTGGAAGAGTACTCCATTGTGTTTGTACACATTTCCTTTATCCATTGCTTTGTCAATGGACGCCTAGGTTGACACCACACCGTGACTATTGTGAATGGTTCAATGACATGGGAGTTCAGTTGTGTCCTGACACATCGATTTCATTTCCTCTGGATATATAACCAGTAATGAGACTGCTGGACCACATGCCACCCCATTTTTAATTTCTTGAGGAACCACCATACTCTTTTCCACAGTGGCCATACTAATCTACGCTCCCAGCCACAGTGTGCAAGGGTCCCCATTCTCCACCAGAACCAATCCTTTCCCCTTTTTTTCCTGAAACTAGTCTTCTGGACTGCATGGGGTGGTCCCTCTGCCCATTAGGCAGATTGGTTCTCCATCATGAAGGCCAGGAACTAAGCCAGTTGGAAAGTTTTCTCCTAGCTAATAAAGATGGCCGGGGTCAGAACAGGGAGCAGCCCCACCACACGTGGCTGGCTATATCTGCTGAAGTTTGCAATCTCACCTTGTAATCCTGGTTTTACTGTGTGCTTTCCCATGCCCACAGGTGGGAACAGGATGGGCAGAACTGGCACAAGGCCTTTGTTTTCTTTCCTCTCCACCCAGCTCGGGTGCCACCTCTGAGCTTCCAACCCAGTGAGCACACAAGACATCTGCAAGCCTCAGAACTGGGGGGTCAGGGTGGGCTGCCCACTAGCCAAGGGGTGTGTTTTCAATGCTCAGCCTGGATGCCCAAACACTGGGAAAAAAAGACATTTCAAGCACAAGATTAAAGAAAGGACCTCAAGTTAGCAGAAAATAGCGGGGAAAGACGGGAGGCTGTAACACCAGAAGCGATGAGACCCCGTCCCACTTCAGACTGGGCAGAGAGTTTAAAGAGCCAGGGCAGAAAGGAGCAAGAGGGGCCCGCACAGCTCAGGGAGGGTTCAGGCCGAAACCACACAAAAGGCTGTCGGAAGGCGGCTAGACGCCTTGAAGAAAAACAAATGCTTCCCAAACGTTGTCTCTGTCTTTTATTAATTCATCACGACATCACCCATGGCCAAGTGTCCTGTGACTAACACCAACTGTAATGGTGTGGTGTGAGGCCGCCTCGCTCCTCTGCCTTTCCGAAGGCTTCTCCCAGGACCCAGGGGAGGCTGCGCCTGTGGGGAGGGATCTCCCTGCCGCAGATCCAGCCTTGGCGTGTGCCTCAGCTCTCCGCCTCAGGGCAGGACTTCTCCTGGGCCATCCAAACCCGTCAATCATGTTCACCCCTCAGTCCAGCTGGAGATTTGGAGAGTCCTCACTGGGGGTCCTTGGGGTTTCTCCTGACTCAGCGCAGTGGTGCTGCGGAAAATGCAGGCCAGATTTCCCCGGCTGGAGAAGGCAGGGAGGCCAACCCATTTTCTTCTCACAAGAAAAGCCAAATTGCTGTCTCTAAGATGAGACTTCCAATTCATCAGCAAACCCTGTCAGCACCTCCTGCGAAATGGACCCCAAATCCATTCTCACCGCCCCCAAGGCTATCATCCCAGCCTGAGCCACCATCTCCTACTGCCTGCCTGCCTGCCTTAACTCATAACCAGCTCCAATCCATTCTCCACATGACAGCCAGAGTGAACCTTCAAGAGAAGGAAATGGATCACATGTCCCCCACAGCTCACAACCCTCCAATGGCTTTTCTTCATACTTAGGGGAGGGGAAAAAAAAGAGTCCCTGGGATGGTCCACAGGGTCCTGCAATATTGGACCTGCCTTGAACTCTCAGACCTCAAGTCCTTCCCCTCTCCTGTCTGCACACCCACCTCAAGTTATATAGGCATCACTGCCTCAGGGCCTTTGCACTTACTGTTTTGCTGCCTGGAACATTCTTCCCCCAGATTTCCCTCTCTTCATTAAGTTCTCTGCTCAGATGTCCCCTTGGAAGGGTCTTCTCTGACCACTCCATTTTAAGTAAGCCTCTCATACAACCTGTCTCACTCTCCACCCTCCCACCACCCTTTTTTTTATCTTCAGAGTACTGAAGATAAAATTTGGCTGTCACTCAGCTGACACCCAAATGGAAGTATGGGTTTGTAGGACTGCAAGTTCCACTATGCCAGATATTTGTCTACTCTCTTCCCAGTGTTCAGGAGAATTCGAGGACAACACAGATCCTCGAATGAATGCTGAACGAATGAATGGACAAAAGAATTCTTGGTTGACTGAGGTACAATAACTGAGATCTCGACACCATCTTCTTTTATAGTTTTTTTTCGTGGTTCTCTTACACACGTAAAAACACTGAAATAAATGTAAAAGAAAACTACTGACTCATCTTCACCCCTCTCTTTCATTAGAAGGAAGCAAGGGCAAATATGACGGTTCGCACAACACAGGTAAGGAAGCGCCATGGTGGGATGTTTGCTGAAAGGAATAACTACGTGCATGGGCTTGTCCAAGGTCAAGGTGTGTGTGCGAACCAAGTGACACCTAGAGTCCAGGTTTCCAGACACTGTCCTGTGGCTTTCCACTAAGGTGCCTCCGATTTCAAGGTTCTGTCCTGCTAGAAAATCTATTAATATTGTTAATCATGTGAATACACCAAAAGTAAAAAAAAAAAAAAAATCATTTTGAGAGATGCTGACGGGCATCTTCTGATAAAATTCCACATCTGTTTGAGGCTTTTAAAAAAACCCTCTTTTTGGTATTAAGACCAACCTAATCTCATACTCTCCATGAGGGCACCAAAAAAAAGACATAAAAAGGATATTAAAATGCTAAATAGAAAATATAAATGCTAATCTAAAACCAACAGCCAGTATCAGAGTTATGAGGAAATTCCAGAGGAATTCCCATTACAGATAGGAATATGGCTATTTATTAGCATCCTTCTGGAACCATACATCATCAATAACCAATTTAAAAACATAATTAAATTTCACTCACAATAACAAGAAGAAATATCAACATCCAAGGACTAAACTTAATGGAAGAAATGCACAACCCCTATGGGAAGAAACCATTTGTCCGTGGACAGAGTCAAACTTAATTATATATTATGTTCCTGGTCAGCATCAAGAACTGTGAAAGGTCTGAGATTTCTTACCCCAGCACCAGGAGCAAAGCAGATACTTGAGACTCTTAATTCCATTTAACCCTCCTAATTAATAACTCTCCGCCATAAGGTTCTTAGTAGTATTCTCTTTTGATGGAAGAGGCACAGATCAGAAAATTTCCTAAAAGCTTCACAGCAAGGAAATTGTGGTGATTCTGACCCCCAAGCCTGCTGTCTTCCCACCGGCTCTATGTGTCTGCTCGGCCAGGATGCACTTCAGTTCCCAGAATCCTGTGTCTGCTAGGTTTGGGTGAGGGCAGGCCATTGCAAAGTTCTTGGGAGATTTGGTGGGTGGAAGGGAAACAGCTGTGATCTTATGACTTCAAGATTCAGATATGGAGATAACAGCCTAACACAGACTGGTTAGCCAGCCCCACACGGTATACAACCAATCCCCGTGAAGACTCTCTTTAAAAGTGCATATATCTGTGTGTGAGTAGGTACAGGTGTGCTGTGTCTGGTGTATCTATGTGTGCGGGCATATTTAAATATCTATGTGTGTCTACCTCTGCAAGTGTTTCTATGTGTATGTGCACGTCCATGTCTGCAGGCGTGTCTCTACCTGCAGGTGCCAACAGTCCATCTGTGTCTGTCTGCAAGGACGACTGTCTACATGCATATCCACGTATACATGTTCATGTTGCATGTGTGTCTACATGTGTATGCATGTCTATGTCTGCAAGGGTGATTCTGTCTACCTGTGTGCCCATGTCCATGTTCATGTCTATATGTACATACCTATGTCTGTGGGCGTGTCTATACTTGCATGTTCTACTGTGCAACCGCATCTGTGCCTCCATGTACGAGTCTCCACATGTCTGTGTGCACATCTATGTTTACATCTGTGCCTACATGTGTTTCCCCTACTCATTCTGCTTCTCTGGTTGAACCCTGCCTGACACAGAACTGAGGGTCTCCTTACCAGAGGTCCTGCAGAGGACAAGTAGTCGTGGAGTGGGAGTCTCTAGAGATGCTGGAGGTGGACTCAGGTTGAAGGTTGGGGGTGGAAAGCAGCAGCAACTCAAGTCTACCACCCTGCCCCTCTAGACTCCCAGATTAAAATAAAGAATTAGCAAGTTTCTTCTAGATGCACAGCCCTGCACACATGAGAACTAAAGATAGCAGCCTGTGCTGGGTCACCACCCCATTGTGCCCAGATGGCTCCCCATGCAGGGTCAGGGTGGTCTCTGTCAGCACCTCTAGCTGCTGGGCAGACAGACTGCTTAGCCAGCTCCACAATGATATGTAACCAATCCCCATAAAGAGTCTCCCTGAAAAGCGGCGTCCCTGTGTGTGAATGTGCGTATGTGTGCCTGCATCTGGTGTGTCCCTGTGCCTGCATTCAGCTGTGCTTCTCTGGTAGTCCTGGAGAGGCTGCTTCTGGAGACCCAGGGAGGTGGCTCCGGGGTCCTGGCCCTCTCACCTTCTGGAATTTCCTGCTTTGGGAGGCCACTCACAGGCCATATCAAGGGGACATTCGAGCCACTGTTTGAATGAGTACCCAGGCAGCCCTGGCCAGACCTCCACATTCTAAGGGCAGACCCAAGTACCTTCAAGACCTGCAATTCTGATTTACTTCCTTCCAAATACCCCATGTCCAGAGAAATAAAAGGAAGACAGAGTGGGCAATGGAGGTAGTTACCTAGAATATGCTGGTCCAATGAGACAGGGGCAGGACCAGAGTTCCGCATCACACAAGTTCCAGGTCAAATTTCAGGTCTGCTAGATACTAAGCCAAAGGGCCTTGGAAAAGTTCCTGTACCTCTCTGGTCCTTGAACTCCTCTCCATTGAAATGTGTATATTAACTGGTCAGGGTGGTGCATGCCTATAATCTCAGCTACTTGAGCATTTGAGGCAAAAGGATCACAAGTTCAAGGCCGGCCTCAGTAACTCAGTGAGATCTTGTCTCAAAATAAAATATAAAAAAGGGCTGGGGATGTAGCTCAGTTGTAAAGTGCTCCCGGGTTCAATCTCCAGTACTGAAAAAAAAATTAAATAAATAAAATGTATACAATAGATACATTACAATACATGGTTGTGGAGAGGGTTAAAATTTCTAAACTCTTTAAAATAAGGTAAATGATAGTTATTTTGGTGAAGATTAACACTCTTCAGAATAATTTGGTCACCTCTTCTAGTGGTGAGTCAGTAGGTACCATGAACAGAGGACAGAGTATATCACAAAGTTATATAGTAGTTACAAAGATAACTAGTGGAACTAAAAGCAGATTGTAAACCTTTCAAATTATCTGAGGAAACACGCACACAAAATTAAGTCCATAAAACAGACTATATCATAAGTAATATATTTTTTAAAGGTTTAAAAACAGGAAACAAAATGAGAACACTAAAACCAATCATAATTCTTAGAGGAAATGATTCTTGTATGTGCCTAATATATTTCAAGCTTATGTAAATTTTTTAATTCCATGCAAACCTGATCAAATTGTGCAGCTTTATATAGAGGGGCACACTGAACTTGGGGGTTCAGACGTGAATAACAGGTCTATGCTGTGAGCTGAATTGCATCTACCCTCCTACCTTCCCACAACTCTCTCTGCTGAACTCCTACCCCCAAGTACCTAAGAAAATAACCACAATGGAGAGAGGGTTTTTATAAAGGTAAGTAAGTAAAAAGATGAGGTCATGAGGGTGGGCTCTCATTCAATATGCCCCCTGTCCTTATAAGAAGTTAGTACATAGACACATACAGAGGAAAGATCATGTGAAGACATGGAAAGAAACCCCAGGAGAGAGTTTCAGAAGAAACCAGCCATGCTGCCATCTTGAAATCAGACTTCTAGTCTCCAGAACTCTAAGAAAATAAATTCTGTCCATTTGCAAACCCCACCCAACCCCCACCACAACCCTGTCCCTGGTGCTCTGTTCTGGAAACTAGTTCCAGCAAACTCACAGAGCATGTCTTGCCAGGTAAGGAGAGTGCCACAGTACTGAGCTGGTAAGTGTGGAGGAAAATGCACAAGAAGGGACTTGAGTAGGCCTGTCCTCGTCCATGTCCCTCTCTGGCCCAGAGCCTCCTGTTGGAAGGAGCTGGCCCTGGAGGCAGTGGGTTCCACACTCTGGCAGTGTGGAATAAGGGGTTTGAGTGCTCAGAGTGGTGGGACAAGGGGGGGGGGGCTCTGGTGAGATGTGATCACAAGGGACTCCAGGGGGCAGCGAAGGCTGATGACTTTAGGGCCCTTCCAAAGCTGAGGACTCTGTAGCGGGGCACATCTGTACCCCTCACTCTCCCTATAACACAGCCAGGAGTGTGCTCTGACCATGGCTACCAGAGGGCTCACACAAAGGTGTTGTGAAGACCAGGTGTCTTGTGGGCAGTGTCAGGCCAGAGATGCCATCCTCAAGTGGAAGAGAAAGATTCTGATCAGAGAACAACCCAGAGGCACTTTGGGGACCTTGGATTCCATGCAGAGCTGTGAGATCAGTCCCAGGTGAATGATCAATCTCTTCAGATTCCCAGTATCCCACATGACAAGATCTGGCAAATACCTACAGGGTGAGCATCCCTCATCCACAATTCTTGGGACCAGAAGTATTAGAGATTTCATATTTTTTCAGATATTGACAAAAAGAGATACCTTGGTTATGGGACCCAAGTCCCAAACATGAAACTTATTTATGTTTCATCTACACCCTACATACACAACCTAAAGGTAATTTTATACAGTATTTTTAACATTTTTTGCATGAAATTTTATGGTGTGAAATTTTCCACTTGCAGCATCCTGTCAATCCTCAAAACATTCCAGATTTTGGAACACTTTGGATTTTAGGCTTTTTGATTAGGCATGCTCAACCTTTTAATCTCTTTCAATGAGAATTGTGTGGCAGATATACAACTAGCCAGATCACTACTTTTGCCTGCCTCTGAACAGAATCTTCTAGAAACCAAATCTGTAATCAAAGATGAGCAGGGTGAATGAATGAGAAAAGAGAGAAAACCCCATGACAGAAACCACTTAGTCCCAAAGACCCTGGGCATTTTCCAAAGATACACAGCCAGTTCCCAAAAGGGAGTTCTCAACTTGGCTGGACCATTCCATCAAGATGGTGCAAGAAGGGCTGGTGGCCCCAAGCAGAGATCAACAGAAAATCCACAGTCCCACATTGGCAGAGAGCCTGGCTCAGATCAGGGCTGCAAATGCTCTGGTGTCTGGGGCTGACTGCCAGGGCCCTCGGACAGGTACTGGTAAAGAACAGAGCCACAGGGACGCCTCAGGTAAATGCTCACATGCACATCAAAAGGAAAGAGAACAAACCATCTCTGTATATCACAGATGTATTGGGAAAGGGACAAGAAAAGGACAATAGAACTCCCAGGTTCCTCTGCAGCAAGTCCTGCCTGGGTTAGTCTAAGTTAAAAGGGGAACAGGGGAAGTTCAAGCAGCGCTGTAAGACCAGAACGCCTCCCCAAGCTTATCATTAGAAAAGCCCAAAAAGGTATAGATGGAACTTCAACAGACTGCAGAATCAGATGAATGGGTCCCATAGAGCATTGAGGATAAACAGCACCCAGAGCCCCCAGGACCAAGTTCGGAGTTCCCACCAGAGCATTAGGCCAATCTGTGTGCTGATCTTGGCATGGGAGAAGGAATACTATCAGGTTCAATGTTCCTGCCAGGAATACTGCCACGCCCACTGCCGAACAGATAGCATGTCTGGGCCAGGAGCAGGCAACAGGCCTTAGTGGTCAGGGTGGGCCATTGAAAACTCAATACCTTGCCAGGGAATGGCGGCACTGGTGTACTAGTGGCTTCTAAGACCCCCAGAATCAGAGACGCCTTCTAGCTTCCAAAGGGTTAACCCTGGAGTTCAGTGAAGTGGAAAGGCCCATTATTTTGTTTCTGTAGGAACAAGAACAACCACCTCAACAATGAGAATTTGCCCTGGGTAGTTCCCATGCCAGGATCTTACAGGGAGCAGCTCAGAGTGTGAGACCCCAGGCCCTCTGAGCCAGCAGGCCCTTGTCACAGATCAGTGCCTGCACGGACGGACCTCAGAAAAATGGTCCATCAAGTAAAGGATAAATTCAGAAACAGCATCTGCATATACTTAAGGACAGAGGAAGCATCTGGTATCCCTCCAAACTCAGGAAGACCCACTGGCTAAAACTACCTACCTAGACTCCCTACAAAGTACCAAGGCACCCTGAACGTCCAAGGAACTAAGGTGGATAAATCCAGAACACAAGATATCCATGCTCAAAATTAGGATTAAACTGAAGGCTAAGGGTATGACTCAGTGGTAGAGCACATGCTTAGTACACACGAGGCCCTGGCTTCAATCCACAGCAACACACAAAAATGAAAGTATGGATAAGAAATGAAATGCATTCACCCTTCATAGCCCAATGTGCTCATTAAATCCACCTCCCAGGAGCAACCCTAGAGAAGATGCCCCAAAGGGAGTCCTGGGGAGCAGGTCTTGGCATGTCTTTCAAAGGATGATTGAAATACTGATTTTCATGTTCTCCTTCCTTCCTTCCTTCCTTCCTTCCTTCCTTCCTTCCTTCCTTCACTGGGGATTAAACTCAGTGGTGCTTTACCGTTGACCTAAGACTCCCAGCCCTTTGTATCTTTTATTTTCAGATAGGACCTCACTAAGTTGCTGAAGCTGGCCTCAAACTTGGGATCCTCCCTCCTCAGCCTCCTGATTCACTGGCATTACATGCCGTGGCCCTGTGCCCAGCTCTTCATATCTTTCTTAAAGGCGAAAACCCTCTCAAAAGACAGGGAGTGAAATCTCTTAAACCCTGCCACTTGAAGTGTGGACCACAGACCAACATCCCCTGGGAACTTGTTGTCAATGAAGATTCTGAGCCCAACTCCAGACCCACCGAATCGGACACTCTGCACGTGAGGCCCATCCATCTGCACTTCAACACACCCTCCAGCAGACTGGCGCTTCCTCAGCTTTGAAGGCCCATGCTGGAAATCGACCACCTTAATACGAGATGGGCTAAGACACCTCCAAGGGTTAACAGCAGAAAGCGCTCTGTCTTCCCGCAGTAAGATAATAAAAATTCCTTCATTCAGGACCTTCTATTTCAGAATCTGTGCTCCTTTGGGCCTACTAAATTGAGGCTTACCTATTAAGTCAAGATTTATGGTAAGCAAGAAGGAAGCCAAAAGTCTTCAAATGCTTAGCTACCCGGCTGTTTTTTAATGTGTTAACAACAAAACATCCATACCTACCCAATTAGCTTTAAAACATTATAAAATACCTTGTTCATCATATTTGCACCAGTTGCACTCTGCGCTTGGCTCAAGGTTCAGGCATCGGCAGACAGGTGCTGACACACTCCCAAGTAGGCCCGCAGCAGTGGGGTCAGGAGGGAGGCGGAGGGTGACATGCACGCGTCCATGTGTTTAATCACATCACCGTGGAGTATAAATACACAACTGCTCCAATGAAACTTGCAGAAGCCCTCAGACAACCTCAATTAAGCTCATTTCTACAACATGCAGACAGAAAGGAAAACATCCCCCAAAGTTTCTGTAAATGGTTGTCGATCCCACAGCGGAGCCCATCCACTAGTTTGGAATTTATTTGCTACTTAAGAGAATGGGAACATCCCGATATTTCCTCCTACAGATCCAAAGAAAGACTTTTATATCAGCTGGAGGGGTGGGGAGGGGTAAGAACCTTCACAGGCATAAACACAGGAAAGGACCTTGTAAAAATACACTGGGTAGCTGAGTTCGCACACGTGTGTTGCAAAGAGCCACTCATTGTCACGTCCAAGATCCAAGCAAGATGTTTATTGAGGGTTCCCAAAGCCAAGTTCAAACGCTCTTACTAACGTGATTCTTAAAATAAAATAAAATTAAAATACCTTTATCTCGATTTTAAAATGACCATGAACACTGAAAAATGTCCACAATCAAAGGAGTTCAGCAGGGTGTGGTGGCATGTAGTCCCAGCTACTCGGAGGCTGAGGCAGAAACATGGCCCGAGTCCAGGAGACCATCCTGGGCAACTTAGGGAAACCCCCCTAATCCCCCTGCAGAAAAGAGTGCAGAACCCCAATTTCAAAAGGTCTAAATGCTAAGCTTTTCCTTCACTCTCCACCAGTTCTAACCTGGCAGCAAACCATGAATTCTGAGTGTCCAATGTACTCAGATGAAAAACTGAGATGAGGAAAATAACTGCTCATGAGGACTGGTCACGTATCACAGGTAAGGTCACTGGATTAATCATAAAGCACATGCAAACTTTATTACCTGACTGTTACAGACATTTTTAAATGAGGAGCTGGGGAAAGAGGGAGTTGAAATCATTTGGTTTTTGCATTTTTAAAAAATTTCTTGGTTGTGTTTTGGGGTGGGAGATTATTTTTGTGGGGTGATTGGATGTTTGTTGGTTTGGGTTGACCTAGATCCCTCATCTGCATCCCTCAGAAAACTTGTTATGATTCATAACAAATCCTGTTACATCTTCAGGTATACTGGAAGATGAAAAAGGTTGGGAAAATGTGTTAGTCAGCTTTCTGTTGCTGTGACAAAATGCCTGAGATAATCAACTTATATGAAGGAAAGGTTTATTGGCTCATGGTTTCACAGGTTTTAGTCCACACTCAGTTGGCTCCATTATTGTACACAGCAGGAGCACATGAGAGAGCAAAGCCGCTCACCTCAAGGTAAGCAGGAAGCAAAGAGAGACAAGAAGGGACCAGAGTCCAGGTAGCCCCTTCAAGGGCACACCTGCAATGAGCTAAATTCTTTCTCCTAGGCCCACCTCCTCAAAGCTCCACCACCTTCTAATACCAACACAGGTTGGTGATCAAGCCTTTAGCGTACAGGTCTTTGGGGGCATACAGATCCAAATCATAACAGAAACCCTCGTCCAATTGAACCAACAAGCCATCTTCTTGTTCCAAAAGGTCGTAGCATGGCCTGGTAGATGTTAAACAGAAGAAGAACCATTGTTAAGGGTATAACAGAGCCCATCTCATAAAATTTTAGGATGTTGTGACCAAAGAACATAAAAACTAAGTTAAACTTTTGCAATGGTACATAAATTTCATTTGAGGATTAGCAGCTGACGAAGCAGGAACAATTTGGCAGTTCCTCAAAAAGTTAAACATAGGGCTACCACATAACCCGAAATTCTACTGCTAGGCATATGCCTAAAAGAACTGAAAACACCCGTCCACACAAAAACTTGCACACAAGTTTTTATAGAAGAAACTTTGTAGAAGCATTATTCATAACAGTCAGAAGCATAAACAACCCCATGTCCACCAACTGATGGATAAATGAAATGTGGTACACCCATATAGTGGGAATATTATATAGCCATAGAAAGGAATGAAGTACTTATTTATGCTACAACATGGATGACCCTTGAGAGCATTATGCTAAATTCAAAAATTCAAACACAAAAAGTCACATATTGTATGATTCCATTTATATGAAATGCCTAGAACAGGCAAATCCAGAGAGTCAGAAATGGAGGGCATGAGGGGAAAGGAGAATGGGGAGTGACTGCTAATGGGGAATGGGTTTCTTTGGGGGAAAATGGAAATGTTCCAATGTTAGTGAACATGCTAGACCATCAATATACTATAAACCACTGAGGTGCATATGGTAAAAGGGTGATTTTTTGCAGGGTGCAGAGGTGCAGAGCTATAATCCCATCTATTCAGAAGGCTGAGGCAGGAGGATCTCAAGTTTGAGGCTAGCCGGGCAACTTAGTGAGACACTGTCTCAAAATAAAAGTAAAGAAAGGGATTGGGGATGGAGCTCAGTTGTACAGGGCACCTGGCTTCAATTCCTAGTGAAAGAAAAAGAAAGCTAACCAGCTAGCTAGCTAAATGAGGATAAATAGAAAACTAACCTAGAATGAAGGTGACCCTGCTTCTTGCCACTGTAGCCCAGTCTTGGTGACAGCCACCTCTGCCCAGCACAGGATTACACAGACAGGGCCCCTAAGAGGAAGAGGAAAAGCCTGATGCTTATAAACCAGCAGCAAATCCAAAGTCCTCTGCTTACAAAAGGCTGGGGAAGGGGCCACAGCCCCGGAAAGCAAGACCTGCCAACCCTGCAGCTAACAAGGGAAATGATTTTTTCAGAAATCCATTTCTGTCAACTCTCGTGAAAACATTTTCTTTGCACTAACACCTTGCCTTTCCGTCTGAAAGCAAACCCGATGGCAACATAGGGAACTCGGGTCACATTTTCTCTGGCGGCTGTGGGTCAAGTCTCTGTAAAAATCTGCTAATGATTCTGAGCTCTCCAGCAGGCTGCCACTCACTGGGAAAGCAGTGATCTCACTAGACAAGACAAGAGGATAAGGCTTCAAGCTGCATGCTTAGGAAGTTCACTGCTCTAACCAATTTGGGACAACGTTTCACTAATCAGCACTTCCCTGCTCCTGACCTTGGGAAGTGCTGGAGGTGTGAGAATTCACCTTCTATTAATGGCAGACACTTTGGAACAAGTTTTGCCAGAGGCATGGACCATCAGTCTTCCTGCCAGTCAACTGGACTTATCCCCTCAAGTTTCTCCCCCTTAAACTTTAAAAGCAATCCTTCCACACACCACAGGGGAGGAAACCCTAAGGGGCAATAAGCATATTTAAAGGCGCTCAGTATCATGAGTCATTAGAAGACACAAATTAAAACCACAGCCTGATGTTAGAGTGAAATCCATCCATCCATCCATCCATCAATCAATCAATCAATCAATCAATCTGGGCAGTGGTTGCTTCTAGTGAGGAGGTGGTGGGGACAAATGAGGGGCATGTGGGAACTTCCTGGGGTGATGCTCCTGCTCTACATCTTGACAGCATTTGGGCTGCACAGGGGTATGCGTTTGTCAAAATTCAGCAAAAGACCCTTATGATATATGCATTTGACTGCACATAAATTATATGGGTTGAGCATCTCTAACATGAAAATCCAAAATGCTCCAAAGCCTGGAACTTTCTGAATGCCAACATGATGCCACAAATGGAAAATTCCACCACATGAGATTTTGTTTCATGCATGAAATTATTTAAAATACCGTCCATTATGTGGGAGGTTGAGGCAAGAAGATAGCAAGTTCCAGGCTAGCCTGGGCAACTTAGTAAGACCCTACCTCAAAAACAAAAAAACAAACAAATAGGGCCAGGGATGCAGCTCAGTGCTAGAGTGATTGCCCAGCATGTGCAAGGCCCTGGGTTCACTCTCCCACACTGCAAAAAGTTTTACATATATATAATATTGTCTAAAATTACCTACAGGTTATGTATATGAGGTGTAGATAGAACATAAATGAATTTTATTTTTAGACTTGGGTCCCATCCCTAAGATATGTCATTATGTATTGGCAGTTATTCCAAAACCAGATAAATGTGAAATCCAGAAACACTCTGGTCCCATTCATTTCAGATACATCAAAGGAGAAAAAATAACTATGAATATTGTCATCTAGTTAATGATCTGTGTACTGAAGTGTTTGGGGGTGAAGGGCACTACTGTTCTCAACTTATTTTTGAAATGCTTTAGAAAAATAAGATGGATGGATAGAGAGATAGGCGTGTGATAAAGCAAGAATAAAATGTTAATGGCAGAGTCTAGATGGTGGGTATATAAATGCACTATGAAACTTATCACTTTCTGTAATTGTCAATTTCTTCACAATAAAAATGTTGAAAATTTTAATTAAAAAGGTAAAGATAAAACATGCACATACACACACAAAATGTGAGACCACTATGCATTCACCCAAGTGACTAAAATGAAAAAGACCAACCACACCACAGCCAGAGAAGGAACGACAGAACTCAGACTGTGCTGGCCGTGGGAAACTCCCTGGTAGAATTTCCAAAGCTGAACATATGATATGCCTACCCTGACTCAGTCTCCCAGTCCTTGGCGTATGTCACCCGATCTGACGAGAGAGTCTGTCCACTGAAAACATGTACAAGAGCGTCCGAAGGAGCACTAAGCATAATGGTGTGAATCCACCCAGATGTCGACCAAGAGCAGGAAAGATGGGTGGCAAACTCATCCATATGCGAGCAGGCTACCTGGAGAGCAATGAGAGTGACCGACTGCCACACAATAGGAACAGTGAGCGAATCTCAGCTTCCCCCATGGCCATCACCCCAAAACGACAAAAAGAAAAACAAAAAACCTCCTCTGTGCTCTGTTTGCATAAAATTTAAAAATGAGCAAAATTAATAGGTGGCAGGAAAGTCAAGATTTGGGCATCTTTGAGGCGAGAACTAGCTGGGAGAAGCTTTGGGTGCTGGTAAAGGTCTGGGTCCCAGTGTGGACGCTCGTGACATGAGTGACCTCAGTTTGTGGTAGTCACCAAGTCCACATTTCTGACATGAGCACTTTTCTGTTATGCAGATTGTACTGCAATTTAAACGTTAGGTAAAAATGGTTTTGTGTCATCCAGAAATGTGTAGAGATCTGGAGTTCAGAAGGATATTCTAAATTTTTTTCTTTGATTTGATACCTCTTCTGACAGATACTGAGTCAAACTGTTGGTGATGTAGACCTGAAAGTGACTTCAGAGACCACCTGATTTAATTCCCTCATTTTAAGGATGTTTGGAGCTAGGACCTAGAAAGGTTAAAAAGTTTGCCCAAGTGACCCTTCAAGGTCCTATGCACCTCAACTCTGCAATCTCACGTGACAACGGAGGCTCGTCACAGCTTCCTGCTGAGTCACATCACAGGTTCACAGTGTGGAGCTTCCCTCTCTCATCTGGAACATTTGTGACATAATTGTTTTGGATGGGGCACAGTAGTTTGTAAGCCACAGAAACCTACAACAAATTGTTTCAGACGTACAAAAACGAAGGGTGGGCATTATTTATTGGCTCATAAATCTTGGAAGTTCAAGAGCGCATGGCCTTCAAGTATGGATGGATCCAGGTGCTCAAACAATATTACCTCAGTTTTTTTTTTCTTCTTTCTCCTTCTTCCTTCCCCCACCCAGTTTCATTATCTGATTCTCCCCCAACACTAGCAAAGATAGACATGGCAGTTCCAAGTTTATAATCTTCCCAGCTTTAACAGCTCAGGGGAGAAAAAGCACCTCTTTCCCAAATTGCTCAGCAAAAAGTCCCGGGGATGAGGTGTGGGAGGAGCTCACTGAAGGAGCTTGGGTCACATGTCTATTCCTGGTGGCAATGGGATTCAAGTCAAGTGTGGGTCCAACCAAACCAAAACCATTCCATTAAACCCAACCATTCATTTTCTGTGAATCCACTGCTTCTTTGGTTTCCCAAAAAGAAACTGAGGTTTTATTATGAGTAGAGGGAGAACAAGAGACAACAAACAAGATACTGTAGTCATACAGTAGGTGTCCTCTTGGCCCCTAATTTGGGCATTATAACAGAATTCTCCTGTGTCAAATGGGAAAAGAAGTTTGCAGACTTTGAACTTGAACTTCCTGCCGGCTCACATTCCCACACATTTCAGCTGACCACTGAACAGTTAATCTCACAGATCTCAGTTGTTCCACTCAGTCATTAAGTATTACACTGAAATCAAACCTGCCCTCCAGTCCTAGCCAAAAACACCCAATGACAGACCAGAAAGCCAAACACAAATGTCAATTTGCCAATCGACCTTGTAAAAGCACCTTCCCAGCATTCTGGCAGAACCATGCAGGGCTCCCCCTCTGAAGGTCAGTATCTCCAAGGCTCATGCTGGGTCCCTCTGGAGAGGCACTGAGGCCAGCGACTTGGCTTGGAACCATCCCTGCTTTGGCAGCTGGGCTGAGGAAGCAGGAGCTGCCCGGTGTTAGAAGTGTAGACAGGGCTGGGTGATTGCAGCTCAGGGGGTGGAAATCACGCTGACTCCTCCCGCTCTCCAGGAGGGCGCTGCGTATTTTGTGAATGGTGTGAACTGCCCCTGGTCATCATTTCTGAATTTATTTAAAGAATTTAACTCATGCTTCAAGTTTCCTAGGGTCTTCCTCCCGCTCCTCCCTGATAAATGGTCTTGTAATTCTTTTTCCAGTACTGGGAATGGATTCCAGGACCTCACACGTGTTCGGCAACCACTCTACCACTGAGCTACATCCCAAGCCCTGATATTTTTAAATAAGAAGGAAAAAAAAAAATCAATTTCAGAGAACCCAATTTGCTTTGTGAGCCATTTTTTCTTTTAAAGTTCAATCTTTTTAGGTCACTTATCATTGTCAAGTTGCTTTTCCAGAGTTGATATTAAAAAAAAAAAATCCATCCCTGATTAATCCATTTTTCTATGAATCTATGCTTGTTTAAAGAATAAATCATTTGCCCATTAGAATTTTTTTTAGAATGCCAAGCAAAATAAGACCATCACAAAAGAGCCAAAGAGCAAATATTATAGGATTCCTTTGACAGGAGATGGCGGGAGCGGTCTGTCACAGAGGTGGATGGCAGGCAGGCAGTGGGGACTTATTGTTTAATGGGTATAGCCTTATACCCATTCTGTTTTGCAAGATGAAAGAAGTACTTAATAGGGATGGTGGCAATGGCTGCACAACAGTGTAATGTACTTAATATCACTGAATTGTACAGTTAGAAACGGTTAAGACGGCAAATTGTATGTTATGGGTGTTTTATTACAGTTTAAAATAATAATAAATGAGCAAAGACAAAATTTTCAAAAGGCAACATGTATTAAAATAAGGTTTAAAGAAAATAATAAAAACATCTAGGTATAAAAATGCTTTAGAAAGGAAGGTAAAGTTGAAAGAAACAAAAATATCTTACACATTTTTTTATGATCACCTGTACTCTGTTGATCTGTATCAAGAGTCTGCATCTCACCTGGTGTTTTAGTTAGCTTTACGTCACTGTGACCAAAATACCTGGCACGATAATTTAAGAGGAGGAAAAGTTTTAGCTCATGGTTCCAATGGTTTAGTCCATGGTTAGGCAAGTCCATTGTTCTGGGCCCAAGGTGAGGCAGAACATCGTGGCGGAAGGGCATGGTGGAGAAGCACTGGTCCATTCCTGGAGGCCAGGAAGGAGAGAGAAGGAAGAGGGAAAGGGAAAGGGGCCACAGGGAAGATGCATCCTTCCAGAGCATGCTGCCAGGATCTTCCTCTTCCAGCCTTACCCCACTTGCCTACAGTTAACACCCAGCCAGTGAATTCAAACTAGGATGGACTGATGAGGTTGCAACTCTCATGATTCAATTGTTTTACCTCTGAATGTTCCTGTACCAACACAAAGAACTTTGGAGGACACCTCATATCCAAACCATGACACTTGGGCCCTTCCATCTCAGCTCAGGGACAGACAGGGCTGTGCTCTGAGCATCAGCAAGCCTTTGACTCCCATACACCCCTGGCATTCTCTTCCTCCCCACAATCCACTGCCTTTGCCCATATGGGTGAGTAACACTGAGACTCAGGCTCATGTTGAGTCACACAGACCTGGGACACCACTTTCCAGCTGGCTATTAGTCAATTACTCCTAAAGTCAAATGAGAAAATTCAAGCCCCTCCCTCAGGATGTGAGAATACAGATTAGAGCAGTCACGTAGCACACTGTACAAAGGACTCACTTAGGGCATGTCTGATGCCATTAACAATGGCCCAGCCCACCGTGATGCTTTCTTAGCTGCTCACCTGTGGGTGCTCATTGTAATCACGGCGGAGTTTCACTTGGTCTGACCTCATTGGCCTGGGCGTGGCCTGGGCATCCTTGCACAGTTGCCATTCCCCGTGTGCAGCCAGGATTAGAAATACGGCCTCTACTGTTGTTTCTCTTGGGAAAAAATAATAACTGCCTAGGAAAGACTTAAACTCATTTTGTCCTGGAGATGCACCCTGGCTTCATCTTGCTGCTACTAAAACAGAAAAAGGAGCCAAGTGCATGCTCTGCCAGCCGTCCCTATCTCCCCGGGAGTCCATGGTAGCCTTTGTCCCCTCCCATTGAAAGTTCCTAGAGCATCAACTTGGTACCCTCAGCCATCTCCACCTTCCTCCTCAGTAATGCTTTTTATGCATTGGTTTCTACAGATTTCACAGCAGGTAGGCAAGCACCAGCCAATGATTGAAAACCAGTGGCATTTTGCCACCACTGCCTTTGCAAGGTCACACCTTCCTTTTTTCTCTGGACATCTTAAAACAGAAATGTGCCCCAGAGCAAATGTACGCAAAGGATCTGTTACTTGCATCTTTGCGCAGCACTAAGCCCTTCCACACACATCCCCAGCTCCAGATCCCATACTGCAGCTCCCACAGAGGTGAGGGGTGAGCTTCCTTGGGGGAATAGTCAGTGACCCTCAGATCTGGGCTGGTTCAGTTGGGGCAGGTTGCCCCCACACATGGCCTTGCTCTGGCCTTAGGCACCCTACTGGTATGCAGGAAGGGGATTCTGGTTTTGGTCAGCCTTTGAGACCTTAGAGTAAACAGCATCCAGGGCCACCAGCAGCTTTCCGTGAGTGGGGGTCCTAAGGGAGCACTTTCATCTCACCCACAGGGAGAACTCAAATTTTATGGACAGGCCCTGGTGCGGTAGTGCACACCTGTGATCCCAGCAATCTGGGAGGCAGGAGGATCATAAGTTCAAGGCCAGCTTTGGCTATGAAAATAGAAAGGGCTCTGGGCGTAGCTCAGAGGTAGAGGGCTCCTGAGTTCAATCTTCAGTGCCACAAAAAAAAAAAAAAAAAAAAAAAAATTACAAATGGGAACCAGAGTTCATAGGAACCAAGTTAGGGAAATAACTCTTCTCTGTCTCTAATTTCTTCCCTTTTGCTTTTGAATAGAGTATTTATCAACACTTCTCTTTTATAGTGTGCTATGTTTTTCTGATTATGACATTCACACATATAATTGAAGGACACTGGAGAGGAGGGCTAACCAGAGAAAGCCCCGGAAAGGAATTATGTAGTCCCAGGAGCCCTGACCCAGTAATGCTTCCAGTAGCATTTTCATGAATCTTCTTCCAGAGTCTATTTTACAAGCTCACATGTGCACACACACACACACACACACACACACACATTTCTTCCCAACCCACCCATCTGGAATTTTATTATTCATAGCATTTTGTAGTCTTTAGCAATATGCCATGACCTTTTTTTTTTTTTTTTTTTTTTGGTGGCACTAGGGTTCAAACCCACAGCCTCATATACTCTAGGCAAGCACTCCATCACTAAGTTACAACCCCAGCCCTGAACTAAGGAGTTTTGGTTTATTTTAAGAAATTTTTTGCCTATCTTGCTTAGTCAGTGAAAACACAAGATAATAAAAACAATTTCAGGCACAGAGGGAAATAAGGAACTCTTAACTGCATGGAAATGATTGGCATAGTGATAAAGCCAGGACCCAATCTGAGAGCCAGGCCCTGGGACAACCCCCAGGCACATTCAATCACAGATCTGAAGGATCCCCTAATGTCCCTCTCTCACTTGCCATCTCGTGTTCTTAGGGACAATGACTCTGATCCAGGTCTTCACTCTGCCATTACCTGCACTGTGGGCCTTAGACAAGTGACTTTCATCTCATTAAAATTCAGTTTTCTCAAAGCTTGAGTAGAGTGTGAAAAAAGTATCCATCTCAGTGGCTGTCAGAAGGGTGGAGGAGACAATGTGCTGGGGGCAGGTGTTCCAGGCCTTAAACAAGATGGGTGTGCCGCCCCCGCCCCAGGACTCCTGGCCCTATAGCCAGGATGTCTGTCACTACCTTTGAGAGCCATTCAACGTGGGCACAGCACAAAACAAATATGATCACATTTCTAATAGAAAATAGAAGGAGGAAAAAATTAGGAAGACTCTAAATTAAATCTATCCGCTGTGGAAAAATAAAATATACTGAAGGGCCGGCGGGGTGGGTAGCACAGTGTGCCTAGCTTGAGCAAGGTCCTGGGCTCCATCCCCAGAACCAAACAAATAAACTCCGCTGCATCCACACTACGGAACGCCCTGCAGCTTTCATAAATAACCACTAACGTATCCACGCTAATAAGAACACATCTTCAAGATATATTACTGAGTGGGGGAAACAAAGAAGAAAAAAACTTTATCGTTACTTATTTAATAGAAGAACCAAAACCACAAATCTTCAGGGTATATTTCCCCAAGGGACAGGGAAGGCAGTTAAAGGGAGGTTTAGAATAATTCTGGATTTCTTGACCGATTTTTTCATTATCGCCCTCTCTGAGGAGCCTTTTGAGATATTTCTTTTCTAATCACTCCCCCTCTATCATGAAATTTTAACACCACAGACGTGCTATATATCTGTTTGGATACTGTGGCCCATTGGAGATCCGTAAAACACTCTACGACCTAAGTTGTTTCTGCCAGCCAAGAACCAATCTCCTCCCCCTTCGGGGCAAGGATGCATGGTCTAAATCGTATATTACTTGTGTGATTAAAAATTAATAATTAAGAGAAATGCAATGCACATCTACATTCAGTGCAGCGTGAACCCTATGGATGGTAGCTCCTTCCCTTAAACTAGTCGGGCAGGGAGGCTTGGGTAGGGTTAAGGGAAATGCCCACATAGATATCAGCCATGGTAACTGGGTAATCCCAGTGACTTGGGAGGCTGAGGCAGGAGGATCACAAGTTTGAGGCCAGCCTCAGCAACTGAGAAAGACCCTCAACAACTTAGCAAGATGCTGCCTCAAGATAAAAATGAAAAGGACTGGGGATGTAGCTCCATTGTAAAGCACCCCTGGGTTCAATTCTCAGTTTTAAAAAAAATAGATATCAAACGTACTCAAGTTTATATTTGTGTTTGTGCTCCAAAGGAGGCTGATAAGATGGAATGGAGCTTCAGTGGTGGAGTGCTTGCCTAGCATGTATGAAGCCCAGGTTCCATTCTCAGCGCACGTGCTCGAGCATGCACACACGTGCGCGCGCGCGCACACACACACACACACAAAGGATGCTGACAACATCAGAAAATTTGCATCATCCTGCGCCTGCAATCTGGTCTCAGATACTCTTTGGGGTGTGCCTGCCTCTTCCGTTCCTTGAGAGCTGCTGGTGGAGTCAGTGTCCCAGGGAGAGACTGTCTGGTCTCCTGGTTTCCCTTCTGCTCCCTCCCCTTTGCAGCTGGTTGGTTTCTTCCTCACTCCCTCCCCATCCATACTGTCACCTGGGGTGCATCCAGGCTCCATCCCATGGCCTCTTTGACCACCCCATTCACTATGTGATCTCATCCAACATGGTGGCTGGAAGACCATCTACACCACCTGACTTCGATTTCTCTCTTAAACTCAGTAATCATCTTTCTGAATTGCTTATCTTAGATATCATACATAGAGCCTCTCAAACGGAATCTGCCCCAAAACCCACTTCTTCCAGTGTAATGCCAATTGTACTTAAACTAATATCCTTGGAGCCACTTTTAACTTCTCTTTCAAACCTTATACATCCAGATCCCACTGGTCCTACCTTCAAGATGCATTCAAAATCCAAGTGAGTGTGTCCCCTTATCAACACCTAGGACCCCTGTCAAAGCCAACATCATCTCTCATTTGTAATGTTATAATACTACTCTCTACTCACCTCCCTCCTTCCATCCTTGGCTTCCCTCTGCTTTCCTCACAGTTCTGCTCAACTAAGCAGCAGCGTGATCCTCATAAACGGAATCAAGTTACTCCCTGCTCAACAATTCCTCTATGGCTTCCCCTGGCACTTAGCGTAAATGTCGGGGCCTTGGGAGGATATCCAACATCCTCAGGACCTGGGCCCCTCCTATCCCTCGATCCAGTCACCTCTCTGCACCATCTTCAATCCTCCTCATCCCCCACATACCCATGTTGCTCCAGCCATGCTGGCCTCCTTGCTGTTCTTGAACATTCCAGGAATGCTCAGGCCTCAGGGCCTTTGCATGTGCTGTTCTTACTGCCTTCTGTCTTGAATGCTGTTCTCCCAGAAATCCACACATTTACTCTGATATCTCCCAGGACCTTGCCAGGCGCAGTGGCGCACGCCTGTAATCCCAGCACTTGGGGGGCTGAGGCAGGAGGATCACGAGTTCAAAGCCAGCCTCAGCAATATAGTGAGGCCCTAAGCAACTCAGTGAGACCCTGTCTCTAAATAAAAATACACAAAATAGGTCTCCCAGGACCTTGCTCAAATGTCCTCTCCTAATAAGACTTTCTCTGTCCATCCCACTTAAACTCACCCACTCTGTAAGTCACCATGCACTTTGCTTAGTTTTAGTGGTTTGTTGCTTCCCAGGGAAATGCTGGAAAAGCAAGAGCAGAGAATGTCTGTGGTCTTGTTTACTATTCTCTCAGGCTCCCTAGGATGTACTGTGCACATAGTAATAGCTCAGGGAACACTGGTTTCACAAATGAACCTCTTATCATGTCAATGCGCCAAAGAGTTCCAAAGAAAAAGGAAGGTCCCTCTTAGCCTTATATCTTATGCCCAGAAGCTCTGTCACTTTGGGGGAGGTCTCTGAGCTTCAGAGCCCATCCAGTCACGGATCCATGCACAACTCAAAGGCCACTGGGCACTCTCTATGGCTGGGCCAGCAAGTGCCACTGGTGATGACTGTTTCCCAAACTCAGCCATCTGCCCAAGGCCCAGTCAAGGGCACAAATCCCTCCATCTCCCAGACACCACTTCTTCCTTCTGTCTCTTCACCTGAGCCACAAGGAAGCCAGGGTCTATCAGAGCTCCACTTGTGGAAAACCCTAAAACTTCCTTTATCTCTTAAACCAAAATCTTTTCCTCCTCTGGTTTGGAAAAAACCCAGAGGTGTTAAACGCGAACATCTTGACCGAATTTCCTCTGGGCACGCTTTCCCTGGGCTTCCTCACTCCAGCACACCAGCTCCCCTGCCAGATCTTGCCGGAGCCAGACTTCTCAGGAACTTGGTCCAACGAAGAGCTCCAACAGCGGACCCGGAACCCAATCCCAGGCTGCACCATCCTGCACATCTGGCTCCGTGCCTGTCACCCAGAATCATCCACAACAGTTCCTTACAGCAGATACTCTGGTAGCAAATGAGGAACGCACCAATTTAGCAGGAAACCAGCTTTCTTTGAAATATCTCTGAAGTTCATGGAGAAAAGAGGAATCTATACTGCTTGAGTAATAGGAAAGAAAGGCCACCTGCAACTTTTAAAGAACTTCTTCCAGACTTGAGAATTCTAAGAGGTTAAGGGGGAAAAAATATCTCCAAAATGAATGAGGTCCAACTACATAAGGATTCATTTCCCATCTCCCTAAATAAGTGCAGCCACATGGTTCTTATCTGCTATAAAAACCAGACGGTCCCTGCAAGGGAGAGGGAAGCAGTGCAAAACACTAGTTCCAAGCGGTGCTGGAACCTCTGGTTGGCTGTGTGTTCTCAGCAAGTGTCTTAATCTCTCTGAGCCTTAAATTTCTTCATCTGAGAGATGGAATCCACTTCGCCAGGCTCTGAGAAGATTAAGTGAGAATCCCATGAAAAAGCCCTTTGTAATCATTACTGGATGAAATAAATGAAGCTGGTGTCACCATATAAAGGAAAAGCTACTGATGAACTCAGAACTCCATCGGGGCACCCTGAGCAAGCCTGCATGGAGAAGTAAAAGCTCCTCCTCATCTTTGCCTTCAAGAAGCTTCGACTTCAGCTGGGGAAGGCGTGCACAGGTCCACAGGAGACTGGGCATTCACAAAGCAACATCCCAGGAAAAGCACACACCTCTCCATCTGCTGCATGCCCCTACATGTCCCGTGGGTCTGCTTGTTTGGATTCTAATATCTACCTGAGTGTCCATCATTTCGGCTACCGCCTGGACCACAAAAGGCCTTAACACTGTTTATAAACTAAGACCCTAAATCCAAACCAGATGGAATGACACCATCACAGCCCTTCTTCACCCTCCTCGGGTCCAGCCACGGCTGACTTCACCCAGTCACCCAGCACCCAGTGCCGCCAACCACCCTCCTCTGCAGCTTGTCCTGCCCTTCCCAAGGATGTCCCTGCGATATGCAGTCATCGGGTTCACCTCCAGGACCGCACTGGACCAGATTGCTCCACCACATCCCAGGCCAGCTGAAGAAAGCGGAAAGAAGAAGAGAGTAAAGGCAGTAACCCGCAACAGCAGAGAAGAGGAAGCAGGGAAACAGAAAGGCAGAGAAATCAAAGGGGAAATGAGGAACAAAAACAGCCATCCTCTGACATCTGACTTTCCAGCTTATTTGTGAAGGATGTAACCTCACATGCTGCGATGGGTGCCTCTCACCACATTCTGCTCAGGCTGAGGAAGCGAGGCAGGGAAGCAAGCACTTGCCCACTAGGAAACGCGCAAACAGGCTGGTAGAAATCTCACCCACTGAGCTACAACCAGGACGTCTGGCTGCCTTCTCAATTCTCAAGACCTCCTTCCACTGACAGTGGAATGAGGGACAAAAAGAGCAGCGCGAGGCTGGGCACGGTGGGCATGCCAGTAATCTCAGCAGCTTGGGAGGCTGAGGCAGGAGGATTCCAAGTTCAAAGCCAGCCTCAGCAACTTAGTGAGGCCCCAAGCAACTTAGTGAGACCCTGTCTCTAAATAAAATATAAAAAGGGCTTGGGGTGTGGCTCAGTGCCTACGCACCCCTGGGCTCAATCCCTGGTACAAAAAAAAAAACCAAAAACCAAGAGCAGTGCACAGTGCTGCTCACAGGAGCCAGAATATGGTCACAACCCCAATGTCCCTCAACTCATAGATGGATAACTCAGCGAGATAGATCCATGACAATGGGACATCGCTCAACCCAACCGTTAAAAGAAAGTCCTGATGCATGCTACCATGTGATGAACCTTGAAGACATTACATTAAAAAGAAGCCAGACACAAAGGCCACAGATTGTGACCCCCTTTCTAGGGATGCTGGAATAGGCAGAGACCGGAAACAGCCAAGAAACGGGCAGAGAAGAGAGTGGGGAGTGACTGCTTAACAGGCTCGGGTTTCTTTGGGGGTGACGAGAATCGGGGGGAACTGGGTAGTAGTCATGACTGCACACCAGGGCTGATGGAACAAATGCCGCGGACCTGTACACTTTACATGGTGCGTTGTATGGTGTATGAGTTTTGCCTCCATTTTTTAATAAGTGGATGGGGGGAATAGAGAAAAATGCAGAGAAAATTGGACCTGGAAGAGGAGGAGGAGGAATTGAGGGGTGGTCACCAATGATTCCCAAGGCAAAACACGAGTTTCCTAAAACTAAGGGCTGGGGTGCTTTGAGGTGTAAAAGGAGACCCTCTCTCCTCTCAGCGAGGAGGTAACAGCATGACAGGTTTGCCCTCATCAGGGGCTGCAGACAAAGAAAGAAGAAGCAGCCACAGCCTGGAAAGGACCATGGGGCAGTGGGCATGGAGGCAGCCGGAGGGATGGCCAGACCCCCTCGCAGGAGCACTGAGAAGGGCTCAGCCTCAACCCACCCATCCTTTACATGGACTGCACCACTCTCCCCAATACCACCAAGTGCTCAGCTCCAGGCCAGCACTGTCACAGCTGTTAGGGACGTTGCAGCGATCTGATCCCTGGCCTCATTAAGTTAACCCTCTGGGGGACGACAGTGTTCCAACTCTTTGGCTGGTACGACATGGTTTAATAGAGTGTGTGGCGCAGTTCACCAAGTGTCAACAAAAACTAATAATGGAACCTTTCCTCTCTGATTTTTAACACATGTTAATCACATTCAGGGCCTGGGTAGGGATTAGGGAGGTATATGGGACGCAATCTGTAAAGCCAACGGTAAGTCAGTGAGCTACCTTGCAGGGTGAGCTCTGAGCACGACCTGACATGCAAAACCAGCTGTTTTAATGAAAAAGTCTAGAGGCAGGCCCAGAGTGGGGAACTTGACCTCAGGCCCTTGTTGCAGACAGACTTCACCCAAAAGATGTGCTCCCAGTGCCTCTAAAGGCCTTCGCCTGTGCTGCGTTCCAGGGATCCTGTGCTGGATACGTAGACACAACAGCTCTGCCCTCATGGAGCTCGTGGTCCAATGAGGGGGACAGATGACAAAGAAGATAAATACCTGGAATATGTGCCCGATGAGGGAGGAATAGGTGTTAAGAAGAAAAAATGGGAAGAAAAAAGAGTATCCTTGGTTTTTTGCATTTTTTTTTTTTTTGAAGTTTTCATCCCAAGAAGAACCACATAAATAAAGTCACCTACCCAAATCCCAGCTAAGGGCTAGCATTAGCTTAGGCAGCTGCCACCAAGTGGGTGCTCAAACAAGAGAAATGAATTTCTCACAGTTCAGGAAAAATGAAGAGAAGATCAAGATCTTCTTGATCTTGATCAGAAGTCCAAGATCAAGGTATGGTCGCAGCTGGTTTCTTCTGGCACCTCTGCTTGGCTTGCGGGGGCGGGGGGGGGGGGGCAGGGGTCTCCTCTTCCTGTGTCTGTCATCACGTGATCTTCTCTCCAAGTGTCCTAATTTCTCCTTCACGTAAGGACCCTGTTACCCTGGATCAAGATCCACCCTGATGACAGCATTTGACCCCATCTCCAAAGCACAGTCACGTGCTGAGGTTCTGTGGGGTTAGGACTTCCACATTCGAATTGGAGGAGACACAGCTGAGCCCCTCACAGGCCCTGAGTGCTCCCATGGGCCTGGATGCCTCTCGGGCCCCTCCCTGTGCTGGCAAGTGGCTCCGATCACTCACATGACTCTCCATGGACCACAAACCTCTGCCCTGAGTCTGGTCCACTCTGACTCATCCCTCAGAGGGGTTCAGGGTCTGCAGGGAAGGAAGAAGGAAGCTTAGCTGGACCAAGCACTTCAACAGCTTTCCTGATTGCCTAAGCAGGGGACAAGGACGTCTCAGGAAGAGGCCTCAAAAGGGCCAGAGGAAAAAGGATGGCCATGGCAGAGGTATGGGAGGTTAAGCCAAGGCCACCTGAAAGTGGGGACAGTGGGGTCCATGGGCCTCAGACTCCCTCCACCCCCTGCACAGCCTCTCTAATAGCACTGCGTTCACCGTTGCCTGACCCATGAACTTTAAATCATGATCACGTCCACTGCCACCTTGAGAATCCTTCAGGTCATCCTGGGGGGCAGATCTTAAATCCATTTTGCAAAGTCAATGGACTTATAACTGTATGTGTGGAGGGGACAGAGGGTCCTTCAGTTAGAACCCAGAGCCCTGGTACAGCCCTGCAGCACCCCACTGAGGAGCGGAAGTGAGGAGAGAGGACTTCCTTGACAACTCCTGAGCTACGAAGCCCCCTCCTAGCTCTACTGGCCTGTGGTGGGAAGGCCTCCTTCTCCAGGACCCAGTGCTTTTCCTTGATGGCCAGCACTCTGAGCTGACCCAGATACTCCCCTTCCAATCTCAGCTTTCCATGACCCCAAGCTTCCACTCACCACAAGGCCATTCGTGCCTTTGCAGAACTAGGCTGGTTAAGCCATGAGCCAAAATCAGAAAAGACGTGCTCAGTTCTTAAAGTTCTTTATCCTCCTTTATTTACCCAGTCAGTTCATCCGCCCAGTCGGCCACCAAACACTTCTTGATCCAGACGTCCTAGATGCCAAGCACTGTGCCCCACCAGAGCAGTTACAAGGTTGACGAAGCACTTTCCTGGCCCCGAGGAGCTCAGAGTGTAGTGGGTCAAATGGTCAAATAAATAAGTCGTTGCAGTCCATCGTGGTAGTTATCATCACAGTGGGAGGCCCTACAGAAGCTAGAAGAGATGACCTCCTGTGGAGACATGGAAGACCATAGAGTAAGATGCACCTAGGCTGAGTCTTGATGCAGATTCACACTCCCTAGTCCATTAGTTCATTTTCTGTTACTATAATGAAATATCTGAGGCTGGGTAACTTTATAAAGAAAAGATTTATGATTTAGCTCATAGTTCTGGACATTCAAGGGCATAGCACTAGCAATAGCTTGGCTCTGGTAGGTAGCATCACAATGGCAGGGACTAATGTGAGAGGGAGAGATCACAGGTCCAGATAGAAAACCAGAGCAAGGGGAGAGCCATTCTTGCTTTTTCTATAATAACCCTCTCATGAGAATTAACTCAGGGGTTCCATGGAAACTACATTAATCCCTTCAAACAGCAACACCCACAACGACCTAAGGACCTCTCACTAAATTCCACTTCTAAAAGATTCCCCACTTAGTATTGCCACACTGGGACCACACTTCCAGCACATGAACCCTTGGGGGACACACTTAAATCATATCCAAACCACAGTGCCTAGGCACGGGTGCCAAGTCAGAGTGCCGAGACAGTCCCCATGTCTGGGCTCTCTAGAAAGAAGTAGCAGCTATCATAAAGACACAGAAGTGTCAAGGTCAAGGCGCTTCTCTCCCCAGCAGAGGGAAAGGGAGGCGGGTCTAGTGGAAGGCAGATTTTGTGCCATTTGTACAGGGTTTGTTTATACAGGACCCAGACAAGGAGGACCTTGACACTTCAGGCCATGAGAAACCAACAGGGATCTCAGAGGTGACTCTCCTGGAATGAGGTTTGGGGAGGACGCTATCAATGGCCAAGGGCAGCCAGGAGGCTCTGGCTCAGTGGACATGCAAGAGATGTCTACTAAGGAGCAACTTAATGCAGAACTTGTCCACTCCTAGGGGTAACGTCAGTCACCTTCAAGCCACTCACTCCAGCCTTCTCACACCAAGTGCAGCCTCTGAGCATGGCGGCTGCTCTCCCTCCCTACAAACCACAGAAAGCCACGGACAGGTAAGTCCGACGATCAATCACGTCAGCTGTCTGTCTGTGCTGTAACCCTTTTCGATTTATCCGCATCTCACATCAGTGCTCATTTGCAAGAGACTTGCAGCTGCAGCTGAATAAGTATATATATAAATAAATATATATATAGTCTTGATGATTTGCAGTGAAGCATAATTTACACCTTCTACAGCTTTTCAGAGAAATGGATTCCTAAAGACTCATAATAAAGCACGCCAGCTATGCAGAGTAGCAGAACACCTCGACCACCCCTGGCAAATGTCTCAGAAGCTCACCAGAATGGCCCTGCTGGCGACAGGCACTCCCTGGAGTGATATGGATGGGCAGACAGAAAAGCCACCTATTAGGCATTGCTAGCACAGGGTTTGAAACTGGGTCCCACAGAGCCCTAGGGATCCCTAGAAGGAGTTGTGCAGGGCCCATGCTCACAGTCTCCTGGGGTGGAAAATGGCAGGTAACAGGGAAATCAGCCACTGTGGTCAGGCTGCCCACCACCCCCATTACCAGCAAACACCAGGACCAGAAAATCGAGGATGTTAGACATGCCAGCTCCCCTCCCTCACCCTCCCACTCCAGCATCACTGGCTTCTTGGTCCAGGAGCCCAGACTAGGTCAAAGGGCTCAGGTCAGTGCTGGGTCTCTGGTCCCCATGGTGTGCCCAGCAATGCTTTGGCCAAGCCCCATTCAATATCTCCCCAACTGGCAGCGCTCCCCACACCCTGGAAAACACCCAGAATGACTCCAACAGAGGACTCTCCCTGCACCGAGACCTCACTTCATTTTCACCTTGACTGCTTCATCTGGTGTAAGGCACAGGAAGCCCATCTGAAATTCTAAACCTGTCAGGATCTCTGAAGTCCACACCCAGCAAAGGGCTCCTTGGACCTGGCTCAGATCTTTCCAAATGAGCATCCTCGTACCTCAGCTCAGTGTCTCTCCAATCCCACACTCCTTATCAGCATGCATTGCAATGCTGGCTAGAAGGGCAAGCAGAACTTTGAGATTCATTCCCCTCCCCTTCTTGGGTGGCTAAAACCAAAAATAGCCTTTTTTTTTGGCACCAGGGGTGCGTAACCACTGAACTGCATCCGCATACCCAGCATTTTTATTTTATTTTATTTTTTATACAGGGCCTCTCTACCTTGCTGTGGCTGGCCTTGAACTTCAGATGCTCTTGCCTCAGCCTCTGGAGTTACTGGGATTATATGCACATGCCACCAGGCCCAGCTTGCCACTTCCTTTCAAAGCAGGGAGCCAGAAACAGGGAGACATTCTCTGCATTCTTCCCTAGGAGGAGTGAAGTCTTCTCTGTTGCCTGGTTAACAAAGAGAACTGGAGAAAAGGATGAGCAGAGAGCTTTGCAAGTGCCCCCCCACCCCGACACCCCAGAAGTTTGAAAAGCTTCCAAAACTGTGGCTAGATGCTGAAAGAAGGAATCAGCACACCCCTTGCCACGTCGCAAAGACCCACAGGTCTTACAGTTCCCGATGACAAGAGAACATTTGCCCTCAAACTAAGCAGTAACCTACCCTTGGGCAGGGAGATATTTCAGGACTCCTGAATACAACCTGCTGTAGAAAAAAATCTATGTTTATAGGTTCCTTTATCTGTTGCCTATTCTAAGATAAGGCTCCCTTTAATTACTGACCTGTGGTTAAGATTCTAATCTTGGTCACATTTTTTCATACCCACAGGCTCTGGCTGGGAGGAGACTGCAAAGAGGAATTCCAGGTTTATGTTCATATTCCACCCTTGACAGACTTAAAGATGCACAGAAGGCCATGAGTCCTCTGGACACACTTATCTTCAATGATGATGCTAAAATTAGACAAAACAGAAGTTGGAGTATATGGTGGTTTATCCCGGCTACTCAGAGGGCTGAGGCAGGAGGATTCCAAGTTTGAGACCAGCCTAGGCAACTTAGTAAGACTGTCTCAAAATTTAAAAAATGAAAAGGACTGGGGATGAAGGTCAGTAATAAAGCATCCCTAGGTTCAATCCCCAACACCAAAACAAACAAACAAATAAACAAAAAACTCGGAAGAAACAAAATTGAAACTGACTTAAGGTCACAGTGGCCAGGAATCAGAAGGACTGGGTCACCACCAAAAATGATGACCTAGAGATCCAGAGGGACTCTCAGGAAAGCAGGTTTCTTTTTCTAAGACAATGCCAAAAGAAAACAAAAAGCAAACATTCTTCCCAGGAATTCGGGAGGCTGAGGCAGGGGGATCACAAATTCAAAGGCAGCCTCAGCAACTTAGCGAAACCCTGTCTTAAAATAAAAAATAAAAAACGGGCTGGGGATGAGGTTTAGTGACTAAGTGCTACTGGGGTTTAATTGCCAGGACCAAAAACAAAACAAAACAAAAGAAAGCAAGCATTCTGAATGATGGACAAAGGCTGCAACCATTAGCATATATTGAGCAATGATATCAGGCTTTCTACAAAATAAATATGCTAAAGGTAATGATACTAACTTTCAAAACAATCCTCAAATGTAGATCATGTGACTCCATTTAAAGATATAGAAACTGAGATGCAAGGTGAAGTAAGCAACATGCACAAAGGCTCAGCCAACCAGGGCCCAAAGGCAGGTGCAGTCGTCTCTGCCACCCACGCTCATCACCACTATGGTTACTCCAGGCTGCCTCCACTGGTGCCACCGAGTGAGAACACTTCTGTTATATTTTGGATCTTAAATATCCCCCAAAGGCCATTTTCTTGGCCACAAGCATATGGCACTACTGGGAGGTGGTGGAAAAGTTTTAGAAAGTGGGGCCTGATGGAAGGAAGTGAGGTCTCTGGGAGCTCTGAAGAAGGTACTGTGACACTGGCCCCTTCTTCTCCCTCTCCCTGTGCTCCTGTCATGACACACTATGCTGCCACCGGCCCTAAGGCAACAGAGCTAAGCAACCAAACACTTAAACCTCTGAAACATGGTCTGAAATAAACCTTTTCCTTTACTAAGTTGATTTTCTCGGGTATTTTGTCATAGGGACAGAAAGTTGACTAACAATTCCCATTCTAGGAGTGACCCAGTAATCAACAGTCCCAAGACGATAATGGTTTGCTGCCCTACAGATATATGGTGACAGTTTCACTCCATGCAATCCAAATTATCTGCCCCACTGTGGGAATGTTCTGCTATGAGTCGTGCACTCTCTTCCCCAGTCCATCTTGTTACCCATAGTCCATAGAGATTAGATGCCTGAATGGGGACGGAGGTTCTGTGAGTATCACTCGGCAAACTCATTATTATTATTTTTGTCTTCATCATGTGAAACCAAATAACCATCACAGTAGCAAACCAGAATTGAATGCATCATTACCATAGTGGAAATGACTAGATTTGAGTCCTTCGTTCTCTCACCAAGTCCCTGTGCCAGGCCATGTGATAAGGGCTACAAAGAGCAGAGACCCAATCCTTGACTTCGAGGACCCACAGTCCAGTGAGAACAACAGAATTCCAACCTAGTAGGGTGAGAGATAAATAGTCCAGAAGAAAAATGTAGGAGCTGCATCAACAGAGCCCTCACGGGAGACCAGCCCCTGGGGCTAAGAATGAGAACAAGTTTGTGATACTGTGAAATATATTTGGGTCTGGTGAGGTCGTACACAGCTGTAATCCCAGCTACCTGGGAGGCCAAGGTAGGAGAATTCCAAGTTCAAGACCAGTCTCAACAAATTGTGGGACACTGTTCTCTAAATAAAATACAATGCCAGACATGGTGGTGCACACCTGTAATCCTAGGGGCTCAGGAGACTGAGGCAGGAAGGTTGCAAGTTCAAGGTCAGCCTCAGCAACTTAGTGTAGATCCTGTATCAAAATAAAAAATAAAAATGGCTGGGGATATAGCAAGTGGTATAGGAAATGATCAAAAGGAAGGAAGGAAGGAAGGAAAGAAGGAAGGAAGGAAGCGAGTGGAGGGAGGGAGGGAGAAATTTGGTTTCCTGGCATTCAACCCCTAAAATTCTTTGAAGCTCCAAAGTAATGTGTCATTCTGTATGCTAATGAGTTGTCTGATGGCTTGCAGTCCCTAGGTAGCTTCCAGAGAAAGGCTGGTCTCCAACCTCCAGGGAGATGGGTTGAGGGTTGAGTTAATCATGAATGGCCAATAATTTAACCAGCTGTGCCATATAATGAAGCCTCCATAAAACCCAAAAGGTCTGGGAGTGAAGAGTTTACCAATAGCAGAACAAAGGAGGTTCCTGAAGGGAATCCAGAGAAGGCATGGATGCACATGTTCCTTTGCATGTAACCTAGGCTGTATGCATCTCTTCATCTACAGCCTCTGTAATATCCCTATGATAAACCCGTAAATGTGTCTCTCATTAATTCTGTGAGCCTCTCAAGCAAATTAGTCAGACCCCAATGATGGGAACCTGGGAACCCCAATTTATAGCCAGCTGATCAGAAGCATTGGTCAAACCTGTGCTTGGGATTGGCACTGGGAGTGAGGACAGTCTTGTGAAACAGAAGTTTCAGCCATGGGGGATCTGAAGTTATCTTCAAGTAATGTCAGGACTGACTTGAATTAGTACACCCAGCTGGTGTCTGATGCAGAATTAGTTGCTGGTGGGGGGAAAACCCCACAAACTTCTTAACTACCAAAGAAGTAGTCTGTGCTGTGAGAGTGTAATAAGTGAAAGGGCACGATAGCAAAATAAATCTTAAAAAAACAATCAAACATGGGCAAAGAATCTGAATAGGTATTTCTTCAAAGAAGGTATACAAACTGCCAAAAAGCTTGTGAAAAGATGCTCAACAAGATTAATCAACAGGAAAATGCATCTAAACCACAATGAGACACTCCTTCACATCCACCAGCATGGCTGTAATTAAAAAGACAGATAATAACAAGTGTTGGCACGGATATAAAGAAATTGGAAATCTCAAACATTCCTGGTATAATTGTTAAAAAAAAAAAAATCTGTGCTTTGGAAAATAGTCCAACACCTTTCTAAACTGTTAACACAGAGGTACCATATGATCCAGCAAGCATATACTCACTACACTGAAACACATATAGCCACACAAAAACCTGGTAGAAAAATAGTCATAAAGCCAGCACAGTGGCAGAGTTAAAGAGTGGCACAGTGGCACAATGGCACATACCTGTAATCCCAACTACCTTGGTGGGTGGGAGAGGGTTACTAATTTTGAGGCCAGCCTGGGTAATTTAATGAGATTCTGTCTCAAAAAATAAAATTAAGCCAGGTGCAGTGGTGCACGCCAGTCATCCCAGGTTTGGGAGGCTGAGGCAGGAGGATTGCAAGTTCAAAGCCAGCCTCAACAACTTAGCAAGGCCTTAAGCAACTTAGGGAGATCCTCTCTCAAAATAAAAAATAAAAAGCGCTAAGGATGAGTCTTGGAGGTTAAACACCCCTGGATTCAATCCCTGGAACCAAAACAAACAAACAAATAAATAAGTAAAATGAAAGGGCCAGGTGGAGCTGGGAATGTAGCACAGTGGTAAAGCACTTGCCTGGCATATACAAAGCCCTGGGTTCAATCCCCAGATGACTCCCCCCAAGAAAAGGGAAAAGAAAAAAACATAACAATAGAAGCAATATTTGACCAAAAAGGAGAAACCACCTAAACATCCACCTATCAAAGAATAAAGAAACCAAATATGGTATACCCATAACAAGGAAATATAGAAATGAAATGCTGATACATGCCACCTCATGGAAAGACCTCGAGGACATTAAGCTAAGTGAAAGAAGCCAGACACAAAAAGCCACATGTTATACGATTCCTTTTATATGAAATCTCCAGAACTGGAAATCTATAGAGACAGTGAGTTAGTGGTTACCCAAGCTGGGGTGGGTTGGGGGAATGGGGAGTAACTGCTAATGGGGACCAGTTTCTTTGGGAGGTAAATAATAATCTTCTAAAATTAACCATGGGTACAGTTGCACAATTCCATTAACAGTTTTTTCAAAATGTCTTGACTGATACACTTTCAACAGTGTATGTATCATCTCTCAGTAAAGCTGTCAGAAGGAAAAAAATGAAGTCAGGGTAAGAGAGAGGACAGAGAGGAAGACTTTCAGGAAGAAGAAATGGCAAAGACACAGAAGAGAAAACAAAGCCACATCCAAGAATTAGGAGTGCCACATGGTTTGATAAGATTATGCATGGAATGAAATGGCTAAAAAGAAGCTGGGAAGACAGACAGACCAGGTCTTGAAGGTCATGCAAAGAGCTAGGCATGTTTTAAAGGTTAAGCATCCCTAATCCAAAAGTCCAAACTAACTCCGAAATCCTACGTAAATCAAAACTTTTTAAGACCCACATTATGGCCCAGGTGGAAAATTCCTCACCTAATGTTATGTGATAAGTCAAATCAAACCACAGGCACACTGCAAATATCATATAAAATTACCTTCAGGCTATGTATATAAGGTGCATATGAAACAAGCAAATGTGTTTATATTCGAGTCCTATTCCCAAGATACTGCATTGTGCATAATCAAATATTCTAAGACCCCAAACACTTCAGGTCCCAAACACTTGGATAAGGGATACCCAAGCTTACTGAAAAGGCATTGAAAACCCTATGAAAAGTTAAACAATAAAATTCTATGATCAAAGTAGCTGGAAAAACCATAGCAGCATCACTATGGAGAATGAACATCACCAGGGGAGATAAACTGGTCACCTCTATTGTGAAGGGCCAGCAGTAACCTGGACAGCAGAAGACAGGCTATGCCTAGGAGAGCAATGACCCAAGGGTTCTGTGTAGGGGCTACAAGAGTCGCTAGTTTGGTGACACCATCTCTTTCGGAGCACTTGAACAGTGACTCAGGATTAGATTCAGGGTCCTATAGCAACACTTTGTAAAGAGAATTTTGGGAATGGGGGTGTAGCTCAGTGATAGTGCACTTACTAGTATATGCAAGACCCTGGGTTCAATCCCTAGCACTGGAGAAAAAAGAATTTCTATCCAGCCCCTTGAAACAAACCTTTCCTTTGCTCCAGGAAAAGGCAAAAGGATGAAAAGGAAAACTTATATCCATAGCAGCCTCTTGAACTTCACCTCTCCCAATAAACAGCTTTTTTGTCATTACAGGAAGAGCCTCTTCAGAAGTGTCCAGGAAGCCAGAGGTCCATCAGGTAAGAAGCAATTACGACTAGCCCAAACAGCTAGGGGGTCCATTAGGCAGGAGTTTCCAATAAACTAGCAATGGCCAGCAGCCACAGCATCGCTTGCTTTAACTAGTAGGACCTACAGTGCTCTAAGTCCTGCGATTCCAAGAGTTATCCCAGGACCAGCAGCACCCCCTGGGAGCTTGTTAGAAATGCAGAATCCTGCCAGGCGTGGTGGCGCACACCTGTAATCCCAGCACTTGGGAGGGTGAGGCAGGAGGATCTCGAGTTCAAAGCCAGCCTCAGCAACTTAGCAAGGCCCTAAGCAACTCAGTGAGACCCTGTCTCTAAATAAAATCCAAAATAGGGTTGGGGATGTGGCTCAGTGGCCGAGTGTCCCTGAGTTCAATCCCCGGTTCCAAAAAAAAAAAAAAAAGAAAGAAAGAAATGCAGAATTCCAGGCCCCATACCAGACCTACTGAATCCCAACCTGCATCTGATGAAATGCACAGAGGATCTGTGCCTTGCCACAATGCTGCACCAAGACCTAGTCTTGCATAATGTCCTCAGGAGGGTCATAGAAAAGGGTCTCTCTCACTTTAGCACTGGAAGAAGTTCCAATTAAAGGCAGCTCTCAGCACTGAACTTGGCATGACCACCAGAGCATGTGGGAATGTAAACCCTGTTTACAGGGTGTGTACAAGGTGTCAGGTTCTTTTCCCAGCTTGTCTTGACCCTCACAGGAGCCCTGTAAAATTCAGAAAGATCCTGCAGCCTGCCTCAGGTTGCGGAGGCAGCCGGGGTTACACTGGGATTGGAAGCCAGAGCAGCCATGCTCTTCTGTACAGTCTGCTGCCCCATCGGGGAGACCCTGCCCCTCCATGGATGGTGCTCCGAGCAGTCCTGGCTGGGGGCAGCAGCAGGGCTCACCTGTCAGCCCTGATCCTAACCACCCAAAGCATGCAGCATCCTCTCAGAACTGATAAAGGGCCTCAGATGTGGAGGCCATGTCCCCACTGGATGATCTTCCTAACACTCTATGTGGCAGGACTAGCCCAGGCTGTTGCTCCACCATTGCGGCTCCTACAGAGTCCAGACCCTGGGCCTGTCTCCTCCTGTGTCCTGTGCCACCCTCCCCATGGCCTTGCTACAGACTGGATCTGGCACTTCCTCCACAGCCAGCTCCTGGCCCAGCCCCCCATAAGCCTTCCTGAGCCCCACCTCTACCCTGGGATAAGGGACACCAGTGGATAAACAGGAACAGCAGCAACCACTGTATCTCAGTCTCAGATTAAATATACTCAAAGAGAGGTCCAATTTCCAAACCTGCGTTCTTTCCATGACCTCGTGGAGCCTGACATAATCCACTTAAAAATTTAAAAAGAAAAAAACTAAATCCAATCTAATTCCAGATTTAACATATCTTACAGACAAACTTAAAAGCCCCCGGAGTACCCAAATGCCTTGCTACTCAAATGGTGGTCCACAGACCAGTGGCTAGTTAGATATACAGAATTTCAGTGTGGAGTAAGATGAAATGCAGGCACATGCCGAGGCCTAGGGGACACTACTGGGCCTCTGAAATGGGGGAGGTGTTGTGGAACTAAGTAAGACCTCAGCCTTTGAACTCCCATCCTAACTCCTCACAGACAGTGTCAGGGTTGAACTGGATCCTAGGTGACCCAGCAGGTGTCCCCTGGAGAACTGTGTGGTGTGTGAGGAATAGCCCCTCACATGTAGGCACAGGAGTGTTCCATGCTGGGCTAGCATTTGGCTCATGGTAAAGTACTTGCCCAGCATGATGGAGGCTCTAGATTCCATCCCTAGCACTTAAAAAAAAAAAAAAAGAGCAGTCTGGCAATAGTGGTGCACACCTGTAATCCCAGAAGTTCAGGGGGCTGAGACAGGATTGCAAGAAAGGGAGGTCAGCCTAGGCAACTAACAAGACCCTGTCTCAAAATGAGAAAGCAGGGGTGGGGCTGGGGATGTAGCTCAGTGGCAGAGCACCCCTGAGTTCAATCCCCAATACTAAAAAAGTATTCTGTGCTGCAGAATTTACACTCAGATTTACACTCCAACCCAAACCTACTAAATCACGATCTGCCTTCTCCCAAGAGCCCATGCCGTCTGCAGACACCTGAATGTTGGAGAAGCACTGGTCCTAATGCCATTCACAATAGTACCCTGCAGGCAGGTTCTGACATGCCCACACCAGAAGACAAGCCCCCAATATCCAGAGCCTGAACCCCTCTTTATAATATGGAAACATGAGACTGAGTACTGGATTAGATTTTGTTTTGAGCATGCCCTCAATTTTCAACTACTCAACATGATTGTGTATTTTTTCCTCCAAGCACAAAAAATGCTTGCAGCTATTTATCAATAAAACACTTGCTAAATGAGAACAGTAGACTCAAACTAAGTTTAAAATTAAGTTTTCCTATTTCTATTTCTAAATTATATTACAAATCAAAAACAAATGCCTCAATGACTCTCTTCCATGAACCGCTGCTAAAATAAGGATCCTCTCTCACAATTGAATTAGGACAAGGATTCCTTTCTGTAGAATTTTTAAAATAGCATCTCTAAAGAATTTTTACAACTTATTAGTTTTTTTTGTTGACTACCCCTGGAACTCTGCCTTCTGACAAGCAAATGAGAAGGGAGGAGAAATTAAGGTATCAGCAAAAGAGCACAGATGCCAAATGGCTGAAAAGTCTTTCAACAGAACTAATGTGAACCTGACATCTCTTGAAAGAGGTCACCTACCAGAGTCACTCTGGAGGGGACAGTCCCCAAAGGCTCTCCAAGGAAGCCCTTAGCTGCTAACCTCAGCTCCATGTCTTAGCTGTATCCGCTGAACCTGGAGGAAAGCAGAGCATGTAGTAGGTGCTCAATAAAAAAAAATACAGAAAAATGTCTAGGGGAGTCTGGAATCAGAAAACCATCACATTTGTTCAAAAAGTACAGACCAAGTATCTACTAGTATGTCCAGCAGTATATAGAAGCTGGGATAGCTTGTGGGAGAGAAGGTGATGTAGGGGCAAAAGCAACTTCCTTTTTACCCCATAAATGTTTGATAATTCAAGTCTGTGAATCAAACTGACAGTTAACAGATTATCAGGAGGAAAGACATACAAAGGTACAGATGTACAAGTACACAGAAAATCATACTCGAAAAAGGACCAGATGGTGGAAACTTAAATATCTCCTTCAGAGGGGAGAAAGAAATAGAAGCTGTAGGTCATTTTAGAGAAAGAGTAAATGATATTTAGGGGAGATGAATGGGCGCAAAGAACATACAACAGCCTGGGACAGAGTTCCCTGGGCTGTAGGTATGGTGTCAACTCTAGTCATTCTCCCTAATCTGGAGAATCTGGCCTTTAGAAAGATAAGAAAGTCCCTTCCTTGCTTTAGGAGGGAAAAAGGCGGGACATTGGGATAGGGAGGGCTGGGGAGATCCCAGAGACCTTAGTTTTCCTTTAGTTCAAAGCACTCAAGAATTCCAAAGCACCATACTTTGGAAATATCATTTTCTAAGCCTAACAAAACTAATTTGAAAGAATAATAAGAGCCAACCATACACTCAGGAGCTAAGGGCACCTGCTTGGGTCCACACCGTAGTCTAACTTCTTGCTACATCGATAGCCTATGAGAGCTAGTCAGACATGCAAAACCCTGGGCCCCATCCCAGACCTCCTAAGTCAGAATTTTATATCCAAAAATATATAGAGAATTCATTGTAAGAAGACTTCTTCTAGAAGCAGTTTAATAATTTGGTTTAAGAAGCACTGGTGTAGTGTGATGATAAAATATTAAAACTGAAACAAGAACAGAACTGGGGCATCCCCTGAGTGAATGCACATGAGATGTTCAACATAGCCATTCACATAGATTCAGCTTGCTCCTTTTCTCCTTCTAGGCACAGGGTGGATCTGCGTTTTCCCACCATCTTGAAGATATGGCTGTGCTCTAGACAATGAAACAGGCACAAGTGTCATGTGCAGGATTCCAGATGGTGATTGCTCCATCATCCTGGGTCCTGGAGGATCCTCCAACTCTAAACCAACTCCCAACAGACTTACACTAAGAGGAAGGAGCAAACCTATGTTGTTTTAACTGCTGAGATTTTAGAGTTGTTTGTTATGTCAGCACATCCTAACCCATCCTGACTGCTGGAACACATACCTCTGCAATGCCGCCATTTTCAGAATATTTGTCACTCCTCATTGAAAAGTGTTCAAATGCAATATTTCTTGAGGGTCAGACCTCTTTCTTAACCCCAAACAGCACTGCTGCACAGAGTTACCCTCTTCACTTATCAATCTTCACTCCAAAAGTCATCTCATTTTTCCTGTCCCTTATTTTCTCCTCTCCACAGATTTCCTCACATACTTATGCTTTTATCTTATTATACCATATGCTTTTTGGTAAGGTGATTAAACTCCTTTCTGCAACAAGGTGACAGACAGTCACATGTGTAGACACTCCAGACTTGGCTTCAGACAAATTTTGGCTGTTTCCAAAAAAGTCAAATCCATTCCTCAAAAGACAAAGATTTGCTGTTAGTGTGGATATCTAAAAGAACATGGCCCGGGGCCAGCATTTATTCTTTCACCCTGTTCTTTCCATGAATGGATATTAGGGAATGTGCAGCACACAGAGTCCCTGCTTTTCACCCTCCCCGTCCTGGCCCCCACGCTGGGCATGAAACCCAGGACCTCATACATGCTAGGGAAGCACTCTACCACTGAGCTCATTCCTAGCCATTTTTTTTTTTTTTTAAGACAAGGTCTCACTAAGTTGTTGAGGCTGTCCTTGAACTTGCAATCCTCCTGCCTCAGGCTCCAGAGTAGCTAGAATCAGAGGCATGAATCATGCAGTCCCTGCTTTTAAAAAGCAATTCATTTCTGGACCACACCATTTCTTTTTGTCTCATAGTAAAAAGTTAAAACTATTGCTAACCATGAAAACATGTCTCATCATTGACCAACATTTTTATTTCTAAAATACAGCTTCTAAGTTCATTTTTGAGCCCTTCTGTATATCTGCTCTTCTGTTAGGCACAGGTGAACCCAATTTTAACCAGTTCCTCCTGGTGGACACTTACATTGTGGCTGATCTTGCATTATGAGCAATGTATTGCGTCAGGCACTCTGATGGTCGCAGCTTACCATATCAGATGCTTCCTGAGTTGAAATTCCTAGAATGGATTGCTGGCTCAGAGGGTATGTACATTGTTAATCTTTTTAAGTAACATGAAATCAATTTTCTACACCCTTCCAATACCCTTCCTTCCTTCCTATCTTTGGACAATTTTCTTTTGTTATTGAATTTGCAGTTCTTTGATTACTAGCAAGACAGAATATGTTGATGACTTTGTATCTTCTATTATAAAGTGTCCATCCAAATGCTTTGTCCATTCTTATGCCAATGTGTTCCTCTTTGTTTTCTGGGTTTAAAAAAATAACAGCCAGTGTTGCTGGTGAATGCCTATAATCCCAGGAACGCAGGAGGCTGAGGCAGGAGAGTCACAATGTCCAGGCCAGCCTCAGCAAGTTAGTGAGATCCTGTCTCAAAATAAAATATAATGCCAGGTGTGGTGGACGTGCACACCTGTAATCCTAGGGACTCAGGAGGCTGAGGCAGGAAGATCACAAGTTCAAGGTCAGTCTCAGCAACTTAGTGAAACTCTGTATCAAAATAAAAAATAAAAAGGGTTGGGAATGTGGCTCAGTGGTAAATCACCCCTAGTTTCAATCCCAAGTACAATTTTTTTAACTTTTTTAAAAGAAAAAAAATAAAATGGGTTGAGGGTGTAGCTCAGTGGTAGGGTTAGGGTTAGGGTTATATCCCCAGTATCCCAAAACCCCAAAATTCATAAAAGCATTTTCTGCATTAAGTGGCATTAATTTTTCCTCAATTTTTATTTGCCTTTTACCTCATTCTTTAAGAGGTCTCCAGTAGAAGAATGAAGGAGTGATAGGGGAAACACAAATAGGGACAGTGTATTGCAACTGACCTGCAACAGGTGAGATGCTCAGAATCCCAGCCCAAATTTGCCAGGGAGACCCATGGACTCTACCTGCAAAATACATTCCAAACCCACCCATTCTCACCCTCCCCATTTCTCCACCCCACTCCTAGCTGGTCCCCTCCTGCTTCCCCTCCTGCCGTCTTCAAAGGTCCATAAGGTCTAGATGAATTTCTAAAATAAACCAGAACATGCCTTCCCCCTTCATCCAATCAAAGGCTCTCCACTGCACTTAGGAAACCACCCAACTCCCCAGGTCGTGTCTGCTACTGCCTCCCTCTCTATCATAACCCCAGCCTCTCCCACCCTTGCTCACTCAGAATATTCTGGTTCTCTGGAATATCTGGCCCACACTGGCCCACTCTGGGTTATATGCATTTGCAGTCTCCTCTGCCTCGAATTACTGTCCCCAAACATCCACATGGCTGGTGGCATTCCATCATTCAGGTCTCTCGTAGACCACCACCTCCTTAGAGAAGCCATTCCTGACTGCATCATTGGAACCACCACCACCACCACACCCCCACTCTATCATGGTGCCCTGTTTTATTGGCCCCATGGAACTTTGAAATGATCTAACTTTGGGCTAATCTACCATCTCTGTAACTAGACCTAGAAGGTGAGCTTGCTTCTTTTCCATGTTGGTCCCTACCTCTCCGCCAGCACTTACAGGAATGTTCCCAGCCCATCACAGGCACTCAGGGAGGGACGGCTGAATGGGTGAGCAACATGTGAAGAAGGAATGGCAAACTACAGTCGGCCCATGAACTAAGAATGGTATTTATGTTTTTAAAGAGTTGAAAAGAAATCAAAAGAAGAATACTTCATGGCAAGTGAAAAAGATAACCAATTCAAATCTCCATGTCTATAAAATATGTATTTATTTATTTACTATATAAAGAGAAAAGCTTATTTGGGCTCACAGTTTTGTTTTGGAGGATCTGCCAGTGATGGGGCAGTGTCATTGCTTTTAGGCTGTCAGCAGGGGGACAGAATGTCATCCGCATAGCACACGCATGGCATGAGCAAAACCACTCATCTCATGGCTGGGAAGTGAAAGAGGAAGAGGCTGGGGTCCCACCATCTCTTTTAAGGGTGTTTCCCCAGTGACACAATGATTTTTCATTGGGCCCTACCTCTTAAAGGTTTCACTACCTTCCACTACTGCCAGACTAAGGCCAAACCTTTTACCACTTAGTATCCAAAGAGCCACACACCTGTAATCCCAGCTACTTGGGAGGCTGAGATAGTAGGATCAGGAGTTTCAGGCCAGCCTGGGCAACGCTGTGAGACCCATCTGTTGTGGTTTGGATTTTAAATGTACCCCAAAGGCTCATGTGTTGAAAGTTAGGTATTCAAAGCAACAATGTTCAACTGTGGGGCTCTGGGGAAGTGATTAGATCATGAGGTCTTGATATCATCAACAGATTAAGTCATTAATGTGTTCATAACTGGATGGGCTATTGGGAGGTGATGGATGCGAGGTCTAGGTGGAAGAAGTAGGTCATAAAGGGCATTCCGTGGTAGGGTATATATTATCCCCAGACCTGTCCCCCCACAACACACTTCCTGGCTGCCATGAGATGAGCAGCCTTCCTCTATCACCCACTTCCACCATGATGTTTCTGTTTTGCCAGAGGGTTAAAAGGATTGGTGCCAGCCAACCATGGACTGATACCTCTGAAACTATGAGCCAAAATAAATTCTCCTTTAAGTTGATTTTCTCAGGTATTTTGTTACAGCAGCAGAAAGCTCACTAACACATCACCACTAAAAACAAAAAATTGAAAAAAAAAGAGATCTAAATAAATAAGGTTTTACCAGAATACAAGCATGCCCACTGGTTTTTGGATTATCTAAGGCAGCTTTTGCACTATAGCAGCAGACTCAAGTCATTTGTGACAGAGCACATATGGGGCACCCTCCCCCACCTCTCACTGCCTCTGGCTCACTGCAAATCACAAGGAGGCAGCTTTAACTTGATTTTGCTTCTTGGCCTGCAAAGCATAAAATGTTTCCTGGCCTTCTTCAGCAAAGGTTTGCCAACCAAGATATGGAGAAGGCTTTGAGCAATGCTTCTATGGGAGGATGGACAAGGTTTCTAACAAATAGAAGAAGACAAACAAAAGGGGAAGTGTCAGGTGACTGGGTGGATAACAGGTGGTGACAGTAAGGTTTGGAAGTTGAAGGTGGAAAGCAGTGAAGAGAGAACAGATTATGAGCTTAATTTTGACATGTGAAGTCTGAGTATCTGGGAGGTGAATCGGGATACCAGTTTGTAGCTAGAGAAGTAGATACAGTGAACCAGGAAGTCATACACAGAGAACAAATTCTAGGCTATGCGTGTAGTTCAGTGGTAAAGCACTTGTTTAACATATACAATGCCCTGGGTTCCATCCCTAGTACTGCAAAAAAAGAAAAAAGATATATATACATGCACACCACACACACATATGTATACATATACACATACATATACATACATATATACACATAGACATATGTGTGCATATATAGTTTTAAAAATCAAATAAAATTAATCTATGAGATGGCATTTAGAGGAAATACTGAATGTGATAGGAGGAGGTAGGTGGACCTCTTAAGATTCTATATTTGGGCTGGGGATGTAGCTCAGTGGTAGAGCATGAGCTTGGTTAGCAGGTGTAAGGTCCTGGGTTCAATCTGCAGCACACACACTCAAAGGTACCACATGAATTTCTCACAATTCACACACTATCAAAACTAAGCCTTCACCATGTCACCCCATGCTTTGGTCTGCCAAAGGAAAAGCCAGACACACCTGCTGGCCACTATTTCAACTTCTCTCCATAGGTGCAAACACCACCCCAGCAGCCTCACTATTGCAGGGAGAGAGAATCTACACATTTTGCAATTAAGTTCTGGGGGCTCACTGCTGACATTCTGTTAGACAGCTTGTCATATATTGCCTTGCTGCTGTGAGTAATGAGAGAGCAAGCTGCAAGAACAATGTCCCCTGGTGTGGCCTGATAATAGTCATAATACCTTCTATGTATACAAGACCTCCTGGTTTACCAAACATTTCCTTTCACCAGCACCATGTTCACAAACCTGGTCTATTGAGTCATCAAATACAAACTGAGCCTTTTCAGCCCGAGAATACAAGAAAGCCAGCATCTTGTTCATGTGCCTAGGTGGAAATAGATGTCAGGGATTCACATTGTGGTTAACAGAGGTCAGGGATTCCTGCCGACTTGTTGCTAAGGGAACTTTTGTGAAGATGCCCTGAGTCCACAGACTTCAGAATCCCTGCCCATTGCTTTAAAATCCTGTGGAGTGGCCACTTGACCAAGCAAGCACACAGCATGGACATGGGGGTGGCTCCTGCTGGACAGAGGCAGATAAGGGTATGGTCAAAGGCGGACATTCCAACTGCAGGAGTTACAGATGCAGGCCACAGGCCCCAAATCAAAGGACAGGATGGCTTAGTGCAAATGGCATAATTTCACTCCCAATTACATACCACCAGCCCTATATATCTTCTGTGACCACAGTCCAGGATGGTCTGAAAAAGTACTGGCATGAGGGTCAAGGTCACACCCATTTTAGGTCATTTTTATGTTACAAGGAGGGAATAAAAAAAAGGTCCTTTATTAAAATCAAAGTGTACACCATAGTGAGCATGTTCTTAATGTCACGCAGCTCAGATATACTATGTCTACTAATTCTCAGAATGCTGGTCTGCACAACCTAGACTGGTATGGCAATGGCTTAGGGACAGGCCCAGGCTTTAGGGACAGGCAAATATGATTTCAAGCTCCAGTTGCATCATTTATCATGTGAACTCTAAAAAGAAACCACTGGAGTCTTGGTTGGGTACTGTTTTTCTATGCTGGGAATCAAATCCAGGTCGTGCGCATGCTTAGCAAATGCTCTACCACTGCGCCATACCCCCAGCTTGACCCCTCTCTTGCCACTGCCAAATTTTTAAAAAGCAAAAAAAAAATAAAATATTCCCCAAGATGCAATAGAGAATTTCCAAGCAGCACTTCCAGTCTCCTATATCTTACCTCTCTCTGGGACTCCCTCTCTCATCAGTCTGGCCTGGCGCTTGCTGCCTCGCCCAACTGTCTACCAAACTGCCCTTAAGCCAGATGCAGTGGCACACACCTATAATCCCAGCAGCTCAGGAGGCTGAGGCAGGAGGATGGTGAGTTCAAAGCCAGCTTCAGCAAAAGTGAGGTGCTAAGCAACTGAGACCCTGTCTCTAAATAAAATACAAAATAGGGCTGGGGATGTGGCTCAGTGGTCGAGAGACCCTGAGTTCAATCCCTGGTGGGCCCCCCAGGAAAGAAAAAAAAAAAGGAAACAGCCCTCAATAAACCATGCATCCTTTGTTTCCATACCTATGTCCGCCTCCTCCCCACACTGCCTCTGGACTGGTACTGTGACTCACTTTACCAATAGGATGTGGAAGAAGTGATGTGCCAGGCCTCAGCCCAAGCCTTAAGAAGCCCAGGCAATCTGGGCCTTTGTGTTTGGGGAGTCAGCCAAGAAAGGATTCCAACCAACCTACTGAAGATAAAGGGTATGTGGAAAGGTCCTGGGGAAGGAGACCCGACATGGAGGGAGAGGCCTCATGGAAGAACACCAAGGCACCAGACAGGTGAGCAAAGACACCACTTTGTTGTACATGGTGTCACACTCCTGTAATTCCAGCTACTCAGGAGGTCAAAGCAAGTTCAAGGTCAGCCACAGGAATTTAGTAAGAACCTGTCTCAAAAGAAAAAAGAAAAAACAATAAAGAAGAAGAAAAAGGGTGGTGTAGTGGTAGAGCTTTTGCCTAGCATATGTGAGGTCCTAGGTTCATTCAATTCCTAAGGCCACAAAAAAAGAAAAAAAAAGAGCCACTTTGGACTTTAGTCCCTGCCCCCATCTGACTGTAACCACATCAGAGACATCAAGACAGACCAGCAGAAGAACTACCTGACCAAGCCACCCCACAGAATTGTGTGAGATAAGTTCAGAGGTAGCTTGTTGCCTAGCAATAGATAAAATATCATTCCTTAATTGCCCATAGCACAATCAATTCTCTCCAACAATCAGTTCCCGTAAATTCCTGCAGCGCAATCACATGAACCAGAAGTGGGAGAATGGAAGGTGGTGAGGAGGAGACAGAGTTCAATGGTGACCTCCTGCATCCCTCCTAGTTTCATTTGCAAATTGTGTTATATTCTGTTAGTCAAGACTGAGTAATTTGTTAAAGACATTTATTTCTAACAGTTCTGGAGGCTAGGAAGTCCAAAGTCAAGATGCTGGCATCTGCTGAGGATACTCTTTCTCTGTCACCCATGGCAGAAGGCAAAAGAGCAAGAGAAAAAGTACTCAAACTTGCAGCCTCAGCCATTTTTTAAATTAATTTCTTCCTTTTTTTCTTTTTCTTTTTTTTTTTTGAGACAGAGTCTTCCTAAGTTGCTGAGGCTGGCCTCAAACTTGCAATCAGTTCTGCCTCAGTATCCCAAGTAGGCATGCAACACTGCAACCAGTTTCAAGCCCTTTTTATAAATGGCATTAATCCATTTGTGAGACAGGGCTCTCATGACCTAAACACCCCCAATACTGCTGCATCAGGAATTAAGTTTCTGGGCTGGGTTGTAGCTCAGTGGCAGAGCACTTGCCTAGCATGCTTGAGGACTGGGGTTTGAATCCCAGCGAGAGAGAGAGAGAGAGAGAGAGAGAGAGAGAGAGAGAGAGAGAGAGAGAGAGAATGAATTAAGTTTCCACCACATGCCTTTTGGGGGACACATTCAAACCACAGCAGTGTCCCTGAGGTCTAGGCCTTCCAGCTAGATCACGGATTCTAACAACAGCACCTACTTAAAGAAAAGTTCTGTTGTATTTGCATTCCAATCTTATTACTCATCCAAAATCATTTCCCAAAAGCTCTGTGAGTTATTGCAGATGTGTTATGGCATCTTCTAGGTCCCTAATTTCTCCTCTCCAGTCAAAGTAAGAACAGGCTCTGAGGAACTCCTGGGCCCCATTAAGCCCTATAACCACTGGACACAGCCACAGCACCTGTCCTGGTCCCATGTCCAACTCTCCAAGTCTTCCCCAGAATGGAGATTCCCCTTCCCTCCTCTATCAGGCTCCTCCCGGAGCTTGCTGCATCCCACAGACTGGTGGAAATCTCCCACACATGGGGGCCCCAGGTCTGCGGAGGTGATCTGGGGCCTGGCTTGGAGCTGGGAGAGCACACTCCACAGCCTCCCGGTTCTGGTCTCGGGTTGTTTTTTTTTTGTTTTGTTTTGTTTTTTTTCACGAACTCAGTTCCTCCTCTACCACATCTCTGCAATGATATTAGAAGAATGCTCTCTTCTTCTCCCTCTTCACAGCTAAAGACACCCTCAGGAAAGACTTCTGTAGCTGCTCTTAACTAAGGGTTTTAGCATTCCACAGCTGGCTACAGGTCTTGGCCAGTAGAATCTTTAATGTCCCCCAGACAGATGCAGTGGTTCTGTGATCCCAGAAACTCAGACAGCTGAGGCAGGAGGATCCCAAGTTCAAGGCCAGCCTTGACAACTAAAGGAGACCCTGTTTCAAAATAAATAAAATTTAAAAGGTCCAGGGATGTATCTCGGTGGTAGAATGCCCCTGGGTTCAATCCCCAGAACAGAAAAAAATAAAAATAAACAAATAGTCAAAATATCCCAAAGAAAAATGTTGAGACTTTTTTTTAATATACATTTATTCACACAGTTACCCTTTCTTGTGCTCTTCATTTTCTTCATGCAGCTCCAATCTGCCATCTGGGTTTATATCTCCTCATCCTGAAGAACTTAAAAGTCCCCTAAAGGCCCACAGGTTAAACGTTCAGTTGTGTGCCCATGACACTATTGGAAGGTGGCGAAGTCTTTAGGAGGTGGAGCCTAATTGGAAGAAGTTATGTCCCTGGGGATGTGGCCTTGAAGGGGCTATTGGGACCTCAGCCCCTTCCTGTCTCTCTTGCTCCTCGCTTTCCCAGCACTATGAGGTGAACAGCTCCACCACATGTTCCCCACCATTGTGTTTTACCTTACCACAGGCCCAAAAGCAATGGGGTCAAGCAACCAGGGACTTACTCCTCTGAAAATGTGAGCCAGAATGCACCTTTCCTACCTAAAAATTGTCCATTTCAGGGATTTTGTCACACTAATGAAAAGCTGACTGACATAAGCTTCATTCCTTTTCTGGGAGCAGGTGGTTCCCTTTAAAAGGCTGCGCCACACCCTGAGTAGCGAGGACTCCTAGGAGCAGTGCTTGAACCTATCAGAGCTCTCCACGCTTCTCTGCTTGGGCTGATATTCCTGGAGTCCTCTGGAAGCCTGGGGTATGCTGCACCACTTTGCCAGTTCCTTCAAGTCCTGACCAAAGAGATTTGCACAGTAACTAGGCCCTCCACCACGCTGGCCTCCTTCCCGGAGTTGGCTGACCACCAGGGCAGATCTAGCAACCCCCTCAGATTAGCTCCCAACTCCCCTCCTCAGTCTATGCTTCCCGCAAAGCCAGGGCCTCTCACTTCCCCTTTCTTCATCCAAACAAGGAAGAAATCCTCAGTGAGTGTCCATTTTGCACACATCAAGGTCAGTGCCTCACACCTCTCCAGCAAGATGGGGTTTTCTGGTATCATTCTTTCTATCATAGGGCAAAAGACACAATGGAATAGAGGGTACCCTGGAGATGCCATTCTCAGTTGTGGACCCAGCACCCATCCTGCCTCCAGGAGGCTGGTCCATTCTGTCTGTCCTTTTTCCCAGTAGCTTTCCTGACCTCCAGAACACCATTTCCCCGTTGAGCTCAGTGTCAGGTGCCCCCTGGCTGACATCACACGAGGTTTACCTTTCCCTGCTCGCCTGTTCTGTGCTAACTCCCACTTGATGCGTGCCTGCTGATGCTCAGGATTCTATGTGGTGGCCTCTCCGCCTACCAGCCACTCCCTTGGGAGCTCTGTCTTTTCCAGCTGAGTCTGACTTCAAGGACTCACCCCATCCCAAGGGACTCTACTTGCATTATCTTCTATCCCTACCAATCCTCAGCCTTGCGGTCCAGCTGGCTCATGTAGGAGGTTCCCAGACACAGAGTTCGGTCCCCGATTCTTCCTGTAGCAACTGCATCAGCTTTGGCCCTGAAAAGAGTCCCATTCAATACTTTAGCCACCCCTGCTTCTACCTGCAGGAAAACTACCTGCCCTGAGTGAAATCAAACTTCAGGGTCAGCAACAGAGTTGCTCCCAGTTGCCCCCAAATGCAGCTGCCCTCATTTTAGCCCTAACAGTTCAGCCTCTCCTTAGGGATGCTGTCACCAACATGCTGACCTTGGGGGCTGCACTTCCCCTTTTCCACATAGACCTAGACTCTTCCTCCACCAGCCTTCTAGCACAGCTGAGCCCAGGCTATTACATGTCAAAGAGGCACAGTGAATAATATTCAGACACCTGAGCTGCCAACCCAGCTATGGGCTCATTTCTCTCATATTTAGTTTGTCAATAAAATGGGGACAGACCTCACCGTTCACAGAGCTATCAGGGGAACTGGTGATAATGTACGTACCACACGCAGTGCCTAGAAGGTGCTCAACAAATGGAGGTTCCTCTCAGTGGCCTCACTCATACATGGGCACTTCTATTGCAAGTTACTAGCCGGGAGTGGTCTGACAAATCTTTATGCACCAGAGATTTCCTAGGCCTATATACGACAGGGGATGTGACTGTCACACCCAAGTCTGTCCCATCTGATAATTCTGCTTTGTCCCCTGGGCCTGATCCTTCCTCTCTTCCCCTCCCAAGAAGAGCAGAGTCACTTGATTCTTACTAATACCCACTAGGCCTTGCCCCCACCCAAAACAGCTGGCTGAGTCCAGACAGGGACACTCCTCGCTGGACAGACATCCACCAGCCAAATTTCCACATCAGTATTTCCTGGGAAAATGTGGCCACCAGAACAACTCCCAAATATGCGTCTCTCCCAGGGCTCTGGAGCTACAATCAGGAGGCTGCAGATCTTCCCATAAGAAGCAGTACACTTGGTTTCTTATAAAGCTGAATGTCAGGAAAGAACTAGGAGAATCAAAGCCACACACCTGTGCCTCCCCAACAGTACAGGTACTCCAAACATAGAACCAAGAGTTCCCAAATTTACTCTGCCATGAAAGCTTATTCTAGTCTGTAGCAGAAATAGCCCCTAAACTTTGCTCAGATGCTACTGATCCGTTTGGGGAGGGAGTTTCTTGTTCTCTTCTAAACCTGAAAGAAATGCAGTGTGCCTTCAGGCGGCCAGGTATTATTTTTTATGATGTTGCCAAAGAATACTACTCAGGCAATCTCACTGTATAACCATTTCATCCCTATCTCCCTTCCTTTCTCCCCCCTACCCCTCCAGGCCATGAGTTGAATGGATCATTTTCACTCAAAATTTGCTACTTTGTTCTTTGTGAAGTAGGTCCAGGGTAAAAATCCTAAATAAACACAGTCTCCATGATATGGGCAGATTTGCTGCATGAATGTTCACTGATACTTAAACACACTGAGGGTAACCATTAATTTTGTCTTTAGAGCAATCCTGGGGTCAGACGGCCTTTCAGTAAAGGGGATGACCTGCAAATCCGCCCCCTCCCTGTCCCCTCACACACACAAGGGACTTTAGAAACTTTGGATCTCACTCAGGCCATGGCCATGATCTCAGTGATTAGAGAACAGGGAGGCCTCCCAATTGTCACCCAGACAATAAACAGCCAGCTGACTCTGCTCAGCAGGTCCTGGGTAGCCTTGGGGCCAAGCCAGAACCCCAGGAACTAGCACTTTCAGGTTCTGAACCCAGCGGAAGGGGCTCTAGCTGGGGGCTGCCGCACCCCTGAATCAAGCCTACTGATGGATGAGGCTCCCACTGGTGGCCAGTAAAGCTCAGCTGACCAGCAAGTGGGCGGCCCAGAGGCGGCCAGGCAGCCTGATCCGGGACAGCACAACTGTCCACAAGTCAGCGGGCTCTGGGATCAGGGTGGAGAAACGGGGCTACTTCTCCAAACCCCGGATTCTCCCTGTGTCTTCCCAAGACCACCAGTTTGTGAAGTCCTTTGGCGGGCCCTGCCAACCGCCGGCACCGCGCCCGCCTGTTCCAGAACTCGCACAGGCAACAAGTTCTGGCTTCCTCGGAGCGGCCAATGGGCTCGGGAGGCCCGGCGTGAGGGGAGCGGTCCTGTGGAGCCCGCGATGCCCATGCCTGGAGGGGAGAGCGCTGCCTTCTCTGCCCCGAGGAACGCGGAGTTGCAGGTCGGTGGAGCAGATCTGCCCCCGAGGCGCCCCTCGGACAGGCACAGCAGCACATCCCCGATGCGGTCAACAGGTATACTAGCACCCGGAGGACCGCGGCCGGGGTCTGCCCACCCTGGCCCTCGCCCCTTACCTCCAGCAACTGCACGTAGCTTGCCGGGAACCAGCCGCGGAGCCCGTCCTCCTTCTCGCCTTCCCACCAGCCTCCGTCCGGGACTTGCAGCAGCGTGATAAGCTCGCCCGCGGCGAAGCGGAGCCCCTGGCCATGCCGCTCCCCGGAGAAAGGGTACAGGGTCCGGCAGCGGGTGCCGGACATGGCCTTGGCGCCGGGGCTCACAGGGCAGACTGCATCCCTGCCGAGCCCCGCGGGCTGGGCAGCGGCTCCGCGGGATCCCAGGCGCCCGGAGCCCCGGGCTCCCGCGCTCTGAGCGCGCGCCGTGTCGGGGGTGCGCGGGGGTCCCCGGTCAGGCAGAGGACGCGCGATCCGCACAGAGAAGCAGAGACTCGCTGGCTTCGCCGAGCGCGCGGCGACGCCCCCGGGCCGGGCAGCTTGCAGATCCCAGCTCCGGGCGAGGGGGCGGGGCTCAGGGGGAGGAGACCCGGGGGCCCCGGGCTCCCGAGACAACTTCCCGGGGACGCGGAACGCGGGCTGCCGCCGCGAGGGCCGGCCCGAGGCAGGGCCGCCCCGGCGCGCGGAAATGCGCAGCTCCCAGGGGAGGTGGGACCCGGAGCATCCCCCTCGGCAGGACTCGGCGGCGGCGAGGGAGGGAGGGGCCGGGCGGACGTGGAGAGGGGCCGGCGGCCGGGTGGCCGGGCGGGGACTCTCTGGGAGACGACGGGGGCGGACCGGGGGTTGGGCCAGGGCGGCCACGCCCGCCGAGGGCTGAGAGCCAGCTCGCGGAGGGGCCGGGTCGCTGGGGAGAGGGACTCCCACGCACGCCCCCGCCACCCAGAGCCTCTGAGAGGGAACGCCGCCCCTCAGCGCCTGTTTCGTAGGCTGGGTGCTGGGTGGCGGACCGGCGCGCGCTGCCTTCAAGGTGTCTGTGAAGGAACGTGTTTCTGACCGTCATTGTAGTGGTTGAACCTGGGGTTGAACTTGACTCACCAGAAACTGAACAATGGGTGAAAGACAGGTTTGAAGCCTGACGCCTGAGCGGAAAAGACGGGAGGCAGCGTGTCATATTGGAGGGACGAGGCGGGGAGGAGAGGGAGATGGAGTCAGAGTTGGTAGAATTGAAATTAGGCCAATGGGGATAAACGGAAGAAGGGCGAAAGGCGAGAGAAACAGTACTCTTAGTGTACATGCAAATGAAGGCCAGTTCAGGGTCCAGCGCTCTGGGAATCTAGAAGGACCAACTGATGAGTCTACATTCATTTGGTCAATCAACAAATGCTAGTAAGAAACTGTCATGTTCCGTGCAATGTGTAAGGTACTACAGACATCATTTGGAAAAGTGCCTGCTCTCAAGGGATTCCTGGACCTCAGGTGCTGTACAGAATTGACCTTGGACCACAGAGGACGAAGAAAGTTTGGTTTCTTGCTAGCCTACTCTATACGGTAAAATAAAATACATTTCCTAAACTAAGTAACTGGACCCTTTTATATCTGTGTATGCAAGTTGAGCACTCCTAATCCAAAAAAATCTGAAGTCCCAAATGCTCCAAAATTCAAAACTTTTTGAGTGCCAATATGATGCCACAAGTGGAAAATTCCTCTACTGACTTCATGCAATGGGTCACAGGCAAAATGCATATGCATTGAAAATATATAAAATTACATTCAGACTATGAGTTTAAGGTGGACATGAAACAGGTGAATTTTGTTGTTAGACTTGGATCCTATCCCTAAGATATCTCATTACATATATGCAAATATTTCAAAATCTGAAGCCCTAAACACTTTTGGTACCAAGCATTTTGTATAAGGGATACATGATCTATACTTCTACCTATTCCCATCCTGCTCAGTAATCTTCCATGGCTCCCTATTACCTATTAAATTTGGTATAAACTTCCATCTGTGCATTTCAGGCCCTTTACAATACCTACTCTAGCCTCATCCTTCACTATGCCTACCCAGATCCCCAGTATAAAACCAGTCAGATGGGGCTACAAGAGCCCTAAGTTTTGCAGTACTTTGAATCAGATGCTGGCACAGGGCCTATTACCTAGGTCAGTGATACTCAATGGCTGCACTTTAGAATCACCTGAGTAACTTCCTAAAAATACTCATGCCCAGGCCCAACCTAGCTTTGAGATCCACTATTGAACTGCAGTCTGCATGTAAACCATCCCACCTGAGCAGCCTCCACCTTGCCTCTGGCCCTGCCAAAATTGACCAATGCAGATTGTTTGTAATATTCCATCAGATGCAAATTGGAACATTTGCTTGGCCAGAAGCATGGGAAAACAAACTCTTGATCAGTCATCATTAAGAGTCCCTGAACACCAAGACTTAGGGCTGGAGGTGTAGCTCAGTAGTAAAGCACAAGGCCCTGTATTTGATATTCAGCACCACAAACTAACTTACAAACCACCCACCAACAAAGAGCTGCATAACTTGGCATAGAAAACAGTCACTAGCCAGGCACAGTGGCACTCACCTGTAATCCCAGAGGCTAGGGAGGCTGAGGCAGGAGGATCACAAGTTCAAAGCCAGTCTCAGCAATTTAGGGAGGCCCTAGGCAACTTAGACCCTATCTCAAAAAATAAAAAAAAGGGGGGACTGGGGATATGTCTCAGTGGTTAAGTGCCCTGGGTTTAATCCCTGGTACCAAAACACAAAAACAAAAACCTTGCAATCCTCCTAAGTAGCTGAGATTACAGGTGTGCACCAGGGCACCCAGTTTGTAATCCAGAATTCTCTGTAGCAACCTGTAAGCAATCTGCATTCCATTCTGGAATTGAGAAATCTCAGCCTACACAGCACTCTATACACTTCAGCACCAAATAATCCCCCTTCCCCAACACCCACACAACACCAAAATTGATCATGGTTGTCAGTTTCTTCAGTTTTTTCATCTCTTTCCTGTAATCCTGGAAATGGAAGTGATTATTGTCCCCAGATTAGAGGCAAAGAAACGGGCTCAAAGGATGGCACTTGCCCACCATAATACAGCCAGTCAATAAAATGCAGCTTTGAATTCAGGTCTGCCTTATTGTACATCAAGAGTTTTTTCCTCTAGTCCATCCTGCCAGATTCTGTAAATGTGGATCCTTATGGCTCACTTCCAAATAGCATTTTAAGACAGGGCTCTCTGGTGATACCCAATATCAGTCTTTTTTTCCTTTTTTTCCTGCTGAGGATTGAACACAGTGGTACTCTACCACTGAGCTATATACATAGTCCCTTTTTCTTTCTTTTTTCTTCTTTTTGGGCGGGGGGAGTGGTTTACTGGAGATTTAATCCAGGAGCACTTGGCCACTGAGTTATATCTCCCAGCACTTTTTATATTTTTTGAAATTTTAGACATGGTCTCACTAAATTGCTTAGGGCCTCACTACATTGTGAAGCTGGCCTTGAACTTTCTATTCCCCTGCCTCAGTCTCTTGAGTCCCTGGGATTACAGGCATGTGTAACTGTGCCCAGCTTTAATTTTTTATTATGAGACAGATTCTCAATATATTGCCCAGACTGGCCTCAAACTTGGCGATCCTCCTGCCTTAGCCTTCCAAGTAGCTGGGATTACAGGTGTGTGCCTATCAGTTTTGATAGAAATAAGACTGGATTAGCAGGTAATGAACTTCTGTCTCTACCAGACAATTCCCTCAACACCTTTGTGTCTATTTCCACCAATTATAACTGGAGATTGAAGCCAATATCTAGAATGTGAAAACTGAGATACTTCAGTGTGTAACTCTGGACTGTCTGTATTCAAACCCAGTTCTGCCACTTTCTGTTTGCCCTAGGGCTATTTAGTTTACTCTCTGATTCTCATTTTCCTTATCATTAAAAGAAGATGATAGCAGTATTTATATCATAAAGTTGTTAAGAAGATTAAACGAGTAAACATGTGAACTGTTTAAAGCAATGCCTGGTACATTAAGTTCTCAAACACTGGTAATTATTAATATTTATCTGGTTTGATGGTCCTGATAATTTATTATCTAATATTTCTTTTTTATCTAAGCTTTCCAGAACAGTAATAGAAGTGGGAACTTTTACATCTTTGGGATGCTAAAAATTCTAAAAGTCTGCACTATGGATTTCTGTTTTCTCCCAGGATCCTGACAGAGAGATGATAAGGCCAGGCATGATGGCACATGCCTCTAACCCCAGCAATTCTGGAGGCTTAGATAGGAGGATCACAAGTTTGTGGCCAACCTCAGCAACTTAGTGATACCCTGTCTCAAAATAAAAAAGAGTTGGGGATGTAGCTCAGTGGCAAAGCATCCCTGGGTTCAATCCCTAGGAGGTGCGGTGGGGTGGGGGAGGAGAAAAAGAAAAAGATAAATATGAAAAGTTCCTTATCTATTTTCCCCTTGCCTTTTTTCTTCTTTTTTTGTACTAGGGAATTGAGGCCAGGCACACCTTACCACTGAACTACACCCCAGCCTCGTTGTCATCATTGTTGCTGCTATTATTATTACCATTATTATTATTTGAGACAGATGTCCCTACATTGCTGAAGGTCTTGCCAAATTGCTGAGGCTGGCCTCAAACTTACTATCCTCCTGCCTCAGCCTCCCAGGTTCTGGGATTACAGTGTGCCATCACGTCTAGCTTCTATTACTATCTTGAACTTGTATTTAAATCTGTAATTATTAAACTCTTTTTTTACTAAGTAAGTCTTATTATACCAGTTAGACTCCTAGTTACTCATGAGAGGAATATCATCTTTTTTTTCATTTCCATCGTCTATCCCTCCTTTTTGGGGGGAGGGGTACTGGCAGCACTCAACTACTGAGCCACATCCTCAGTCTTGTATTGTGTATTTTATTTAGAGACAGGGTCTCACTGAGTGGCTCAGTGCCTCATTTTGCCAAGGCTGTCTTTGAACTCACGATCCTCCTGCAGGATCACAGGCGAGCACTGCCACGCCTGGCCCATCTATCCCTCTGGATGCCTGATATTGAGTCTTAAAAAAAGCAAGCATTCACACTTCCTAAATCATTTTGCATAGACTGTTTGGACTTCTCTTCATATTCAGATTTTCCATATTGCCACATAATGTTGTAAACACATGTTATGACATCCAGGTGAGACGTACACTCACTGAGAGCAAGCCTTAGGCTCTTAGCTGGTCATTTTATCATTTGCAATTTATAATTATGTTGTGGCAGGTATTTCTTTTATTCCCAAAACAGTCTTATGTGCTTTCCCATTAGCCTATGGATGGCAGAGAAATATAAGAGTTTTAGTTTCTTAAAAAGCTAAACATAGCTGGGTGTGGTGGCACATGCCTGTCATCCCAGCAACTCAGGAAGCTGAGGCAAGAAGATTTCAAGGGCCAGGCCAGCCTGGGCAACTTATCAAGACATTATTTCAAAATAAAAAGGGGTGGGGATGTAACTCAGTGGTAAAGCACCCCTGGGTTTAATCCCCAGTTCAGTACCTAAAAAGAAAGAGAGAGAGCTGAACATAAATTTACCATACAACTCAGCAATTTCCTCTTGGGTGTCTTCCTAAGAGAAATGAAAACGTACATACACACAAAAACTTACAGTGAATTATCACAGCAGCCCCAATCATAATAGCCCCCGCCCCAAAAGGCAGGAACAATCTAAATGTCTATGAGTACGTGGATAGAAGAGGTGGGGTATATCCATATAATGGAATATTGACTCCACCATGGAAAGGAATGAAGTTTTGATAAATGCTGCCACGTGGATGGACCTCAAAGATGCTGTACTAAATGAAATAAGTCAGACACAAAAGGTTGCATATGATATGATTCCGTTTATATGAAATGTCCAGAGAAGGCAAATCCATAGAAACAGTAAACAGATTGGTGGTTGCCTGGGGTTGGAAGTAAGCAAACAAACACAGGGTTTCTTTTTGGGGTAGTGAAAGTGTTCTAAAATTAGATTATGGTAATGGTTGTGCAACTTGGCAAATCAGTGAATTATATGCTTAAAACAAGTAAATTTTGGGCATGGAAAGTGCTCCCCAATAAAGCTGTTAATGTAAAACAGAAATAAACAAAGAAAGGCTTTCTTTACCCATCAAGGGTGTTTTCCTCAACTCACGTGCACCACAGAGCTTTGGAACTCACGTTATGAAGTGTACAATGTGGCCATGTGGGGCAGTGCACAACTGCAATCCCAGAGACTTGGGATACCTAGGCAGGAGGAATGCAAGTTCCAGACCAGTCTGGGGAATTTTGCAAGACTCTATCTCAAAATAAAAAAATGAAAAAGACTGGAGATTTATCCCAGACAGGGGAAGCAGCTCAGGAAAGAGCAACATGCACAAGACTCTTTACTTAATCTCCAGCAAAAGAAAGAAAAGGAAGAAGGAAGGAAAGAAGGGGAGGGAAGAAAGAAAGAGAGGGAAGAATCTTTATAATTTCAGTATTGGAATGATGCCATTCAAACTTGTTTGGGTACCTCTATGAGTAAAATTCCCCAATATATGTATTTCTATTATTTATATTAAATGCATGAATCACTAAACTAAGTGTACTATATGATATTAAAATTTTTAAATGGTCATACTAAAATACAAAGCATCTACAACTAGAGGTTCTAATATTGTCTTTCTGCACCATAATGGATGTTTCCTGGAGTTCTTAGTGTGCAGATCCGTTTGGAGCTGGGGTGTGATGGGACATACCTGTGAGCCCAGACACTCAGAGTCTGAGACAGAAAGATCACGAATTTGAGGTCAGCCTGTGCAATCTGGTAAGATCCTGATTTAAAAAATAATAATAACATTGGGAAGGAAAAGAAAGTTAAGTTAATGAACTGGAGAAAGCATTTTGGAATCCTGACATCAGAGAAAATAAATGGGTGCAATTCTTCCCTTGGAGTGTAGAAGAAACCTGGCTTGGGGCCTGCATGGAAGAGGGAGTGTGAAGAGCTGCATCCATTCTTTCCTCAGTCTTTGTATCTGTAATCCCAGCCAGAGGGTCCAGCCAAAGACTGAAGTGTGTGTGAGAATCACCGAAGGAGAACACGTTAAAACCATGGCTATCTGTGGCCTTGCCCCCGGAAATTCTGATGCAGTGAGTCTGGGGTGGGAACCAGAGATCTGTATTTTTAACAGAAATCTCAGATCCTAAGATGTAATTCTCAGACCATACTTCAAAGGTTGTCATGGCATTTTCCAATTTTATTTGTACGTAAGAGAACATGATCATTTACAAGGAAGAAGGGTTTGCATTGGTATCTTATTTAGCCAGGTCTGACTTTCAAAAGAAGGAAGATGAAGTAAAGTTAATAGCAGACAGAAAATGAGAAAGCCAACAGGTGTCAGAAGATAAAATCATAACAGTTTTAGCAAAATATATTTTCTTCTTCCTTTTCTTTTTTTTGGGGGGGGGGGGGGGGCAGCTGGATGGACTGGGGATTGAATGACCCAAGGCTTCATATGCTGCTGAGCTGCATCCCCCAGCCCAGATCAGTTTTAACAATCATGCATGCAATACTGGGGATTGAAGCAAGGGACTCGCACATGCTGGACAAGCACTCTCTACCACTGAGTTACTTCTTTTTCGTTTTGTTTTGTTTTTTGTGTTTTGTGTTTTGAGACAAGATCTGGCTAATTTGCCTAGATTGGCCTCCAACTTGTGAGCCTCCTGCTTCAGTCTCCTGAGTAGCTGGGATGATTACAGATGTGGGACACCACCGTGCCTGGCTAGTTTTAACAGTCTAAATTGGCTTTATTTTCAACTCTACAGTCCAGCAACACCACATTCCATAAAATAGAATAACATTTCAATGATCCAAGCAGAGGATGTTAATTTTTCATAGACAGAAAAAGGCTCAAGAAAGCAGACAGGGACATGAAGGGTTTTGTTATTTCCAAGTACTGTCCTTGTGAGGTGGGGACAGGAAGAACAATAGAAAAATAACTGATTAGTTAACATCAGATTACTTCAGGTAGGTTTTTGTGTGAGGATTAAGGCAGAGGGAACTTCATTATCATTCTGTTTGAAACTGACTGGTTTGGAAAAATAAGCTGTTATCTTTCTAATCCTGATTTCTCAGAAAGTCAGATAAACAGCTTAACTGCAATTGATGGCATGGAACTTTAGCATGAGTGACTCCATTTTGATTTTTAAACTGGTCAGTTGGGGCCTGTACAGGAGTTTACCAGTCCAAAACAATGGCTACAAGTTTTATTTAACAGCAGTAATAGATAAATGGGGAAAGAAAAAGATTAGGGGGAACAGAAGAGACAGAGAATATAGAATAATAGGCATAGAGAGAAGAGAGTGGGACATGAGAGGGATGGGGAAGAGAACACCAAACCCAACTTTCTCCCAGGTTCTCTCTCCCTCACTTGGAAACTGAAGCCAGAAGAAATTCCAGTCCAAACCAGCTGCCCTAGTGAAAGCAACAGGTTTCATTTACAAACAAAACTTGAAGAAAAGAGAAAGGAACAAAAAGAAAAGAAGCCCCCAGAGAAGTTGTGAGACAGAAAAATAACATTTAGAAATTGATGTCAAGTTCTGGGGATGTGGTTCAGGGATAGAGAGCTTGCTAGCCTGCCTGAGGCTCTGGGTTCATCCCAGTACCACCAAAAAGAAAAAGGGAGGAAAGAAGGAAGGAAGGAACAGAGAAAGGAAGGAAGGAAGAAAGAAAGAAAAATTAGAGTCTGTCTTTTCACTGCTCTTGCCCCAAGGGTGTGGAAAGGACTTTCTGACCTATTCCTACTCTTCCCTATCTGTGGCATGGAAATAAGGAAATGAGATTGCCCGTCTGGAGAAAATAACAGAATATCCAACACAGAGCTGAGTGGAGATAAGCAAAGACACAGAAAGAGATGGAAAGTCTCCAGGGTCAAGACCCAGTTCCAACATGATGACCGCTAGTAACTTATCTGAAGCATGGAAAAATCTATCCAAAGAGGACTGAGCCCTCCTAGAAAGACAGAAAGAATGAGGTTTAAGAGAACTGCTGCCCCTCTGGGGCCTTATGTCCTTCCTCCTTAGGATTTCTTTGCCCAGGGTCACACAACAGACACATCCTTGAAATATACACTCGCATGCACATTGCATGCTTACATATGCTCAAAAAACTGCCTTGGTTATTTATCCCAGCCTGTTCCTCTTTTTTTTCTTTGTTTAATACCAGGGATTGAACCCAGAGGCACGTAACCACTGAGCCACATCCCCAGTCCTTTTTATTTTTAATTTTGAAATGATCTCGGTAAGTTTCTTAGGGCCTTGTTAAGTTGCTAAGGCTGGCTTTGAACTTTCCATCCTCCAGCCCCAGCCTCCGAGCCCAGCCAATGGGATCCCAGACATGCACCACTGCACTGGGCTTAGCCTGCACCTTTTGCCTCAAAGACAAACTTGCTTCTCATTTCTTGCCACGGGGGCTTGGCCAAAGCTCACATTTTCATTTGTAGATGGTGTCCCTTTACCAAGGTGTGAAAATAGCCCGTCATTAAAAGTAGCTTAGGTTGACACAAATCCCCAGGGAATTTTGAGATTTTTAAAAAAGAATGTTCTAGGTTTTCCTTGGCTTTCTCCTGCAAAAAGGGGCTAGCCAAGGATGACTGTTAGGAATAGCCCGTTTCTTTCTCAGAACAAAACCCCATCAACACGAGTCTCTATTCTTTTGAAGGCTAAAAATAAATTCAGAATTAATCACAACAGAAAAGGAACAGTCTCTTCAATGACTATAATTAGCTCTCCATTTATTAATGAAGATGAGGCTCATCTGACTCCCAACTTTTTTGCTTACTAATTGCATGCCCAGAAAAAGTGGCTGCCCCTCTCTATACCTCAGTGTCCTTATCTACAGAACAGGGATGGTGATACTTGTTGCACAGGGCTGGCGAAAGGATGGCAGGAGGCAGTGTGGGGAAGGTGCTTGGTCGGGGCAACCTACACTCAATGTCCAGAAGTCCTCGTGCACTGAGCCCAGTTCACACCCAAAGAAACTTCACTTGCAGGATTGAAAAGTCAGCATGGCCTATGGAAACTTCCAGTCCTGGTATTGTAAGGAGGTAGAGGGAAAGTTTATCTACTCTCTAGACTAATAAAAATTCTTTCCATAGTCTTTGAGGACAGCTTCAGTGACGAAATAGAATTTGTGTTTAAATTCCTTTTGGTTTCTGCAGCAGGATCTCGCTGTCAGAAGGAGGTAGCCCAAGTCCTCCCCATGGTCACCTGAAGGTCAGAGCTGGCAGAAAGGGCTGGAAAGATCTTCCAAAGAACCTCATAGCAATCTGCCCTTCGGACTGCCTAGGGCTGCAAACAGCCTGGAGACTAAAAGGTACATCAATAGGGGTCCTCTCTCCAAACTCAAAGCTGAAGATAAGAGTACAGGAAACCCAGCTTTCCTGGAGGCCAATATCCAGAAACTTCAGGAATCCGGAATTCAGTTAGACTGAGCAAAGGGAGTGGCTGGGAATTAGCTCAGTTGGTAGAGTGATTGCCTTGTAAGCACAAGGCCCTGGGTTCCATCCCTAGCACCTTAAAAAAAAAGAAAGAAAAAGAAATACCTACAATGTGATAAACTGTCAAAGTGGGTGGTTGGCACATGGGGGTTCATTGTATTATTCTCTCTGCTTTACCATAGGTTTGAAATTTTTCATGATACAAAAAAAAATACAAAAATAAATTAAAAAAAAATACAATAATTTTTCGTTAGTAAGAATATGCACCTAAGCTTACTCTATACAATTAACTTTTCTGAAAAACTTTCATAATCTTAGAGCCTACACACTTAGTTTTCAAGCAATTCTAACAAGTTTACATGTACATAGTATATCTATGTGTGTGTATATATATATATATATATATATATATATATATAGTATTGAAAATTGAACCCAGGGGTTGCTTTACCACTGAGCTACATCCCCGGCCCTTTTCATTTTATTTTGAGACTGGGTCCCACTAAGTTGCAGAAGCTGGCCTCAAACTGAACTCGCAATTCTCTGGCCTCAGCTTCCCAAGTAGCTGAGATTAGAGGCATGTGCCACAACATAGCATGGACTGGAAAACTACATCATAATAAATTACATATATAACGTAGTCCATAGTATTTGGAACAAGTATCTTGACATTTTGACAGAAAGAACACCTGCTAATTGTTTGGCATTGGTGGCTAGGAGGAAGCAAGAAGAGTTATTTTAAAAGTCTCAAGAAAATAAAAGGTATCTTAGGACTGGAAATGTACCTCAGAGGTAAAGCCCTTGCCTAGTATGCATGAGGCCCTGGGTTCCATCCCCCCCACAACACACACACACACACACACACACACAAAGATGGATGTTGGTAATAGATATTCTTAAATGAACAGAGCATGGTGAACAGTAGAGGTGAAGTTGAGTAAGTAGATCCTAAACTAAGCGTACAAGACAGGTGATACAAATGCCAGTCCCAGCTCTGCTTTTCCTAGTCAGAGCCTCAGTTTTCTCAACTGTATAATAAGAACAAAGCATCCCTCTATGTATCTTACAACCCACCGGGACAGCCATAGTGGGCAGTACACTGAAAGTGGCTAATGAACTATACACCATTATTCAAATATAAAGTACTAAGAGAATGACAAGGACCCTGTATTATTCCTTTTTATTATATTTTATTTATTTGGTGCTGGGGATGGAACCCCAAGCTTCATGTGTGCTAAGTGGACACTCTACTACTGAGCTGTACCCCCAGCTCTGATTCATTCCATTTTAAAAGTCAACACAGCATGGGGCTGTGTTGACTTTTAAAATGGATGATCTTCATTTTTGGATGATCTTTTTTGGATGATCTTCATTCAGAGAGGTTAAAAGATTCCAAGATATTTCAATTATTTGTAAGTAAGTAAAGGAACAAGTAAGTAAAAGGAACAGTTTTGGTTATTGGGCAAATAGACTTATGCAGGAACAATTCATTTCCTAACTAAAATTAAATGAGGTCAGTGCTAACACTGGTCACCTGGGGGAGGAAGCTGGAAACAGAGAGGGAGGGTGGGAAGAGATTTAACTTCCCTTTATAAACTTTGGCATCGATTCATTAGCTAATATGAACTCATATTACTTTTGCAATCTAAAAGAGATTACAAAGAAAATTAAGTACTCAAAATAAATAAGGGAATAATGAACATGGATCTCGTACCTGTGGCCCTGCACCAGGTGAGTTATGAATCAAGATATTTGAACCTGTGGTTAGTTCCTCCTTCCATCATCTCTTCCCTTATAGGGGTTGAAGCTCTGGCTACCTGATACCTCTGTGGGGCTACTTAGGACCTTGAAGTCTGGCCCTGGCCTTGGTGAAAATCTTACCAAAACCTCTTGAAACAATTGTCTCCTAGAAAATTGGTATTTGATTGAACCATGCAAAAATAATGATGCCAAATCATATTTGTTCTGTACAAATAATACTTTTAACTTGATAGATTCAGTGCAACATCCCCATCTAGACCTAACCCAAAGGGATAGAGCAAAGCCTAGCGAAGCTTCCAACTCGCCCAGTTCCTCCCCCGTTCCTTTACTGATCACCCATTCTACCAAACTTTACCTCATATTGTTTTGGATTAGTGATATGTGACATCAGAACCTCCTCAGAATCACTGAAGGCTCGTGCAAAATTCAGATACCTGGGGCCAACTCAGGAGATTTTGAAATGAGGTGGTCTAGGGTGTCCACAATCTTTTCTTGGGCGATTCTCATGCACAGACATGCCTGAGAACCTTGGCCTAGAGTGATGCTTCCCACAGGCAGCTATACAAGAATCACCTAGATATTTTGACACAGGGTCTCACTAAATGACCCCAGGCTGGCCTCACACTTGCAATCCTCCTGTCTCAGTCTCTCAAATTGCTGGGATTAAAGGTGTGCACCACAGCACCCCGCTAAGTTTGAGCATTTATAAAAGGTCTCCAAGTAATGTCAACATGCAGATGTGTTTGGGGACCACTGGACTGGTGAATGCTAGAGTTTGTTGTCCTTTATTTCTAGAAGTAGGAATCACTGGTAACCCAGAACTAATCAACGACATCATCTAACCTAGGAGTATCATAGTGGAATCTGGTCATGTGAATGACCCTGGTCAGCCCCTGGGTCAGGTTCACCCTGTTCTCTAGTGTTGGGCTTGTTGCTTTTGCCCATCCTGGCTGTCTGCCTCTGGAGAGGGGACACCTGCTAAGCCTCTCTGCCTCAGCTACTTCTGTTTCCTGGGAAGCCCCTCCTTCTGATGCCCACTCCACTTGGGAGCTGCTTCCCCTGCCTGGGAGTGCAGCCCAGGACCCACCAGGGAGCATGTTGCCATGACGATGGTGGCATACTGCTCCCCAGCCCCCTTCTGACACTGCAAAGTCCTGTGAAAAATCAGAATTCGCAGGGCTCCTCTGGCTGCTTGGACTCCTCCATAGGAAAGGGATGTGGGATACTGTCACCCTCTGTGCTTGGGAAAGATGGGACAAGCCAGGGAATAGAACCTCACAACAAAGACAGACTCTTCCCAGTTTGTTGAGATGCATAAAGAAACCTTGTGTGTGTGTGTGAGTGAGTGATACTGGGGATTGAGCCCAGGGGTGCTTTACCACAAAACTATATCCTCAGCCTTTTATTTCTTGAGTCAGGGTCTCACTAAGCTGCCTTGAATTTAAGGGTCTCACTAACCTGTCCTTGAATTTACAATCCTCCTGCCTCAGCCTTCTGAGTACCTGGGATTGCAGGAGTGTGTCACCATGCTCAGCAAGAAACCTACTTAGAGCAAGGTTTGCCCACCATAATTGTTGTCAAGGGAAAAATGCTCAGGGAACATAAGGAAAGAGAGCAAGCTCTTCAGGTGAAGACAGAATCAGCGACAGGTGGAAAGGGATGCATATCAATAACATCAAAGAATGATACTTTTTCTTTAAGGGGAGGAGTCTTGCTATGTTGCCCAGGCTGCCCAGGGACTTCTGGGCTCAAGTGATCCTCCTGCCTCAGCCTTCAGAATAGTTGGAACTACAGGCATGCACCACTGTGCTCAAAGGGTGATTCTTAGAAAACTACAAGGAAAAAAAGGGTATGAGATGGAGGCTGTGTGGAGCAGAAGGTGGGTAGCCTAATAAGGAAATCAGAGACCGGCGTGGTAATGCATGTCGGTAATCCTAGCTACTGAGGCTAGGAGGTTGAGGCAGGAGGATCACAAGTTGGAGGCCAGCCTGGGCAATTTAATGAGAGCCTGCTTAAAAATAATAATAAAGGCTGGGCATGGTGGCACACACCTGTTATCCCAGCTTTTGGGGAGGCTGAGGCAGATGGATTGTGAGTGCAAAGTCAGCCTTTGCAATTTAGCGAAGCCCTAAGCAACTTAGCAAGACCCTGCCTCAAAATAAAATATAGAAAAAGGGCTGGGGATGTGGCTCAGTGGTAGAACACTTGCCTAGCATGTGTGAGGCACTGGGTTTGATCCTCAGTAATAGAAGAAAGAGAAAAAGAAAGAAAGAAAGAAAGAAAGAAAGAAAGAAAGAAAGAAAGAAAGAAAGAAAGAAGGAAAGAAAGAAAAAAGAAAGAGAGAGAGAGAGAGAGAGAGAAAGGAAGGAAGGGAGGAAGAAAGAAAATAAAGAAAAGAAGAGAGGGGGGAAGGGGAGGGAGGAAGGAAAGAAGGAAGGGAGGAAGGGAGGGAGGGAGGGAGGGAGGAAAAAAGAAGAAGAGGAGCCCTAGGGAGGAATTATGCCAAGAAGAAGAAACAGGTCTAGGAAACAGAAGATTGATAAAGTGCCCATTAGTTACCTACTGCTGTGTAGCAGACTGTGCCAAATGTAGTGGCTTAAACAACTTTTTTGGAACTGGGAACTGAACCCAGGGACACTTTACCACCGAGTCACATCCCCGGCCCTTTCTATTTTTTTTAAATTTTGAGATAGGTTTTCACTAAGTTGCTTAGGGCCTCCCCAAATTGCAATGGCTGGCCTTGAATTTGTGATCCTCCTGCCTTGGCCTCCAGAGTCTCTGGGATTACAGGCTTGTGCCATGGCACCCGGCAACAATAAATATTTCTTATGCTTTCTGGGGGTTAGGAACTGAGCAGCAGCTGAGTTGGAAAGTTCCGGCTTGAGATTTCTCATGAGGTTATGGTCAACTTGTGAGTTTGAGCCTCTGTCATCTAAAGGCTTCACTGGGACTGGAGGACCTCGTTCTAAGATGGCATACCCACAGGGCTGATGGCTGGAGACCTCAGCTCCTCAGTCTGTGGAGCAATCCATGAGATTGCATAGGTGTCTTTGTGACATGGTGACTGGCTTCTGCCATAAAGCGATCCCAGAGCCAGCAAGTCACAGCTGCAGTGTCATTTACGATCCAGCTTTAAAAGTTACACGTCTTATGTCTACAGACAGCATCTTAATGGTTCTCCAGGGCCGTTCTGTTCGGGGAATACACAGGGGTGGATCTGAGGTCAGGAATAGAGCATTACTGGGGGCCATCTCGGAAGTGAGCTACTTCAGAGAAAGTCTGCTCTGTCATAGGACCTCCAAGCATGGGTGTGCAGGTCACTCACTACACAACGAGACTCAGCAGACAGGGCAAGTGGGGGACTGCAATTTAGTCCAAGCTTGCTTGTCTGACCATGACCCCAACCAAACAGGCAGGTTCACTTTTCATAACATGCCTCTCTGTGAGAGATCCACGCCTCGTTCCTACAAATCCGCAGCCTGTGCATCAGCACGAATTTATCAGGATACTTTCAAATATAGATAACAGGAAACCCAGCTTTAAAAAAGGTATCAGTTCATATAAATAAAAGGTTCGAAGGGAGGAAGTTTCAGGCGTGGCTGCATCTAGGGTCTGAAATAATGCCTTGACCTTTCTCTTATCTTACTCTTCTTTAAATTGATACAGTTCTGTGTCAACTTTACTCGCCTGTAGCTCTCTGATCACCCCAGCACCCAGAGCCTCCAGTCCTGCTGATTCTCAGGTTCAGCCCAGATATGAAAAGGCTGTGGGGAGGCATTTGGAATAAAAGTTCTGAGCCTGATTCTCTTTCACCCCTCTCTTGAACAGTTTCTGTGGCCAAGAAAATGACATCCTGTTTGACTTAGTCTGCAATGTAAGTGCCGGCCCCCTAGGAAATGGATCTGGCTGAGGTCTACCCATTTATTTATTTGCGATATTGAAGACTGAACCCAGGACCTTGTGCATACTAGGCAGGTGCTCTGCCACTGTGTGTTTTTGAAGACATTTTCCCACAGGGATATCCTGGAATGATATTGGGAAGGCAAAAGACACAGTGGTCACTGCTGCCCCAGGTCAGCATCAACTGATGCTGTAGGGAACAGGTTTATCCTAGAGCGTTGGGGTGGATGCTGGCCACCAGAGGCTGGGCTTCTGTACCTTGTGCCTAGGTACAGAGGTAAAAGGAGGCCTGTGACTGCTCCCTTAGGTGTGGTCAGAGGCCTTGCTTTTCCTCCGGGTGTGCTGGTGGAGCCTCAGATCTGTGATCCAAACTAGACTAAAAGTCTTCAGTATGTTTTCAAATGACTTTTCTCAATAGCAAAAGCAATGTATAAACTAAGTGAGATATTGTATTTGCGTGTCAATCTCTCCATCAAATATGTTGGAAGCACTTCCCATGTGCCATGATGCTTGGTATTATGGTTGGATGTGAGGTGTCCTCCCAACAGTTCCTGTGTTGGTGCAGAAATGTTCAGAGGTAGAGTGTTTGGAATGCGAGAGCCGTAACCTAATCAGTCCATCTGGGGGGTAACTGTAGGCAGGTGGGGCATGGCTGGACGAGGTGGGTCATTGGGGCATGCCCTGGAGGGATCATCTTCCCTTTGGCCCCTTCCCCCTGCCCCCTGCCCTCTCTGCTTCCTAGCCACCATCAACTGAGCAGCTGTCCTTCACTGTGTCCTTCCACCCTCCCACAGGCCCAGAGCAATGGAGCTGGCCATCTGTGGACTGAGACCTCTGAAACTATGAGCCCCCAATAAATTTTTCATCCTCTAAGATGTTTTGTCAGATATTTTGGTCATAGCAATAGAAAGCTAAAACACCCGGCAATGAAACAAAGTTTAAGGAAATAGGGAAATATAGGTGAAATTCTTTAAGAATTTAGCTGTCAGTAACCATGTATCTTAGTTCCTATTGCTATAACAGAGTATCTGAGACCAGGTAACCTATAAAGGAAAGAGGTTTGTTATTTATGAAGGAAAGAGGGCACCACAAGGTGAGACAGAGCGAGAATGCTAGGACAGAGCTTGCTTTTATAACAAAGCTCCTCCTGTAGTAAGTAACACATTGAACCTTAATCCATTCATGGCTTCATCCATTCGTGAGGACAGAAACCTCATGACCTAATCACCTCCTGAAGGTCCCACTTCTCAACATCACTGCACTGGGAACCAAGTTCCCAACATAGGAAACTTGGGGGCCATGTTTAAATCAGGCTTAAACCAATATCTACTCCAGGCTTAAGCCTGACTGCCCTGACTCTTTGGAGCCCTGCCTGCCCTGACTCATTTTGTGACCTTTGCCCCATTTAGCAGTTTCAACTCTTGAAAGTTGACTGGTTTGCTGATCCTCTGCTTGAGTCGTGGAAAACTTTTTTAAAAAAATTGTGGTTTAAGGGATTGACTCCAGGGGAGCTCTACCACTGAGCTACATCCCCAGTCCTTTTAATTTTTTTTATTTTGAGGCAGGGTCTTGATAAGTTGCTGAGGCTGGCCTCGAACTTATGATCCTCCTGCCCCAGCCTCCAGAGTAACTGGGATTACAGGTGTACACCATCACCTGGGGAACTTTTGAACAATTCCTTCTCCAATTGGGATTTTATCAATCTAACATATCCTCAGTTTTCAGCATTAAAGTACCTACATCCTTCCTTTCACAGTGATTCCTACTTTACTTATGAATCCCTCTGTCCTGAAGCCAAAAAGAGAGGAAAAACAAAATAAAACAAAACAAAACAAAACAAAACACAACACACAAAGACCTGTAATTCTGGTTCAGGCTGGGAAAAGTCTCCTGTTAGCTAAATTCTGCCACCAGATCCATCTCCCTGCTAGCACACTCTATGGCTCCCTTCTTCTCTTTAAGGGTCCTTATCTATATGGTAATTACTCAACCAAGAATGATTTAAGATTCTGCTAAATTCTACATTTTAAAATCTGGCTCTGTGAAATTTTGCAGGAGCTATGGCTTCTATTTTTAAAGGGGCTGATTCTTTCTTTCTTCTGATCATTTTCAAGTGAAATTTGAACTTAATAGAGCAGTTTTGAAAACCCAGCTGCACCATGGATTCTTCCAAAGCTGCATGGAGCTGGGTCAGTGTTTCACAAAGTGGGGGGTCACTTCTACTTGTGGTTCATTAGACAATTGTAGGGGACCTGGGAACGAGAATATTTTATGTCTTTCGAACTTGCGACTTCATGAACAGTGCTGCTAGGACAAGGTGAAAGTAGAAAGCTGTGTTAGCTCAGAATTGATTGAAAGAAAAAAATGTTAGTAAACCAAAGTGCTATTAGCATGGAGATACGGCAGAAATCATTTATTTGTTTCCAGTGGTTACTAAAATAAATCACTACAAACTTGGGTGGCTTAAAAAACAATATCCACGGCTGGTGGTGGAGCACTTGCCTAGCATGTGCGAGGCACGAGGTTCGATTCTCAGCACTGCATATAAATAAATCAATAAATAAAAATAAAGGTCCATCACCAACTAAAAAATATATATTACAAAAATCCATTTATTGTTTTAAAGTTTTGGAAGCCAGAAATTCCAAATGAGTTTCACTGGGCTGAAATCAAGGTGCTAGCAGGTCCCTGGCTCCTCCAAAGGATCTGGGGAGAATCTATTGCTTGCCCCTTCCAGCTTCTCTGGAGGTGACCTGCATTCCTTGGCCTGTGTTTGCATTGCCCTAGTTTGTACCTCTGTGCTCTCATTGCCTCCTCTGCTGTGTGTGTAAAACCTCCCTCTGCCTCCCTTTTATATAAGGCTAATAAGTGATGGCATTTAGGACCCAGTGGACTGATCCAGGTCAATCTCCCTGTCTCAAAATCCTTAACTCACAACCTGAGAAATGAAAAGTTGTGCTCCATTCATTTAAGTACAATGAATTGAAATGTATTTTGCTGTCATGTATAACTAATAAGAACAACAACAACAATTCTTAACTCAATTGCACAATGGCATCTCCAAAGACTTTTCATTCATTTAAAAAAATTTTTCTTTGCTGAACAAGGTAACATAGTCAAAAGAATTAGGGCATGAATGCTTTTTGCAGGGAGCCATTATTCCTACCACAGTGGCCCAGGAAGTTCTGAAAGCACAGAAGAGATTAAGAAGTAAGAAATTTTAGCTGGGTGTGGTGGTGTATACGTGTAGTCCCCGCTACTCAGGAGGCTGAGGCAAGAGGACTGCTTGAGCTGGGCGCAGTGGCACAGGCCTGTAATCCTAGTGGCTCAGGAGGCTGAGGCAGGAGGATCTCAAGTTCAAAGCCAGCCTGTCTCAAAATTTTAAAAAGACCTGGAGATGTGGCTCAGTGGTTAGGCACTGGGTTCAATCCCTGATAGCGGGAAAAAAAAAAAAAAAAAAAAGGAGGATTGAGCCTAGAAGCTCAGGACTGACCTGGGCAACATAGGGAGACCTTGCCTTAAAACAAAGCAAAGCAAAATTGAAAGGAAAAAGAAAGCAACAAAGATGTGTTAGTCAGCTTTTCCTTGCTGCGACCAAAATACCTGACAAGAGCAATTTAGAGAAGGAAAAATTTACTTGGGTTCACAGTTTCAGAGATTTTAGTCCATGGTAGGCTGACTCCATTGCTCTGGGCCCAGGGTGAGGCAGAACATACCGGCAGAAGGGCATGGAGGAGTGCTTCTCTGCTCCTGGCAGCCAGGAAACAGAGAGAGGGAATAGAGCCAGAGTTTCCAGGCTCCTGTCGTCTTTGCAGAGGAAGCGCTTCTGGGAGGGATCCTAGACCCTCTAGTCATAACCTGGGATTCTTGGATATGATTTTGGCTCACTGGTGCATAAGTCGGTGATAGGTAACCACCTTAGGAAGCACGAATTTTAAATTGCCCAAGTTCAAATGAACACTTTTTACCCTACCTAGATCATTACCTTGGGGCCCCATATCAGATTCTCCCTGTATTTATTTAAATTGTTTTTGAAATGTTAATCACCGCATGTTAATAAACAAAGTAATCATTCTTGATGTTCCTTATGGGTTCCATTTATTAAAGGGAGCTGATGTTATTCATGGTTTCACAAGGAAACATGAGATCTATAAGCAGGCTAATGTGCTTTTCTTATGAAATTAACGAAGACATTTTCCTGTTGCATAATCAGTAAATTAGAAACGGGATGATCACGTTTCAGGGGAAGGTGCGGGAACAACTTCTCGCTGGATCTGATTAGTGCATTCACAGCAAGTGCTTTCTCTTGGAAGCTTTTCTGGAGGGAGGGCTTATCAAAAGAACTCGTGTAATTTGGCAAGTTGCATGAACGTGTTCAGATGCAGCTCGTGAGAGGGAGGGACCCTGTCCCGTATCCCGGATGCGATATGATGGGACCGGGGGCAGTTCCCCACCCCCACGTCCACCGCCTGCCCTCCGCACATCTGTACAGGCCTGTTGTTGCTGCACTCCAATGGCACCAGTGAGTGACGTCTCCTTTGGCCAAGCAGACAAGAGCCGACCAAAGGAGCCAGAAAGCTCTGGGAGAAGCTTGACAGGCTGCAGCTGGCGAGGAGAGGCCGCGGGGAGCTGGACCTCTAGCTCAACCGGGTCCTAAGACCCTGGCAGGGAAGGAGGTTCAAAGTGCCCCCAAGGTGTGGCCTAGTGACCTTTCTTTGGCATGCTCCTCCTGGGTCTCCCTAGGATAAGAGATGTTGGTTCTTCTCCCCAACAAAGGACCCCCATCACTTTTGCTCCTACTTCCTGATGATCCTTGATTTCAATCTCAGCATAGAGTCTTTTAGTCAAATGGGGTCCTTTAAGTAAATAAATGATGCCTTTCTGGAGGAGTAAGGAGGGCCTCATTTCTGTCATGGGGTCTGAAGTCAAATACAGAACAGACCTCCTCAACTAGGCACCAAGGTCAAAGCCATTAGAGGCCAGGCCCAGAGGCTGGGGAGAGACCAAGATTTCAATCAGGGTTGGTTGGAGATGTAAGGGTAGGGAGGCCTTGCTGGCTCCATTCACTTTTACCAGTGACCAGTAGTTGGAAGCAATAAAGAAGGGTCTCAGACTCAATGGGGCATCCGACTCAGTGACCCTAAATTTCTCTTCCAGTCCCATGAGTCTGATTCTGGGCTCTTAAGACCCACTTAGGCACTGAGTCATGGGCAGAGCCATGGAGTAGATAGAACATGGAATTTGACACCAGGCAGTCCTGGGTTTGAATCAAATGCCACCGCTCGCAGCTGTGTAACCTTGGGTCTGTCACTTCCCAAGTCATTTGTCCTTGTCTACAAAAGCAGTGATGCCACCTCCCTCCTGAGGTTGTAAATAATTACAGACAGAAGAAAGTTGTGCCCTGTCTCAGTCTGCCTGGGCTGCTGTGACAGATCACCACCGACGAGTAATTGATAAGCAACAAGCTCTGGAGGCCAGAAAGTTTAAGGACAAGGCACCAGCAGATTCCGTGTCTGGTGAGGGCCTGTTCCTCAGAGATGGGGCCTTGCATGTGTCCTCACACGGTGGAAGGGGTTGGGGGCTCCCTCAAGCCTCCTTTTTAAAAGGGGCCTAGGTCCAACAGATACATGAAAAAATGTCCAGCATCGTTAGCAATTAGGGAAATGTGAATCAAAACTGCACTGAGATTTCATCTTGCTCCGTTAGAATGGCAATCATAAAGAATATAAACAATAATACATGTTGGAGAAAAAAACACCGTTACATCATTGGTGGGACTGTAAATTAGTACAACCACTATGGAAGTCAGTGTGAAGGATCCTCAAAAGAGGAGGCATGAAATCACCATATGACCCCGCTATCCCACTCCTCAGTACTTATCCTGAAGAATTAAATCATACTGCAGTGATACATGCATACCTATGTACAATGACAGCAGCACAATTCACAATAGCCAAACTCTGGAACCAGCCTGGGTATCCATCAATGGTCGAATAGACAAAGAAAATATGGTGTATATAAACAATGGAGTTTTATTCAGCTATAAAGAAAAATGAAATTATGTCATTTGCAGGAAAATGGATGGAACTTGAGAACATTATGTTAGATGAAATAAGCTAAACTCAGAAAAATAAGGGTCATATGTTTTCTCTCATATATGAAAACTAGAGAGGAAAAAGTAAAAGAATGGTGGGGGTGGATCTCATAAAACTGAAGGGAGATCAGGAGAGTAGAGGAAAGGGACCAGGGAGACAGAGGAAGGGAAAGAAAGGGGAAATATTGGACAATGATATTAGCCAAATTATATTGTTCTGTTGTGTGCATGCACAAATGTCTAACAATGAATCCCACCATTATGTACAACTATAATGTATCAATACAAGTATAAAAAAGTAAAATAAAAAATAAAATGGGTCTAGGTGGCACACACCTAGTGTCTCAGGAGGCTGAGGCAGGAGGATCACAAGTTCAAGCCTAGCCTGGACAACTAAGTGAGAGGCTCTGTTTCAAAATAAAAAGTCAAAAGGACTGGGGATGCAACTCAATTGTATGGTGCCTCTGGGTTCTATCCCCAGTCTTGCATAAAGAAAAAACAAAACAAAACAAACACACACACGTAAAATAAAGAACCCTGGCCCCCTTCATGAGACTATAGCAATTATGGTCTAATTGCTTGCTAAAGGCCCCACCTCTTAATACCATCACATTGGGGATTAGATTTCAAAAGCCATGAATTTGGGTCTTTTGGACAACAGCAGCACAGGTTCCCAAGTCCCCATATTGTCCTTGATGGTGGTTTGGGACAAAGAGATTAGACCCCTCCAGCACACAAGCTTGGGTCTTCTAGGTGAGTCCTTCCCCTCCTGGCCTTGCCCCATTCCTGCTTGGCTTTTGCAGGTGCATGCTGCTCAGGCACACCAGTGCACCAAGGGACCCAGAGGCGGAAATTCAACTTGAGGAGCCAGGGTGATCCAGTACTCAGGTGTTCCAAGGGAAGTTCAAAGAGACCTTGCCATATGGACTTGACAGCCTCAGACCACTTAGTTTGTCACACCAGATGCCTTCCTCTTGGCCTCTGGGAGGGGCAGAGTTTCTGGCTTTGACTTCACCAGGGTGGAAGGTGACCAGGTGTGATGGGAGGGAGCTCCCTCTGGTGGTGATGGTCAAGCATGAAAATGAGGGGCCTGGTAATGGTGTTGCTGCCCGCAGGTCGCACTCCTCACGAGGTTCTGAGCCTGCTCTCCAAACCTGGTCACCACTCCTCTTGTTTTTCTCTTGTTTCTTTTCTTTTCTTTTCTTTTCTTTTCTTTTCTTTTCTTTTCTTTTCTTTTCTTTTCTTTTCTTTTCTTTTCTTTTT
>JAJEJO010049425.1:1148354-1182542 GCA_020662805.1 Glaucomys volans | reverse complement strand
TTTCTTTCTTTTTTTTTTTTTTGGTACTGGGGGATTGAACCCAGGGACTCTCAGCCACTGAGCCACATCCCCAGCCCTATTTTGTATTTTTTATTTAGAGACAGGGTCTCACTGAGTTGCTTAGGGCCTCGCTAAGTTGCTGAGGCTGGCTTTGAACTCTCCATCCTCCTGCCTCAGCCTCCCAAGTGCTGGGATTACAGGCGTGCGCCACCACACCCGGCAGGATTTTTCTATATAGTATTCACTTGCCTTAGAATGCAGATGGACCTTCTTAACCATGAGGGATATGCTCTAAGACCTCAAGGGGATGCCTGAAACCAAGGAGAGTACAGATCACTATATATATTATGTTTTTTCTCCTCCTCCACTTCCTCTCCTTCTCCTTCCTTGTCCTCTCTTCTTCATCCTCCCCTTCCTCCTTCTTCCTTCCTTTTTTTTTCTGCTGGGATTTGAACCCAGGCCATTATGTATGCTAAGCACATGCAGTACCACTGACCTATACCTTCTGCCTTTCTATTCTTTCTTACCATAAATCTTAGGTGCCTTAATATGTGATTTTTTTGTTTCCTTATTAAGTCAAGAATTTCTGTCTTTTTACTTAAAGCAATAACTTTATAGCTTTTCTTTGGCATATACAAATTGCTAGCATCAATGCTCTTGGAGCTATTATTACATAAAAAAATGATTACTTGAACACAAGCACTGTGATACAATGACCTTTTTATCTGTAACCAAGGTAGCCACTAAGTGATCATGGGTAGGTAACCTACATAGTGTGGATACACTGGACAAAGGGGTGATTCATGACCTGGGTGATGATCGGGTAGAATGGTGTGAGATTTTGTAATGCTAGTTGGAGTGGTGCCCAATTTAAGATTTGTGAATTATTTATTTCGTAATTGTTTATTTCTTATTCCATCAATTGGCATTAGAATGGAATTTTCTGTTTAATGTTTTCATTCCATGGTGTGGAAAACTGTGGGTAAGAAGCACTATTCTACTTCTTCCTTCTACCTGGCTGAGTTTAGACATGGTTCATGTCTGTTATCACTCAGACACGGCTCTCCCCAGAGACCCTTGCTTGGCTCAGAGGCCTTTGCTGGTGGCAGCTGCTCCCAATCAGAAGGCAGCTCCAAATCCAACTTACTAAGACTGGGGTGCAAACTTTCAGGAGACACTCTCAGGATTGTGCAAGAGTAGGGGTGACTTCTGAGTGTCTTCTTAAATTCTGTACTCTGGGAGCCTCCCTCATCTCACGCAAGTCCTGGCCCTGACTGTGGACCAAGGCATGTGGGAACACCCAGCTTGGGGGCTTTATCTTAGCCCCCTTGCCAGTATGATGCTGAGTTGGACAGACCCCATGAGAGGCTCTGGCATGAGATTGGGAAGAGAGGAGAAGAAACCGTCATTATGCCTCAGCACTGAACTCCCATGGCAGTGACATTGATTACTTTTTGGTCCCCCTGTGGCAAGTGCTGCCAGCTGCTAAGAATGAAGAGCAGACCATTCCCCACAATGCCCACATGCCATCATCTCCCCAGGTGGCCTTCCTGACTTCCACTCCCAACCCTCCATTTCTCTCTAACAAACTTTTTGGTGACCCTGAGTCGCTTTTACTTTCCAGGTTGAGCCCTGATTGACACACTCCACCACTTCTCCATGAGATTCCCATAAACCTTGATCTCAGCCATCTTCCCAAGCAGGCAATGTCTGCCCCCAGCCATCACTGGACACTCCATCACCTATGCCCAGGCCCCCCAGCCTTCCTCTGGTGTCTCTGTCTGTCTGGTGCAGGATTCTTAATCCCCCTTCTCAGGTGGATCCCTGGGGAAAGCCTTCTCTGGCCCGCCCACCCTCACGTGCTCAGCTCTCTACCTTGCTCTTTCCCCTTCATGCACCGTGTCCCAGTGCATTTCTGTGGTCACTCAACTGTTTTTCCCCTTAGCAGATGATAGGATCCCTGAGGGCAGGTATTCTTGTCTACTACCATATCCCCTGGGCCTGATTCAGTGCCTGGCACTAGTATGTGCTCAATGAGCAATTTGGGAAATGAATGAATTGCAGGTCTGGATAAATTGTTGCATCAAATTGCATCAAGCAGTTTTGTGACGTTTGTTCAGTGACAGGTGCTGCAGGAGAGGTGGCAAGTGAATAATCAATGACTAAATGTAAAGGGCACAATGAAGGCACATATTCTGATATGGCCACCATGGTCTCTCCCATCCTGGGAGCTCTTGTCATAATGTAACCTCAACATCCATCAGAAGGTGGAGTCTATGTTCCCTTGCTTTGAAATTTGGAGATGTTTTGTGTTTTTTGTTTTGTTGTTGTTTGTTCCTCAGTACTGGGGATGGAACCCAGGGCCTCGTGCATGCTAGGCAAGTGCTCTACCACTGAGCTACATCCCTGGCCCTTTAAATTTTATTTTGAAACAGGATCTTACTATGTTACCCATGCTGGGTTTGAACTTGGGCAATCCTCTGGCCTCAACTTCTTCCCAAGCTACTGGGATTACATGTGTGTGCAACCATGACCAGCTAGGTGAGATTTTGCACCTGTTGGGCCAAGAGTAGAGCAGAAAGGTTGTAACAGATCATATGGCTAGCACCTTACCCTGAAATACTCGCGCCATGTAAGATGAGTTTCCTTGGAGGCTGACATGCTGTGGGGAAGCCCAAATGCCCCTACCTGGAGTGGCCCCTACTTGAAGAAAGACGCCTAGTGGGCCTCCATCTGCTACAGTCACTCTCCAATTGCAGTAACATGAGACCACTGGCCAGAACGGATCCACTGGGACCCTCCTAAACTCACCTGCAGATACAATGAGAGATACTAAAATGACTCATATTGTTTTACACCACTGAATTTTGGGGGTTTCCATAACACAGCAAGAGACAGCTAGAGTCACTTTTTTTTTTTTTTTTTTTGGTACTGGGGGTTGAACCCAGGGGTGCTTAACCACTGAGCCACATCCCCAGCCCTTTTTCATATTTTATTTAGAGTCAGGGTCTTACAAAGTTGCTTAGGCTGGCTTTGAACTCGAGATCCTCCTGCCTCAGCCTGCAGAGCTGCTGGGATTACAGGTGTGTGCTACCTCGACCAGCTACTTGAGTAACTTTTGAGTTCTAGGAACTTAAAATCTAATTGGAAAGTCAAGAGGTGAGTGAATTTAACTAAGTTTATTAGACAGAGCCTGCAGTCTCTGGGTAGCCAAGTCTCAAACTGAAAGGTCCTGTTGTCTCACCTACAGACTCACCTGCATCCTCCTCTTCCCTCCCCTCTTTCCTTACCCCTGCCCCCGCAATCCAGCCTTGACTCCTCAAATTCTTGATTCCCATTCACTACAGGACTGAGACTTTATCAAATTCTCAACCTGATAGGGCTTTAATTTAACAAGCTAAACACGATCTCCCCAATTTCACTTTGGATATATTGAGGAGAGGAGTGTCCAGGATGTTTAGATCACAAATCCCTAATCCTGGCCTCTGGATGTTGGCAATAGTCATCACATAAATTTCTAGCAAGAGACACATCAGCATAATTAAACCAAAGATTTCACAGACTCAGACCCATGCAAGAGGGCAGGGCTGAGAGAAGGGTACTATTCATCAAAACCTCATCATAAATTCAAGTCGAAGAACTGAAAGGAAACAAAATGTGGATACTTCCCAAACCCAGCAGCTGGACCTCTCACTGAAGCCCCCAAATCACTGCAGCTCAACTCAACATCTGGGAGAGAATAAAAAATAATAAAGATTTAAAAAGAACAGACGCTGGGTAATTACCAATTGAAGGGCGGATCGGGAATATAAATTTTCTGAGAGCCTAAAGACAGAAATATACATTGGCACGCGGGTCTTAGGACTGTGAATTCCACCCAGCTGTAGCCACTGTGCGTCTTCATTATGACTAATATTCAGTTAGCAAATGCACTTTCTCGGCAATGAACATAATTATGTTCAGGTTGACATGACCTGAATTAGGGTTACTGAACTTTTATTTCCTCAACATCAGCAGCGCAGTGTAATGTCCAGAAGGATTTTGATATTGAGAAACAGCACTGAAGAACACAGGGAGGAATGTTGTTTATTTATTAGTTTTTCCGGACAGGGTCTCGCCATGTTGCCCAGGCTGGTCTCAAATTCACAAGTTCAAGTGATCCTTCCGTCTCCCGCTCCCAAGTGCTGAGACCACAGCATGTGGCAGCACACCCGGCTAAGAGCACGGCAGCAGAGCTGGGTTTAAGACCTAGTTTACATCCTGTCTCTTCTGTTCACTAATAGTGTGAGACCAGGTATTATTTCACCTTCTAAATTTGTGAAGAAATCTTTAAGTGGAGATAAAGTGTACTTTACAGCGTTTTTATGATGATTAAATTATATATATCTTCAGAACTCCAGCCCCACTGCTTTCAGTTCCTTCACCTGTGAAATGGGAACAGCTCTGTGTCACAGGGTTATGTGTGTTATAAGGATACTCAAATTACTCTTGGTTGCAAGTAACGAAAAGTGAGACTTACACGTAGCTTTAACATGACAGGTATTGAATTGTTCTAGTTAATGAGAAGGCAGGAAGTCCTGGACGGGGTCAATGATATCAGTGATCCATAATATCAAAGCATTGAGTCCAAGTCTCTGTAATTTGTGTGGTTCTTCCCTTATGGTGACAAGGTGGCTGCTTTAGCTCAAAGCATCACATCTTCACACCGGAATACCTGGAGCATTGAAAGGAGAAGAGTTTTGCTCAAGCATCTCTTTTATCAAACAGAGAACACTTCTAGGACACACCTCCTACAGATGTCCCTTCATTTCATTAGCTAGAAATAGGTCATAGTGATATTTTGCTGGAAAAGAGTCTGGGGAAATGAATAGCCAGAATTTCCCAAAACTAACCTGGAATTACCAGCATTTCCCAAAACTAACTAACTAAACTGCCTTCAGCAACAAGGAAGAGAGAGAGCAGAACAGCTTTGGGGTAGGGGAAGCGTGGAGTCTACCACTGATCCAATTAGTCAATGGGGGTCATGTTCATTGAGCACTTACTGTGTGGGGGACATATTTCCTTCTCCTTCACATGCACCATTGCATTTCATCCTATCAACAATCCAATGAGGAAGAACTATTTTTTATTATTTTTTTAAAATTTATTTTGCAGTGCTGGGGATTAAGCCCAGGGTCACTCTACCACTGATCTACATCCCCAGCCCTTATTATTATTATTATTTTAATTTTGAGACAAGGTCTCAATAAGTTCCTGAGGCTGGCCTTAGGTATGTGATCCTCCTGCCTCAGCCTCCTGAGCCTCTGGAATTATAGGTGTGCGCCACCATGCCCAACTTGAGGAAAGACTACTTTTATCCTTGTTTATATATGAGGAAATTGAGACACAGAGAAGTTAATAAACCTGCTCAAGTCTGCATAGCTAGTGAGATGGGGCCAGCTTACTTGAATCTGAGTCCCATCAGGTCAAGTCTTCAAACTAGGACAAAAGCAGATGCTGCCGTCATTTCCAAGGTCAAGTGGGTTTGACTTCCTGCCTGTTTATCACCATCTTCTTCTCCTTTTTTTTAACTGGTGATTGAACTCAGGGGTGCTTTACCACTGAGCTACGTCCCCATTCCTGTTTTTATTTTAAGACAGTTGCTAAGTTGCTGAGGCTTTTCTCAGATTTGAGATTCCCCTGCCTCAGCTTCCTGAGTTGCTGGGATTTCAGGTGTGCACCACCTCGCTGGGCCCACAACTTGCTGTACTAATTCTGCTGTCTCATTCTTCCCTGAGGCACTCAAGCCTGCCTGGGGCCAACCCTGTCACCTGAAAGCAGTTCTTTCAATCATCATTTTGCATTATCAGTACTTCCCCAACCAGTAAAATGTTAATACCACAGAGGTTCTATATGTCTGTCTATATATTATATGGTTATCTGTGCATATATAGTTCATGTGTCCATACTTTATACACAAAAGGTGTAAGATGTTTAACCTCCTAAGCACCAATTTCTGCCCCTTTATTGGTGATCATGCCCCCTGTTGAGAATGTATTTCCTGAAAGAATGAGTCCATTTTCTACTGATCAGCAATATAATTGTCCACAACTATGGTCTTAGGCTGTTTCTTCTGTATAATAAAATACCACAGACTGGGTAATTTATAAATGATAGAAATTTTCGTCTCACAGTTCTGAGGCTGGTAAGTCCAAGGTCAAGTCACCAGGAGATCCAATGTCTCTTTGCTTCCAAGATGGTGCCTCTTGCTGTGTCCTCACAAGGCAGATGGGCACAAAGGGCTCATTCAGGCTCCCTAAAGCCCTTTTGTAATGGTGCTGATCCCCTTTTAAGAGATCACCAATTGTGGAGCCTTCCTGAGCTAATCACGCCCAAGGCCCCACCTCTTAAGGGCATCAACCTGGGGGCTAAGTTCCATATAGGAATCAGGGATGGGACAACAACAGTCAGACCACAGCAGCTGTGTTCCGATGCATCTTTTGTAAAGTGGTCATGTCGTTTTAAGGGAACGTTTCATTGATTTTGTTGTGATCTGAGTACTGGTAGCAACCTCCAAAGGTCTGCATGTAAAGGCTTGCTCTGTGAGGCAGCAGTATTGGGAAATGCCACAGAACCTTGGAGAAGGGAGGCCCAAGACAGTCACTGTGGCTCGCCTGTCATTCCAACTACTTGGGAGGATAAGACGGGAGGATGGCAAGTTTAAGGCCAGCTGGGTTAGCTTAGTGAGACCCTATCTCAAAATTAAATAACAACAACAACAACAAAAACAGACTGGGGTATAGGTCAGAGGTAGAGTGCTTGCCTTGCATGTGTGAGGCTCTGGGTTCCATCCCCAGAATGGCCAAAAATCAAAACAAAACAACAAAAAAAGTGAGGCCCAGTAGGAGGTACCCAAGAAGGATTGTGACGCTCTGCCTGTCTTCTCCCTCTCTGATCCCTGGATGTGACTGCTTGCTCCATCATGTCCTCCCATCATTGCCATCCACTGCCCATAGGAGAGAAATGTGATCAGTTCACTTGATCCTGGACATTAACCACCCAAACCATGAGTTAAATAACCCTATTAAAAAATAAAGTTAGTGGCCCCAGGTATTTTATTGTAGTAATGCCAAGTTTACTGATACAATTCCTATAATCTGGTGGCCCTGGTGATGTAGTGTCTGCATGGATGGCTGCACAGTAGAGGCACAGAGGAAGGGCATGCCTGAGGAAGACCCATAAATCAGTGGCTGCATCAGATACCTATTGCCCCCAAACTTGGTGGTACCCATGTTATCTCACCATTTCTGTTGGTTAGGAATCTCCATGAGGTTGGGCTGGGTCCTCAGACTTGGATTCTCTCTCTTTTTTTTTTTTGGGTGTTGATGGACTTTCATTTTTATTTATTTGCATGTGGTGCTGAGAATCGAACCCAGTGCCTCACACATGCTAGGCAAGCACTCCACCACTGAGCCACAACCCCAACCCCTGGACTTGGATTCTCTGATAGGCTGCCATTGAGGTGTCTGTTAGAGGCTGGGGCCACAGTCATCCCAAGGCTCCGTAGCAGAGTATTTTCTTCTAAGCTCACTCCATGGTGCTGGCAGGATTCATTTCCTCGCTGGCTGTTGTCTGCAGGATGTGCTCAGTTTCTTGTCCTAGAGGCCTTTCCATGGGGCTGCTGGCTTCATCAGTGAAAGAGAGAGAGGGAAAGGGAAGGACTACGAGAAAGAGACTTAGGGATGAGGAGAGAAGCAGTAGGAGAGAGGGGGAGAAAGTGTAGTAAGATCAAAAGAAAGGTGATGCCCAGCAAAGAGGATTACACAGGGCCTGGAGGCCAGGAGGCAGGCTCACTGGGAGGGCTTTCAAAAGCTGCCTAGCATGGTGACCAAGCTTAAATACAGGCCATAGGAAGGGTGGATGGCCAACACTGGGCCATCAGCTGGGGCCTGTCATTAAGGCAAAGCCATGGGCCAGGATTAGGAAAATAGAATGGAGTCAGACATCTGCTGGAGTCAGAGTTCTTAGCAAGGTGTTGGGGTGATCAAATCAAGAGGGATGCCCAGGATCCTTGAAGCCAAGCAGCCCAGGTGGCAGAGATAAGAGAAGACAGCAGGAAAATTCTAGAAAATTCTAGGAAGTTCCCAACACACCAGCTCCCTAATAAAAATTGCCCCCACGACTGGGGGGTCCAGGGTCTGGAGGTGGGAGCAGCTGTCCTCTTTGGGCAGCTCTGAGCAACCCAGAGGCAGAGCTCAGGGCAGATGGGGAAACAGCACGAGGAAGATTCTAGCAACAGGCAGACTTAAAATCTCAGCCAAGCTATGGGGCCAGTTGTGTGATGCTGGGTGAGTAAATTGACCTTCTCTAATAGTCCTCCACTCATGGTGAGGCCAAGAAATGAAATTGGACACTTAAATCTCTCCTCTGAGAGAGATTGTACAGCAATCTGTACAGCAAACATGCAATATATGTTCATTATTGTTGTTATTCTTATGACATAAAAGCAATATATTTTGAAAGGAAAATGAGTGCATTCCTTAACATTAAAGCCACACTAACAAGCACCACATCTTTTCTGATTTGGAAGATGCAATGCAAGATCCAGCTGAGCTTCATATTTATAAATAAAGGGTAGCAGGCAAGGTGAGACCCACAATTACTGGATGGCTATTTCATGTAGATATTGAGCAAGTGCCTTAGAAAGCTAACTTCAGAGCATCCTTTCAACCCACACCTAAGATAGAAGTTGTTATTCCCATCTTACAGAACAAGAAACAGAGAAGAGACTCAGAAAGGTCTCTGTTGAAGGTCATGAGGTCATGCAGTTGAGAGAGAGAGAGAGAGAGAGAATTGATGTGAACACAGGGCAGTTGGATTCTTAAAGACCAAGGACTAGTAAAGACCATTGATTCTATTTTATTATAAAAACATGTCAGGTGGAGATGTTAAATAGAGCCTACCAAGCTTACTAAAGACATGGAGGAGCTAGGAAATGAGTCCAGGTCGTAGAGGACATGACAAGAAGCACCCATGACTCAGTCCACTCTCAAGGGCAAGGGCATGATGTTTTTTCCTTTCAGGAAAGGAGGCAGATTCCTTGTTAGGGAATCAGAGTCAAAACCCACCATAGTAGGGCACCAAGATAATAATATGCTCGACCTTATGATTATGTATCAGTTCTCTATTTGGGGGCATCCTTCTTGACTTCTTCTGACACCTTGCTTGGAATTCCGCAGATCCCCAGTTCCATGCTACCTTCCTGGTTCTGGCCCATGGCTTTGTCTCAAAGACAGATCCCCAGCTGACTGCCTGGTTGTGGTCCACCCACCCTACCTGGACCACCCATGGCTTGACATTAGTGACATGTATTATGAACAGACTTAGTTTTCCACATGGACCACAGCAGGTTTCTGGGCTTCCACAGAGAGTTTCATTAAGGGCAAATCATTCTCCAACCACCGTTTTTTCAGACACCACATTTCCATCAAAACACTCTCCGTGGATGAATGTCAAGGTCAATTGTGGCTACCACAGTCAAGGTTCTTAGTTGCAGGAAAAAAGTTTAAGCAGAAAGGGGTTTACTGCCAGGTGTCATATCATTTGCAATATTTCCAGGAAAGTGTGAGAGCCAAACTTGGATGTCACACAGCTAGGAAAAGTGCAGGCAGCCAACCACATGATTGGATTTTTCTGGCTTTCATTTCTATATTGGAAGATGTCTCATAGTTTCTTCAAAATGATGTGGAGGTAAGGAAGAGCATGTGTGGGTATGGATGAAAAGAAACTGACCACATGTTAATAAATATTGAGGCTAGAACATGTGCATAAGACTTCCTTGAACAAGTCTATTTTGCTAAAACAGATGTATCTGTTCATTTTTAATTAATTAATTTATTTTGTGTGTAAGTGTGGGGTGCTGGGGATCAAACCCAGGGCCTCATTCTTGCTATGTGAGTGCTATACCACCAAGCTACATCCCAGTTCCCACAAACAGGTTTATTGAGATATAATTTACATACCCTAAGATGCACTCAAGTATACAATTCAATGATTTTTCATAGTGTTTATAGAGTTATCATTACCACAATCTAAATCTAGAACATTTTTATCATTCCCAAAAGAAACTCAATTCGCATTAGAAGTTGCTCTTTATTCCTCCTTTCCTCAGCCCCTGGCGATCAGTGACCTATTTTCTGTCCCTACAGATTTGCTTATTCTGGACATCTCATGTAAAGGGAAAAATACAAACTCTGGTCTTTCATGACTGGCTTCTCTCGCTTCAAATGTTTTCCAGGTTCATCCACGTTGTAGCATGTATGGGTACTTTGTTCCTTTTTTTGATTACATTTTGTGATGGGCATTTGCGTTGTTTCCAATTAGGGGCCATTATGAATAATACTACTATGAACATTCATGTAAAAATTTCTGTGTGGACATAGTTTTACTTTTTCTTGATATTCCTAAAAGTGGAAATGGCAAGGTAACTGCATGTTTAACATCTGGGGTCCCCAAGAATGACTGAACAATTTCACATTCCTTCCAGTAATGTATGAGAGTTCCAACTTGTTCAAACTCTTACCAATACCTAATATAACCTGTCTTTTAAATTTTTAATTTAATTTTTGTGATATTGGGAATTTAACCTGGGCCTCTCTCATACTAGGCAAGCACTTTACCACGAAGCTACATCTCCAATCCAATTTTATTTTATTTTTTATTGTGGAAAAATACATATAACATGTGCCATTTTAACTGTTTTTCAGAGTATAATTCAGTGGCATTAAGAATATTTGGGAATATTGTGTAATCTCCACTGTTATCTATTTCTAGAACTTTTTCAACATCCAACTAGAAACTCTGTACCCTTTAAACAATAACTCCTCCTTCCTCTCTCTCCCTACTTCCTCTTTCTGTGTCTATAAATTAGCCTATTCTAGGTATCTTACGTAAGTGGAATCATATAACATTTGTACATTGTGTCTGGCTTATTTCATGTAGCATAATGCTTTCAAGGGTCACCCATGTCATAGCATGTGCCAAAATGTCATTTCATTTTATGACTAAATAATATTCCCTGTTAGGTACATATCACATTTGATCCATTCTTCTGTTGATGGATGCTTGGGTTGGTTTCACCTTTTGGCTGCAGTGAACAATGCTGTTAGGAACATCGGTGAAAAAATATCTGAGTCCCTGCTTTCAATTCTTCTGGGTATATATATCCAGAAGTGGAATTGCTGGATCATATGGTAATTCTATGTTTAACTTTTTGAGGAACCGCCAAACTGTTTTCCACAGCAGCTGCACCATTTTGAATTCCCACCAGCAATGCACAAGGGTTCCAATTTCTCCACATCCTTGCCAACATTTGCTATTTTTGATTCCAACCAAGCTAGTGGTATCTCACTGTGGTTTTGATTTGCATTTCCCTGATGGCTAATGCTGCTGAGCACCCTTTCATGTGTTTATTATTGGCCATTTATATATCTTCTTTGTGGAAATGGCTATTAAAATTCTTTGTATATTTAAAACTTTTATTTTATTTTTATGTTTTAGAGGCAGTCTCTCTATGTTGTCCAAACTGGCCTCAAACCTCTAGGTGCAAATGATCCTCCTGCCTCAACCTCTCAAGTAACTGTGACAATAGGCATGCAGTACTGTGTCCAATGTTTACAGTTAAAATGATTTTTAACTGAGTTGTAGTACTTCTTTATTTTGTTTTTTTTTTTTGTTTTGTTTTGTTTTTTTGGAACCAGGGATTGAACTCAGGGACACTCAGCCACTGAGCCACATCCCCAGCCCTATTTTGTATTTTATTTAGAGACAGGGTCTCACTGAGTTGCTTAGGGCCTCGCTAAGTGGCTGAGGCTGGCTTTGAACTCGCAATCCTCCTGACTCAGCCTCCCAAGTCACTCGGATTACAGGCATGCACCACCGTGCCCAGCGCGTACTTCTTTATTTTGAATGCAAGTGCTTCTCAGGTATGTGGCTTGGAATATTTTCTGCATTCTGTGGGTTGTCTTTTCACTGTTTTTGATGGTGGTGTTTAAACACAAAACATTATAATTTTGATGAAGACCAATTCATCTTTTCTTCTACCATTTATGTTTTTGGTGTCATATCTAAGGAATTAGTTTTAAAACCAACACTATAAAGATCTACTCTTGAGTTTTCTTCTTACAGATGTATCTATTATAATCAGGTCTATGCTTTATTTTGTATTAATTTTTGAGTATGATGTGAGATAAGGGTCTCAATTAATTTCTTTGTGTTTAGAAATTAGTCTTTTTACCTTTGTATATGTTGAGACTTTTCCATAATAAGATTTCAGTTTAAAGACAGGTGTGGGCATGGTGGTGCACGCCTGTAATCCCAGTGGCTTGGGAGGCTGAGGCAGGAGGATTGCAAGTTCAAAGCCAGCCTCAGCAACTTAGCCAGGCCCTAAGAGACTTAGCAAGACTCTGTCTCAGCATAAAAAGTAAAAAGGGCTGAGGATGTGACTCAGTGGTAAAGTGCCCCTGAGTTCAATCCCTGGTTAAAAAAAGAAGAAGAAGAAAGAAAGAAAGAAAGAAAAGGCAATGACAAAAAAAATTATATACCGGGTAGTTATTAATAACAACTACCTAAAATGGGAGTGGCTCAAGCAAGGTATGTTTATTTGTTTATTTATTTATTTATTTTTATTATTTAAGGTAAATGTAGTTCAGAGGTAGTTTCAGCTGATATGGCAAATCTGTAATCAGTATTGATATAGGATATTAGGATCCGTTTGTTTCAACATTCCCAGGCGTAGCTTCCATCATCATTGTTGCCATAGTCGCAATGTAGTTGCTGCAGTATCAGCCAACACCTCTCATTCTGAGCAGGAAGGAGACAAAAGAGTTGGGGAGTTGGGGAATTGTCCCATTAGATAACTTTCCTGCAATGCCCATTAGAAGACACAGGCTTACAACTCATTGGCTACCTCTGTGGTAGGGAGGCTGAGTGTATGAACATATTAACCAGCGTCTGGGCTCTGACAGTAGGTTCACTGAGTTTGCATGGAAATCAAGTAGCCAGTGCAGCAGACTGTGGAAAAGATGGGCAATTGCCCACCCAGTATCCATTCTTCAGTGTTCTTGGTGCAAGCAGAATTGTGGCATCATGAACTCAAGATTGCCAGAGTTTCCAAGTTTTGAAGGCTTGAAGTCTACGTGTTCACAAGTTTTCCAGATTTTTCAATGCTGGCAATCAATAAAAAAATAAAGTTTAACCTTGCCTGAGCTAAACATGTCAGTGGTCTGCATCACCTCTGTGCAGCTCCTTAGCCACCTCTACCTTCTGGTGAACATTACAGCCCTTTAAACACCTGCAAGTTCCTCCACGTGACTCTGAGCCCGTGGGTGGAAGTCACGAGGAAGTAGATTTTTGGCTCAACTTGAGGAAGAACTCCATCCGCAGAGCTGTCACAAACAGAAGGAGCTGCCTAAGGAGGTAGGAAGTTCCCCGTCGCAGGAGGTGTCTAAGCAGATGCTAGAGAACTGCTTGGCGATGATTTCTAAGGTCTTCTCAACTCTGAGAGGCTCCAGAGCTGTAAGAAAATTACTGTGATGACTCCTGCTGATGTGATGATTGGCCAAAAGGGGGACATTGTAGGAGGTGAGATGCGGCACATCTGGACCACTCACGAGTTAGTAGCCCACCGGCTGCTGAATTCCATCCTCCAAATGATAAGGCATTGGGAAATGAGAGATGCCCTTGCCATTGGGATGACCTCTATTAAGTTCATTTTTTAGGATAGAGATTTACTTCCCAAATATTTAGTAGCATGATTTGATTTATCTCTACTCATTGCATATGAGTACCCAACAGATAGGCGGCTTTTCTTATGGAGGATGATTCATGGTAGTATACATTTGACTCATTTATTTGCTCATGCTTTCAGGGCTGTTTTCATGGGTATGCAGCCTGCGCAGGAACAAAGGGCTCTGCACTTGGTTTAAGGCTCTGCTGTTACCATCTTAAAATGCTCATTTTTGAACAAGAGATCCTGCATTTTCATTGTGCGTGGAGCCCTGCACATTATATAGTCATCCTCCTTATTTTTATTCAAAATGGATTCAATGTCTAGCAGATTAAGGAAACAGAACCATATTCACTGTTCTTATAGTGTAATGGGGACAGGGAGATGGGTGATGCTGGGGAGATACACAACTAATGAGATGATTCTTTGTAAGGTACTAAGTGCTCACAAGGACATCTATCACCCAGAGAGATGAAGGGTAGAGAAGGCTATTCAGAGGAACTAAAGTCTGAGCTTCAATTGTTTATTGAAATTCATTCTTTCCTTCTTCCGTTACAAAATAACTATAAGCAGGCAGATGCCTCCATAGAGAGGGACTACATTTCCCAGCATTCCCAGCAGTTAGTTGAGAAAATGTGACAAGAGTTCTCACCAATGGAATGAATGGGAATGATGCGGGCTACTGCAGGGTCTGGGCCTTAGAACATCCTAGTATATCTCCTAACTTCTCTTTTAACTGATTGCAGGCTGTAATCCACAAGGTAAGGTGACCTAGTTTCAGTCAAGCAGGTGATCAAGAAGAATAGAGCTTCCCACTACTCTGAGCTGCACATCTCAGAACTATTACATCAGAAAGAAACTTAAATGCTTTAAGCTACTGCACTATGGGATCTTTTTTTTAGGCTATTTGACCAGACACAGTGAGTAAATAGGAGTTCGTTGTGTGAAAAAGAGGAGAAAAGGCAGACTCCAAAGCATCCAGTCCAGGGAGAAGATGGAACACTTTGGGAATGGTTCAAGATGATTGAGATGTGGCTGTGGGAGGGAAGTCACTGTATTAGTCAGGTCATGCTGCTATGACAAAACACCATAGACTGAATGGCTTAAACAACAAACATTTATTTCCCACAGTTCTGGAGAATGGAGATCACAGTTCTGATAGATTATGTTCTTGATAAAGGCTCTCCTTAAGATTTTCAGATGGTTGTCTTCTCACTGTGCTGTCACATGGGGGGAGGGCAGGGCCATAGAGAGAAAAGGAAAGCAAGGGAGAAAGTGAAGGAGGGAGGGAGCTGTTATTTTTTCCATTTTTTAGAAGGGCGCTAATGCCATCATTGTGATCCAGCAAACCTAATTGTTCCCAAAGGCCCCATCTCCAAATACCATCACATTGAAGGTTAAGGATTCAACATGTGAATTTTGGGAAGACACAAACATACAATTCTTAACATGTGAGAAGACTGGCCTACATCACAGAGGACTCTGTGGGCCAAGTTAGGATATCATCCTTTGGGTTAAAAAGAACCAAGCTGGGGATCACATGATCAGATTGCTTTCGTTTGTTTGTGAATTGTAACCTGTGGATTTTAAAATTTATGCAGACTATAACTAGTCTTCTGAAATAATGAATACTCATGAACCCATTGCCTAGCTTAGAAAGTACATCATAGGTAAAGGCCCCAGTGTTCCCATCCTTCTTTCCTTGCAGTTGGTGTCCATGACTTTGAAAGAGAAAGGAGAGGATGTTGGGAGTGAGTAAGTGGCGATGTCAGTGGTGCTGAAGAGGATTTCATTTCCTGGTCCAGAGCCCAAGATACTAGAATACAAGACTACTTGCAAAAAAGAGAATGCCCCAGACGCAGGCAAGAATGTCAGGCAGGAGATTTTCCAGTGGTATCAGGTGGCATCTTTAAAGACTTTTATGGGCTACATAGGGGCCAGGGGTTGCTTTTGTCTGATTAGCAGCATCCTTTTGCCATCTTCTTTTTATTTCAAAAATATTTTTCTGTGGTGTTGGTGCTGGGGCTCGAACCCAGGGCCTCACACATGCGAGACAAGCTCTTTTCACTGAACTACGTCCCCTGTTTAGGCATTCCTATATTTTTGAAGGGAAACCATTCATCTTCATCCATGTGGCCCAGGACGGTTGAACTCATCCTTTGGCTCCAAGGGAGAGTATTCAACCCAGAAAGAGCCTATCAAAATCTCAGTGATTGGTTCAGAGCAGGGCACATGACCCGGTAGGGACCATTGAGTTGTCTTTTGGACTTCGTTCAAATGATCAGGAAATGCTTTCTTTCTCTATTAGAGGTGTAAGGTTGGTAGACTATCAGCTTGGAGCTGCTGCTAGGAGACAGAGCATTAATGAGACTGAGAATAAAGTCAGTAAGCAGAAAGTTGAGCCTAATTGGAGAGGAAGAAATACCTGGAAACATTAGCACACTGAGGTTTAGCCCTATTGGAAGCCAACTCTACCTTTTGGACTATTCAGTTTGGTGAATCTATAAGTTTTGTGTAGTTTCAGTTTGATTACTATCATGTACCCTCATAGTTGAGAATTAAATGCAAAAAAATTCTTTGTGGTATATAAACAGGGTGATAGAGACAATGCCCAGTTATTCTTGGGCTAAAATGTAGGCAACTGGACCAGAGCTTTGTGACCTTCCGTGCCCAGCCCCCAGTGCAAAGATGGTGAGGGAATAAATAAGGCGAGACCTTCATGTGACTGAAGGAAGAAAACTAAAATTTCATAAGCCTCACTGCTACTTGGGGGAGTGAGTCTTGACTGGACAGGGACAATGGAAGGTTATATCTTACTTAAGATATACTATTTTAATAGAAAGAGAAGTTTGCATAGTGTCACCTGCAAAGAAAGTACTAAGTGGTCTGTTCATCCACATGGAGAGCTCTGGGGTCAGGGATAAGGAGGACAACCACAGAAACAAAATCTTAGCCCGCCCTGGGCTAGAGGAAGTATGCAGAGAATGCTTACCTAATACACATCCCCAAAGACACAAAGCAGTTTTTTGGGGGAATTCCAGTTATCTAGACATAACTGGAAGCTGGATTTCTCATTTTGCTAAAGTTTAGAACATCTGATAAATTATTAATTTATTTGCTAACAGTTTCTCAGAACATAGAAGTATCGAGCGGAGAAGATCCTTCCTCCCTCCCTCCCTTTCTTTTTTACTTCCCCATTTCTCACCTTGAATATAAAAGAATAACATCCTTTTGTGGAAAACTGATAATACAGTAGTGCAAGAGCAACTACTCATAAATCTTTTCTCCAAAGATAAGTGATTCGATTCATATTGTGTGCCAGATGCTGGTTAAGTACTTCATAAACAGGCTTCTTTACTCTCCACAGCAATTTAAGAGGTATAATAGAGTATGATTCTTATTTCGCAGATAAGAAGACTGAAATTTAACAAAGCTAATAAAACAAAAAATCCCTGAGATCATGTAGCCAAGTTGATGTTAGAGCCAGGACTTGAACTTAGCCATCTGGGCTGCTAACCACTACCTTGCACTCTGTATTTCTCTCTGTGTATGTAAATTCCTCTTTATAGCATAACTTTATAATTTTGTGTCTTGCTTTTCTCTTTCACTTGACTTTATCACATCAGCATTTCCAATTTTTAAGAAACCCTAGGTTGCTTATTTATTTATTGGACTGAATCTCACTATGTTGCCCAGGCTCACCTTGAACTCACAATTCTCCTGCCTCAGCCTTCCAAGTAGCTGAGATTATAGACACATGTCACAATGCCTGCTTTCAACTCTTGCTTCTTGAAATTAAAATATATATATATGTTATATTGGTCAACTTTCCATCACTGTGACAAAATACCTGAGATAAACAACTTAAAAGAGGACAGTTTTAATTTGGCTCTTGGTCTAAAACCCACCCGTGGTTGCTTGGTCACTTTGGGACAGTGGCAGCACAGAACGTGGTAGAGGAGGCCCTTTCACTTCAGTGACCTAGAGACAAAAAAGAGAGAGGAGGGAAAAAAAAAAAAAAAAAAAAAAACGAGGGAGAGAGGGTGGGGGAAGAGTCCGGAGCCATTATCCCCTTCAAGGTCACACCCCCAATGTATGTAAGTAAATCCCTCCCTACTCTCCACAGAGAGAGGTTCTGGCACCTCCCAATAGTGCAATGAGTGCCCTGGGCTAGTGACCAAGTCTTTAACACATGCACCTTAGGGAGCCATTCCATATCCAAACTACAGCATGCATATGTAAATTAGAGACACTAATCTCAGGGACTCCCGTGAACCCACCACACAACTTCAACAATTACCAACCAATCTGGTTTCCTCTGTCCACTCCCCACTCCATTACCTAGAGCCAAGAGCAGATGTTGTATCATTTTGCATATTTCAGTGTGCGATTTTAGTAATTCCTTGGTATTACCAGATATTCAATCTCTGTTCAAATTTTCAGATGTAAAGATTGTTGTGAAAGTCATTCTAAATTTGGTTTGTGGAGAATGGGTAGGTGATGTGGAAGTGTCATAAGCCTTGAACCAAAGGGACCCTGATGTTTTAGAGGTTGTGAAGCCAGAATCGGACAGGCAGTTAGTGGAGAAATAGGGAATCTGGTCAAATTGAGGAATGGAGGCCATCAGAGTCTGGAAAGTTGGAGACACCCCTGGGAGCTTGGAATGTCAGTGTCTCCAGAACCCTTTGATCATCAAGGTTACTACCCTTCCCCAAAAGTTGCTAATTAATGCCTCCTGGGCCCCCACCTGAATCTCCCTGTGGCCCTTCCCCCTGCCGTTCGCATCTCACCTTTCTGCTGTGTCACCACAGCCATATGGGCCAGGAAGAAGAGATAAGATAAGGGTCAGAGGAAGGGGCAGGACAAAGAAGACCCTAACTTATAAAAGATGTAGGGTGCATTCACTTCTCAGGGATTCTAGAACATCAGCTATGGCCCCCCCCTTCTCCCACCCGGGAGAAGTTTGTATTACTACTTTTAAATAAAACCTGCTTAATATGCCTGCCTTGGCGTGCTTCTCTGGGGTTATACTTCAACACCTGAGGAAGCAGAACTCGTCAGTAAAGGGCGGTATTGGTTGCAACAGGAAACAAACGAAGAAGATGCACTCCAAAATTAGGAAACCAGATTTCCAAAATTTCAGTGGAAAAAAAAATCCAGTTCCACCTAGAACTGTATTGTCCAATGTGATAAGCACTAGTCATGGGCAGGTATTTACATTTAATTACAATTCAGTAAAGTTTAAAATTCAATCCCTCAGTAACCACATGTAGCTAGTAGCTATCGTATTGGATAGCAAAGACATCAGACATTCCCATCATCTCAGAAAGTTCCACAGGACACAGCTGGTAGTGAATTTAAGAAAGAATTGTATTTGCAAAGGACAAGATATTCTTAAACAAATAAAAACCATTAAAAAGTTTGCATTTATAAATGTGAAAGTTCTTAAAGAGTGGGATACAGATTCCAATCCCTGAACATGCAATGTAGAGCCCACGGCTCAGTCTCATGCTTATTTATTTAACCACTTTAATTGAACAGTCCCCACTTTGCCATGTGCCAACAAGAAGTTTGCTTTATTTTTGTAACTCACTTCCTTTTCACTAAAAAAAAAAAATCCCTTTTTTTTTCACCCTCAGCAGTGGAAAAACTGAAGTTAGCTCAATCTTATAAATATTAGCCCTGTCCAGTTGCTTCCAGTTTAAAATAGTTTTATTTGGGGTAAACATTTCATGACATTCAAATATTTTTATCCTCCATCGCCCTTTAGTTCAAGGCCCCAGATCTGAGCTTGGGCATCAGAGGACAGGTCTGTTCTTTGGTGCCCTGTCCCCTCATTCACAGCCACTCATGCCTGCTCTGAGAGTCCCCTCATGGGACAGAAAGAAGGAATCTTTTTCCTTCTCTGCCAGGTCATGTGCCTCTACCTGACCAGGTCTTCTGTGTCATCAGTCATTCTGCACTGGGTTGGCTCTACTTAGTGAGATAACATTGTGCTTGATATAGGGGTTGGCCCAGGTGTTGTGTCTCTCTCCAAGGTCCTAGGCCAGGTGGAAACTCAATGGCTGGCAGACAAGTTTTCAGAGCCTGAATTACACCAATGTTCAACCCTCTTTCCTGCTTCACTGACTGGCATGGGTTTCCTGGGCCAGCGCCCAATTTTACCTATGATGGTAGTTCCCCTTCTGTGCTCAGGTGTGCCACAGCTGCTTCAGGAAGCTGCTGCCAGTGTGTGATTCAAACAAAAAGGAGGGTCCAGGTCCCAGGTTCCAGCACCACTTTCCTACTTCAAAGGTATTTCCTTTGGGGTCCTCCAATTTTGATAGATGGGTGAAGATTCCCTGTATTATAAGGAATGGGGAGATGGTTGAAAATATAATTACTTCAGAAGGAACTCTGCTGCATCTCAGAGAAGACCCCTCATTTTTTGTCTTCCCCCCCTTGTTTCTTTCTTCTTTCTGGAACTAAAATCCACTAACATGGTTTAGATGGGGATATTGATTGACTTTTTAATGTTTTTGTTTATTTTTTGTAGTGCCGGGTATTGACCCGGGTCCTCATGCATGATAAGCAAGTGTTCTACCACTTAGCTACACCCCAACCTTAGGTAGATCAAATTACCCCAAGACTTAGCAGCTTAACATCAACACTGATTATCTTGCACAGTTTTGGAGGATATGGAATCCAGAGTGGATTCACTGGATGGTTCTGGCTCAAGGTCTGATATGTCACAGTATCTCAGCTGGGGCTATGGTATCTGAAGACTAGACTGGGGGTGGAGGCCCACTTCCAAGATGGAGCCTTGGATGGCTGGAAGATGCCTTGCTGCATGGCCTCTCCATAGAGCTGCTCATGAGCTCATGACATGGCAGCTAGTTTCCCCCAGAGTAGCTGATCTGAGAGAGAGAACAATCAAAATGGAGTCAGAGTGTCTTCTATAACTTAGACTCAGAAGTAATATGCCATCACTTTTGCCATATTCTGTTGGTCCCAAAGACCATCCCTGATACAATGTAGAAGAGAACTATTATCACTGATTATGAGTTTCTCCAGGGAAGACCCAGAAAGAGTATTAGTCTTTGCTGCAAATTACTTTTTTTTTTTTTTTTTTTTTTTGTGATGCTGGGGATTGAACCCAGGGCCTTGAGCTTGCAAGGAAAGCACTCTACCAACTGAGCTATATCCCCAGCCTGCAATTTACTCTTGATATAGTAATTGTAAGATTGCATTTTGGCAGGGCATGGTGGCACACACTTGTAATCCTAGCTGTTCAGGAGGCTGAGGCAGGAGGATCTCAGGTTTGAGGTCAGTCTGGGCAACTTAGTGAGACCCAGTTTCAAAATAAGAAATAGGAAGGACTTAGGATGTAACCCAGTGAGTGATACAGTGCTTGGCTAGCATGCACGAGGCCCTAGATTTGATTCCCAGCACTATAACATTTAATTAATTAATTAAAACAGACAAAATAATGTTTATTACATATGGAAGGTGTAAAATAACACCATCACTTTAAGCAAACAGTACCAGTGTCTTAGAAGCTGTCTTCTCCTCTCTGGTAATCACTATACTGAATTTTGTGATTATCATTCCTTTGAATTTCTTTATACTGTGTCAATAAATGTATGACATACAGACTTTATTCAATACATTATCTAGTTGGGCAAAATTTCCCTATGTAAATGAAATCAAGTTGCATGTCCTCTCCTGTGATTGTCTCCCACCCCAATTACGTTTGCGAGATCCATCCTCATTGCTGGGTATAGCTGCAATTACTTCCCTTTCACTGTGATAAAACATGTCACCATGTGAGTGCACTACCTTACATGAATCATTCCCATGGACTTTGGGAAACTTCTGGTTTCTTGAAATTACAAACAATGCTGCTGAACATTCTGGTTGATGTCATCCAAAGCGCACATGCTGGAATTTCTCTGGAGCAGTCATTCCTGAAATTGACTACACACTGGAATCACTTGGGGATCTTTAAAAACTATTGATGATTTTTGGGGACTGGCTTATTTCTCCAGTTCCGTCCATTGGCTAATCCATAACAAGGGAGAGTAGGGAGGTGAAGTATAGAAGTTCATTGGATTAGATAAAGGAGAATGAAGGGAAAGGAAGAGAGATGGGAATGAGAAAGACAGTAGAATGAATCAGATATAGCTTTCCTATCCTTATATATGAATACATGACCAATGTAACTCCACATCATGTACAACCACAAGAATGGGATCCTAATTGGAATGGGTTGTATTTCATGTATATATAATATGTCAAAACATACCCTACTGTCATGTATACCTAAAATCAACAACAACAACAGAAAACTATTGATGGGTAGCTCATACCTCCAAGACCTTATGATTTAATTACTATAGGGTCCAGCTTTGGCATCTGGATTTTAAAAAGCATGCAATTCTAACATTTATCTAAGTTGGGAACCACTGCCCCAGAGTATCTAACTGGAAATGGAACTGCTGGGGTTGCAGGGAATGTGCCTCTGCAATCATAGTGAATATTGTAAAATTGTTTCTCATAAGGAATGTGTAAGAGTTCTAATTGTTCCAGGTCTTCAGCATTATGTGCGATTGTCTGATTTTATTTTTGGGGGTATCTTCAATTCTACTCTCTATGAGGGAATTAGTTATGAATTTTAATCTGATTTTGTTTCTTTTCTATTATTCTTTATCACTCTTTTAATGCCACTTTAATTTATCTCAGTCTGTTGCCTTTCGTCTGCATCTGTTTTCCCCTGATGTTTCTGTGTTTCAATCGGCCATGTCTTCCTTGCCTTGTGGTGGGTGCAGAAATGTTTCTTGACATCTTCCTATTAATCTGGCAATGGATGGTTGTCAGTGGCTCACTCTTCTTCTAGGCTCCACTCACGTGTTTATTTTTTCCTTCTGTATTTTGTGATAGACTGCATGCTGATTTTGTTCTATTAATTCATTCATGAACGAAATATGATCTGATATTTGTCAACAGGTAGGAGGCAAATTGCAGGTAGGGGGCAAATTGTTGTATATAGGGCAGAGCTCTGTCGACAGTTGCAGTGATGCTTGAGAGGCATGGTTCCTGATCCAATTTCTTGAATAAAACAGATCTCAGTCTTTCGGGAGGGGTCAGATTTAACAGATTCAACGATATTAGGTCTGCCAGCATTATGGGGAAAGTTAAATTGTGAGTAGCCTTTCTGAAAGATGGGATGATAGCAGTGTCTAAGGATTGACTACACAGAACGACTTAGCATAATGTCTAGCAGATGGCGAACATTTAAAAAGTGGTAGCTGTCACCATCATTATTATTATTGGTATACTGTTAATATGTATGTTTGTGTATATATCATCGAACCGTAGTCTCATTACTATGAATCGAATATGAACTACAGAGAACATGGGGGGTTTCATCTACTTTGTTCCTTATCCTAGGCAACTAGAACAGGGCATGAGAGTGGGGAGGCACTGAAGAAATATCTGTTGAAGGAGGGAACTTTTGAGAATTCGGTGAGGCTCTAGGAGGAATTGCTAACCAATTCGAATATGCCACTTTGAATCAGACTTTGGCAGTTTTATTTATAATACTGAATAATTTGAGTCAACCTGTGTGTCAAACATCAGAGCTAAGTTCAATAAATTACAGTACATCACGTGCTAGATGCTATGACCCTATTGCAAATCGTATTGTGGAATATTTTTTGACAGGGGACAACATTGACTTATATCATTGGAATGAAAAAAGGAGGGAGAGTTATGGAACAGTATATACAATATGATCCCAAGTATATAAAAAGTGTATGTGTATACAGGAAAATTGAAAGTAGTATAACAAAATATTCATAGTGGTTGTCTCTGGTGGTGGCATTAAAGATAATTTTAAATTTGCTTCTTTGAGTTTCTCTGTATTTTTAAAATAAGTTTAGAGTAAACATATATTATTGAAATGAGAAAAAACAAAAAATATATATGTATATATTTAACAGATATGTACCAAAGATGTATTAAATGGCATAAATCCCAGGAATGCAAAACAACAGTGTAAATCTGGAAGAGTAATGTCAGGAAGACTGAAGTTAAGAATAGTTTGGGTCTCAAAGAAAGTCTTAAAAGACAGGAAATGATAACTGCATCAGTCGGTATTCTTTTTTTTTCTTTGTCTTTCCACATTTTTTATTGGTGCATTACAGTTGTACATATTGATGGGATTTGTTGTTACAGATTCATACATGCACATGATATAGCAATATAATTTAACCAGTATCACTCCCCAGATATACGAAAATTTGGTCAATATCACTCTCTAGCACTCGCCCCTCTCTCTTCCCCTCTGCCTCCCACCCCTTGCTTCCTTTCCTCTACTGATCTCTTTGATTTCATAAGATCCCTGCCCTGCCCCACTACCTTTCTTTTCTTTTTTCTCTCTAGCTTCTACATATGAGAGAAAACATCCGACCCTTGACCTTGGCTTATTTTGCTTAACATAATGATCTCAAGCTCCATCCATTTTTCTGCAAATGGCATAATTTCATTTTTCTTTATGGTTGAATAAAACTCTGTTGTGTGTATATACCACATGTTCTTTATCCATTCATCCATTGATGGACACCTAGGCTGGTTCCATAGTTTGGCTATTGTGACTTGTGCTGCTATAAACATGGGAATGCATGTATCACTACAGTATGATGACTTTAGTTCTTTCAGTTAAATACTGAGTGCTATAACAGGGTCATGTGGCCTAGTCTTTTGAGGAACCTCCATATTGATTTCAATAGTGGTTGCACTAATTTACAATCCCACCAACAGTGTAAATGTGTTCCTTTTTCTCCACATCCTCTCCAGCATTCATTATTATTTGTCTCCTTGATGACTGTCTTTCTGGCAGGTATGAGATGAAATCTCAGTGTAGTTTTAATTTGCATTTCTTTAATTGCTAAGGATGTTGAACATTTTTTCATATATCTGTTGGCCATTTGTATTTCTTCTTTTGAGAAGTATCTGCTTAGTTCATTTGTCAGTCAGTATTCTTAGCTGCAAGCAACAGAAACTAATTCCAGCTGATTAAAGTGGCAAAGGAATCTATTTGGAGGATATAAGGTAGTACACAAAATTGTTAGCAGGATTGGAGGACCAAAGTCAGCAGCTACCCCAAAGCTAGGAATAGCATCCCAAAGCCTACCACAAAACTAGCCCAGCTTCCACCACAGACACTGGCTGTAAGAGCAATCCTGGGAAACCTGATTTCACCCCCATCACAAACATCACCAAAGAGGTTGCTCTACTCAGAGTGTAGTCTTCCACCCAGCTACTTCAGCATTGTCTGGGAGCATGTATATTCTCATGCCCCACTGCAGACCTACTGAATCAGACTCTCTGGGAGTGGAACACACCAAGCTGTTTTTTAATAAGATTCCAAGGTGATTCTTATGGGCATTAAAGATTGAAAAGTATTGCTTCATAATTGTTGATGATTCTTTGGAACGTCAGGTCTCAATTCAAAGCCCAAGGGAATGTGTCTTGATTGGTCGGCCTTGGTCATATGTCCATATCTTTGCTGCAAGAATGGTTGAGAAAATGTGCATCAGTCATGTCTTAGTTTGTTTTCTGTTGCTAAACCTGAATACCACAACCTGGGTAATTGTTGAAGAGTGAAGTTTTATTCATCTCAGAGTTCTGAAGTGTGGGGAGTTCAAGATCAGGGAACTGCGTCTGGTAGAGTCCTTTTTGCTGTTAGAGACTCTTTACAGAATCCCAAAATGGCACAGGGCATCCTACGACAAAACAGAGCATCTTAGCTCAGGTCTCTCCTGAAAGCCACAGTCCTGCTGATTGACAGCCTCACTCTTACGGCTTCATTTAGTCTTAATTATCTCTTAAAGGTCCCACCTCCAAATGGCATAGTTAGATTAAGTTTCCACCCTCTTCTATCTCATAATGGGGATTAAATTTCAACATGAGTTTTGATGGAATCATTCAAACTATAGCAAGCAGTGATCAGCTCTGTAGAGAGAGGTCAGCTCTGCTTTGTACCAAGGTTTTGTAGGATGAAGAGTTCTTGAGACAGAGAATGGACTCAAATACTGATCTACAAAAATGAATGACTAGGGTCTACAACCTATCCCAAAGTTTGGTGCAATTAAAGGAGCAAAAAGGATTGTGGTTATTGTGTCTCTCTGGTCTTTGCCAGAACCAAGATAAATCTTCAAGCTGAAAAATGCACAGCAAATTATTTAAGAAGTAAATTATGAACAAAGTGTATTATTAAAAAAGAGCTTTATAAGAGAGGTGTTTTTTGCCGTGTGTGTGTGTGTGTGTGTGTGTGTGTGTGTGTGTTTGGGATCTTTTTTGCAGTACTGGGGATGCAGCCCGTGGTGTTCTACCATTGAGCTACATCCCCAGCCCTTTAAATTTTTTATGAGAGAGCTTTGCCCAAATCAACTCAACAGGAGTTATTTCTGGAATGACTAAAGAATGTAAAATACAGGTAAAATTCGAAGCATTTAAGGGAAAACATAGGAAGGGAAGAATTGTGTGTGTGTGTGTGTGTGTTACTAGGGCTTAGTGTATACTAGGCAAGTGCTCTATCACTGAGCTACATGCCCCAGCCCCTTTTATTTTTTACTTTCAGATGAGGTCTCACTAAGTTTCCCAGGCTGACCTTGAACTTGTGCTCTTTCTGCCTCATTCTCCTGAGTAGCCGGGATGACAGGCATGTACCACTGCATCCAGCTAAAGACTGTTTTTGGTACTAATGTAATGAAAGATTTTATAAATCACATGAAAAGAGCTTAAATGATAAAGGGGAAAAACTGGCAACTTTGATTACATTAAATTTCAAGCCTTTATTATATCAAAAACATCATGAATAAACTGAAAGGATAAGCCAATGTTTGGAAAAGATATTTGTGTTCCTTATAGCTAAAAAAAGATTAATCTAGAATAAATTCTATAAATTATTATGAAAGAGAAAAACAACTCAATAGATGTCCAAAAATGTTGCCTTGGTTATTTGTTGCTGCATAAAATATTACCTCAACACTTAGCTTAAAACAAGTAAGACTTACAGCAAGTCAAGAATTTGGCAGTATATTTGCTAGGTTGTTCTAGGGTCTTTCATGAGGTTGCACCCAAAGTGTCAGCTGGGGCTGCAAGTCATTTGTATTTACTTCCAAGTTTACCCATGCAGCTCTTTTCTGGAGGCCTCAGTTTCTTGCTGGCTGTTGGCAGGAGGTATTAGCACAATATGGCAACTGGCTTCTCCCAGACTAAGTGATCCAAGAGAAAGAGAATGACCAAGATAGAAAGCATGGTATCTTTTACATCCTAATCTCAGAAGGGACACAACAACTCTTCTGCCATACTGCTTTGGTCTCATAGATCAACCCTGTATAATGTTGAGGGAGACCACACAGAGTGTGACTACCTGAAGGCAGGTGATACTTGGGACCATCTTGAAAACTGGCTCCCATAGCTTTCCACAAAATCCATAGGAACAACTCAAAATAATCAATAAACATGAAAAGATGCCCACTGTCACTAATATTCAGGGAAATAAAAATTAAAATACTGAGGAATTATTTTATAACCCAAAGCTTGGCAATTGTTGGTGAAACTGGCAATACCAAATGTTGACAAGGACATGGGAAAAAGGAACTCATAGAATTAGTGCTGGCAGAAGTGTAGATCGAAACTATCTGGTAGACTGCCTTACAGAGCAACTGGATAACATAAGTTGAAGATGTTCTTACTCTATGACCCAGTAGTTTTATTCTGTGTCTATCTTTCAGAAACTCTTGAAATGTCACAAGGAATTGCACTTAAGGACACCCATTGCAATGCTCTTTGTGGAAATAATCTTTCAGCAGGGTTTTATTTTTTTCAGGAAGGTTATAAAACTGTTCAAATGAATGAATTCAATCTATATGCATCAATATGGACAAGTCTCGAAAATACAATATTGAGGAAGTCTTAGGATACACATATGTGATAATAATCATGCAAAATTTTCAAATGCAAAAATCAGTAACATAATTACGTATGGATACATTGGAGTATACTGTAAGTTCAACCTGCAAGAGGATGAGGCATTCCTTCCTTCCCTGGGGGTGGAAGGGATGGGAGCTATATTAAGACGTTCTATTTCTCCCCACCCCTCAAAAGACACAAATACAGAAGACTGTTGACATCTGTTTCATTGAGCTACTGGGTATTTGGATGTGAGGATGTTATGAACAGTATTTGATCATCAGCACATCCTGGCTATGCAGATACTAGTTGTAGTGGGAGCCAGGTCCAGTGATGCCAGCTATTACCTCATAAGTTGCCAGACTGTGGGCAAGTCCAAGAGTCCCTCAGAAGCACTGGTAGGTTTGTAGGCGATTGTCACTCAGGGCCAAAGACATACCTAGGACATTGCCATGGGACCCAGTTCTTGCCTGTGTTCTGTTCAACAGTACTCTCTGTAATGTGTATGGAAACATAGCAGGGTCATTGGTCAGATTTGCAGATGACACAACCAGAATGGATGCATAATCTCATACCTGACTGACTCATAAAGTAATAATATGAACAGGTGGAAATGAGGGACTGGAGCCAATTAAATAAAATTAGAGAATCCATTCAGCTGAAAATCAATTACTGTTATAGGAAGGGAGATACCTGGCTTAACAAGATCTTATGGGAAAATTACAGGAGTCATAGACCTTTTATACTGTAAGTGGAAATGTAAATTGGTTTCTAGAGGATAATTTGGTGATATATAATTACAAGATGCATAAGAAAACACATTTTGATCTGACAATTTCACCTTTAGGTTATTAAGAAATCGTCAGATAAGTATATATAGACATAGGTATAGATGATTATCAAAGCCATAGTTTATGAGAGCAAAAACAAATTATGCAAAAAACTGTAAATAACCCAAACGTCCATTCAGAAAGCATAAATTAACTAGATAACAATGCACTACCAACAGAAAAGACAATATGATAAAGCATAGAGAACAGCTGGAAGATTTTACAATAATGTATTTATAGGAATTATTGCTGGTGGGTGGGTTGTAAGAATTATTTATTTATTTTTATTTATTTTTTCTATTTTCTACAAAGATTATGTTTTGCTTACATGATGAAGAAACAATGTTTTTAAAAATCAGTTTTATTAATAATACATGTAATCCAGCAGTGCAATGTTGATGGTAAAGAAGTGATCATTTATAAAATAACAGTCCCATTATACATTTTATAGTCCCTAATGGGGACACCAGGATGTTGATAAATTTGGACATTGTATTCTACAAGTACCTGTTGCTAAGCCATGGATATTTATTTAAAAAAAAAAAAGAGGCAACTAAGGGGAAATACACTGTCTTCAAATGTTTGACAAACAGAGAATAGTAAGTGTTGCTCCAGAAAACAGCCTGTGTTAGCCCGTTTTTTTTTTTTTAATCACCATACCAAAATACCTGACAAGAACAATTCAGAGGAGGAAAAGTTTAGACATTGAGGAGCTTTAGAGAACACGGCCTTAATACTCTTGAATGAACACTCTTGCCAGCTTCTGGAAAACACTCTTAGATATGTCTCAGAGATAGCATATTGGGTTAGCTAGGTGACTGAGGAACCACAGAACTCAGTCTCATTTGGCCCATAGGTTCCCTCCCTTCAACCCAATGTAGCGGAGTATCCACAGCGGCTGAAGCAAGTAGCTATCAGTCATTGGCCATTCAGGCTCTGCTTGAAATCGTCAGTGATGGAGCAAATGGCCCACTGGAATGATGTGGTATGTTGGCATTTGTTGTTTCTGTCCCCCAAATTCATTCATTCTTTCTTCTTATGGCAGTGCCCAGAGACACACACACCGTTGGGGACTGTCAGAGAAGTTGCTCTGTTTCATCGACCATGACAGATTCATGAGGCTTGATGAACTTGAACTTCTGTGAATTTTGGATTTTGATGCAGTAATGACAAGACTAATGGAGAGGTTGGGCTTATGTATTCAAGAAGCAGCAGCCCATTGAGCTGTTCCTTCTAACCTAAATTCAATATTTCTTTTGCTTCTACCATTTTCTAAGCCTATTTCCCTAGGCTTATGACTGTGAGCTGCCCCAAATCCTCAATGTCCTCTTTATTATCAGACGTGGTTCTGTTAAGCAAGCCTTTCATGTACCCACACTATATTCATGCTGTACCTCTTCTCAGTAGTTAATTAGGCCTATGGGTTAGGTCCATTAGTTTATGAAATCCAAAAGGCCACTGCCATGTAAATGAGACATTCTGTTTCTTAGTCCCTCTGAATTCCACTTCTAAGCATTCACAGAATCTGATCATCATGTTTTGGGGTTGGGTAAACAAGTCAGTGTTTGCCCTCAAACTTTAAAATAAAAAAAAAAAATCACTTTGCTGTTCTCTCTCTGTCCCCAGTTTATAAGCTGTGGAATAATCTTCCATGGGAAGTAGTGAGGAAATGATTATGGGATGGAAAGAGTCCATGTTTTCTTTACAAAAGAGAGGCTTTCCTTCCACTGGTCATAGCACCATTTAGTTAGAACAAAACTTGGGTGAAAGGGAAGAAGCTGAGAATAAGGAGTCTGCAGGGAGAAGAAACCAATATTAAATTCCCACTGCAGGCTGAGCAGTAGGCTAGGCACAGTATAGTCAGGATCCCAGTTATAAGCAGAGAAAATTACTGCGGCTGATTAAAGCAGACAAAAAAACAATTTTAAGGCTATTGGGATAGTTCATAGATTTCTCAGAAAGATTAGATAACCAGATCAAGCAAATAAACAAGAACAAAATGGCACTCTGCAGTCAAAGAATGGCACAAACCATGAAACAGAACTGGTTCAGTTGTTGCCACACCATTAAGTGCCAGGGGCCAGGGAGTAAGTACATTGCTGACCCCTCTGACGTGGACACTGGACACTGAGACTAGCACTAGGCCACTCTAGTCCCTGAAACTGCACATTACTGTGACCCCACACCATCTCACTCCTCTTCCCTTGCTCCAGTTCCCCACCCCATCCTTGTTCAAAGACTAGGAGTATGTGCATCTTATTGAATGAGTCTAGGTCACCTGGCCATGCCTCACCTTATAGAGAGGGGAGAGGAGTACCCAGGATTTTCTACTTCTCTTGAGGAGGACTCTGCTTCTCTAATTCGGACAGCCCCAAACCACCCATGTTCTGTATTCTCACTTGACATATTTTCTAATTCAATTCTCCCAGTAACCCAATGTGTAGGCATTTTTCCCATTTGATAGATGCATAAACTGAGGTTCAGCAGGTTGAAGTAATTGGATTGAGATTATACAGTGAATGAGGGCCTGAACTATGTATAGACTCTGGGTTCCTTTCTTATCATTCCATGATGTTTCTTCTATGTCAGGCATTCTGCTTAGTCCTTGACACAACTACCTACAAACTAGGTATTATTATACCCATTTCCCAAATGAGAAAATAGAAATTTACCCAAGGGTCTCAGTTCACAGGTGATGAGAAGCAGGTGCTAATATACCAGAATCAGCCCTTCAACCGCTATTCTTACTGGGGAAAGAGATAGAGGGTGAGTCCTTTATGTCATGCTTTCAGTCTTGGTCAGGCAGGCCTTGCGGGGGTATGACAAGTGACCCCTCCCCCCAACACCCATCTCAAGCAACAGCGTTTCAATCATCCTGTCACCCAAGATTGGAAGCGTGGAATGTTCTCAGCTCCTGGCTTCTCCCCATGTAAAGAGTTGCCAAGTTCTTTTCATGTGTGAGATGTGTCTTGAATTTCTCCTCCTCCTTTATGACCAAAGCCACATCTCTAGACCAGGTTTTATTACATTGTGTCAGTAATCTTCAGTGTCTTTTCAATTGGTCTGTCTCCAGCTTCCTCCTGGGCCTAACTGTGACAAATACCTTTATTTTGTCACAAGGCTAGGTGACTTAATCAGATGTGGTGGGATGGGGGCAAGGGTCTTGCTGGGAAATGCTTTGGGATTTGGTAGTACCTGTATATGTTACTGGCACCACCATTTTGAAGCCATACAAGGATAAAGCTCATAGCAGGTATTTGCAGAGTGAAGACAAAGAAAGATCATGTTATTGTGAGAAATGATCATGCTCTGTGTATAGCCTGCTTGCCCTGAGCCCCCAGTTAGGTGAGAGAATACATGTCCTTCTTGCTTAAGCCAGTTTTAATTGAGTTTCTGTTATTTGCAGTAGAAAGTATAACTGCTGGCAGTCACTTAGCTGAAATACAGATCTAATCACTTTCCTCCTCTGTGGTTTTGCATTGTCATAGGAATCGAGATCACACTCCTTCATATGGTTTACAGAGCTCCTGATGGTTCATGGTTCATGAGCCATACTCTGGTTCTCAGTATCTGCCTTCCACTCCTTTTCCCTAGTACCTTAGGTTATCGTCAGATAATCCTGCTTCACTTTCCCTAAACACATCCCGCACTCCTCTTGTTTCTTTTGTAGAATGCTCTTTCTTCTTTCTCCATTTACTGTACTTCTATTCATCTTGCTAACTCAAGTGACAATCTTTTGGAGAATTATTTCCTAATCCTCCAGGCAGAATTTAGGAATCCCTTAAGTGTCTCTAAGCACTTGTGTCTGTTTTCTGGTGCTTTCTATAGACTCATGTGCAATCATAGGCACTGATACTTCTACCTCTTTACTACAACATGAGCTCCTTAAAGACAGGGATTATGTTCCATCCACTTCGGTAGTTCCAGTATCTTGTGTAGGCACTAAGTACTGATGAGATGGTTATTGAGTATATCCTTGTTCATTTAGATTGAAGATAGCATAAGGTTATTAATTGCAATTTAAATTTATTAAAAATAAAGCAATATTATTGTTAATGTCTAGGATTTGTAGTTTACGCAACTTTTTAATATACACTTTCAATTAATGCTCACAATATTCCTATTACACCAGTATTATGCCCACATCATAGATGAACACACTGTGCATCCAGTGGACGTATGTGTCTGCATTCCATTAGGCAAGGCACCAACTGTGGAGGGAGGTTGCAAAAAAAGTGAAAACCATATTCTTCCCAGAGTTTACAAGTTACTTGAAGAGATAAGAAATAATGCAGAATATTTCAATCACAAGAAGAGCAATAGCAAAGAGATGTGGAAGGCAGAAATTTATCATACAATAAAAGAGGGATGTAAAACATATATACTATGAGAATTAAAGCAAAAAATAACACTGTGGTCTCCCAGTGGAGTTCCATGGAAGAACTTCCAAAAGAGATCCTGAATTTTGAGGATCAGCAGGGAAAAGGCATGCCACATGAGAAGGGAAGGCTCAGCAGAGTGGATGTGCATTACTCCTGGGCAAGGAGGAGAAAGCGTAGGGAAGCCCCAGGACAGAAATGAGTGTGTGTGCGTGGGTAGATGAATGGCTTGATGGATGGATAGTTGAATGCGTGGATGAATAGATGACTGGCTGACTGGCTGGCTGGGTGGATAGAAAGAGAGAAAGGTGCATAGGTAGATGAGTGGGTGGGAGCGGGGTGTGAATAGAGGGATAAATCCACAGGCTGCAGAGACCAAAGCTCATTTTACCAAGATTGCTTCCAAACAACTAGCAGCATGATGATGGCTCATAAGCTCTACACAGAACAACTCCATTTAGCCTGTTCAGATGAAATACAGGCATTGTGGGAATCCAAAGTCCTTTGTTGAATTAAAACATCTGAATGTGGTCACAGCTACAAAGACAGGCTTGGGCTTAGGGTGTAATCAGGCCAGTGTGGCCTTTGGATATTATGTGTGGGTGTGTTTTCTCACAAACACATGTGCAGGAACACACAAAACTTTCTTTGGGGTTTTCCTGTTTGATTCCAAACTTCCGTTTTGATTAGTTTGTCACTTTCCAGCTTCCTATGTGGGGGAGCCTGAGCCCCATGAGTTGGCATGAATGAGACACTTTGACTCATAATAATGGTGGTGGCAAGTGTTATGAAACTGGAGTAGAGGATACGATTCAGCTGGTTAGGGAAAGGACAGAGTTGATGGGAAAGTGAACGATACTCCTTAGCCACAACTTCATTCCTGACAAAATTGTGTCCTAGTTTGATGGTTATCCCTGACAACAGAGGAAGCCACATTATTAACTCAGTACCCTCCAGTTCTGCTTACTCCACAGTGTCACCCATCCTCTGGGTTCCTGGTAGCGAATGCTTGTCTGTGCTATAGACCCGAGAGCCCCAGATCCACACATCTGAACACAGAGGTCCTTCCTGAAGTGGGGACCAGGGGTGTGTTTCCAGACTAGGGTTTCCCATGGACCTCATTTTTGTCTATCTCACAATGTTTAGACTCGGCCTGAAATATGCCCTTTTGTTTCTCAGGATCTTTCTTTCTTTCTTTCTTTCTTTCTTTCTTTCTTTCTTTCTTTCTTTCTTTCTTTCTTTCTTCCTTCTTCTT